>OZ012740.1:465801159-466401159 GCA_963859935.3 Lathyrus sativus
ATAATTAATTAATAATTAGTTATGTCAATCCATATTTGATTAATTAAAATAATTAGTCTAACAATCTCCCACTTGAATGACAATAATTAATTATTAAAAATATTAATTTTAATATTATAATATCAATAATGGTCAAAACACTAATCAATAAAAGAAGTAAATTTCAACGCGGCAGAAATTGTATCTGATAGGAAAGACAAATCATACATGTTAAAACTCACAACTTTATATAAAGAATAATGACTTTAGAGTAACATATTTAACTTCAGAGTAATATGTTATAAAGAATAGCCCAAACATATGAAAATGCTATTGATAAACTCCCACTAACCCAAAGTATCATAAGACTTACTCATGTGTATAAGTCTATGGTTAGTGATTATACTATTGAGTTTTAAATTATAGGTCATAGAATATCCACATAGATTTAAGAATAGTAATTATATATTGGGATATCCTATTACGAGAGTAATTACATTTAATGATAAATATCTTCATAACACAATATCATACTCGATATAAGTATTGATATTTATTTGTACTTTTATATTATGATCTGACAAATGTGGACTATTGAAGATAAAATAACATAATATTATTGTACGATAAAGAATTATTGTGTCTTTTCAATATCAACTTAAACATCAAATTATGATGTTTCCTGAGATTAAGAGAATAATATATATCTCAGTATAACAAAATAAGACTTCTTATAATTATTTCATATTTTGAAGTCCTTTTAGAATATGTCATATTTACTCTGCGCACAAGAATATATGACACTATGAGAATAATAATCCAAAATTTTCAAATTATATGATTGTGTACACACACTCTCATTGATCCAATATGATATGGATTTATCAGAGCCCATTAATATTAAATACTCTGATTAAACAACAGGATGCTAATTTTATTTTTAGTGCAAAACTATACAGAGAAGTGGTTCTATAATATACCATGGTTGGAGTTTTACAAACTCAACATCATATTTTGAACTTAAATATAATATGTCCTTATTTAGATAATTTCACATGAAAGGATATGATGGTTATATAAAATATTTATCATCTTTTAAGTGAGATCAAATCCATATGATTTTAAATAGAATATAGAATTTTATACAATATATTAATAACTCACTCAAAACTCAAATGCTACAGATATAACTACACACATTTGAGAAACATATTATGTTATACGCAGCGGAAAAATATGAGACTTTTAAATTTAATTATTATTGAGGATATAACACAAATTGTCATAAACTTTATTACTAACATAAGAATATAATATTCTCAACGTAAGTCTCTATAAAGTAATAAATAAATAATATTTGTTTCTCAATTTTATACAATTGACATGTTAAATTCTCCCACTTGATAGAGACTAATAGTTGAACTAAGATTAAGAGTTTTAAAAAATAGTTATATAAATATTCAATTATTTTCTCTATCACATAACGATCATGTCAAACAACGCCACACTGATAGGGTATATATATCGCTTACATAATACTCAGAGAATTGAAATTCATTTTAATAAAAAAAATAATATTGGATTTCATAAAATATTACATGTCTTTAAAAAAAATATTTATTAAACAATACTTTCAACAATATTAAATAAACAAATATACAATGTACAAATATCATGTCATCAAAACTTCTAATACCGATAGGGTACTCGAACCATAATTTACATAACTATAAATTAAAAGTACATTGAAAAAAATTATATTAATAATAACATATCGATAGGGTATAACTATTATTAGTATAATAATTACTATAGTTAAAATAAATTTAATTATTTTACTAAACAACATTTGTACAATTGTATCTCCGATAGGCGAGTTACTATCATAAGAATTAAAAATAAAAATTTTTATATAATTTTAAATTGCAAGTACATTGAACAAAATAAATTATACTAATAGTAACATACCGATAGGGTATAATTATTATCAATTTAATATTTATTATAATTAAAATCAATTTAATTATTTTACTTACCAAAATTTGTACAAGTGTACCCACGATAGGCGAGTTGCAATCATATAAATTAAGAAGGATTATACTTTTTTTTAAAATAGAAATTTTGTATAATTATATCCACGATAGGTGAGATCGCAATTACATAAATTGATAGTAATGGCCTAATTATCCATTATAAAACTCTCAACTAATAGATTTCTAATATATACTCATAAAAACTAGATTTTTATTTATATATTTATTTGAGCATATAACAAGACTTTATTAATGAAATAAATAGAATTTTAATTTCTGAATATTCTAAAAAATAACAACATTTAATTTATCTATAATTGCATAATTTTAATTTTAAAAAATGGATAGTGTTCTGGACTGGGGCGAGGCCTACCCATCAGTCGGGCAGGCACAACCCAACACTGCATATGGGAGGCCCAATAAGGCTCATTCCTCCCATGTCGGGCAGAGAACTCCCTCCACGGGCAGACTCGCACGTTTCTCCCACGTTCTCCATGTGCTCCCCCATGTAGGGACACGTCATCAAGCAACTACCCACCTCCGAAAGAGTTGGTCAGCCCACATTTCGAAGATCATGGGGCAGTTGATCTAGGGTGAAGACCACGTGTTGGTTTTCACTATGCCACGTAAACCATGGAAGTTACTTAGGTTGGGTCTGGCAGTCTGACCCAATGCAAGTAATCGTTGGCCCTGCCCTGGGGTCTCTCTATAAATACCCTCTTTCACTATAGGGTCAGGTATTCTATTCTCTACACCTATTTTTCTGTATTTGCTCTCTCACTCTAATCATTTACTCACTTAAGCATCGGAGTGCCTTGCAGATACACCCCCTTCTCCCTACCTCCAGTGAAAGCTACAATTCAACGATGCGTGGCAGGCCATTGATCCTTTCTGATCAGGTGAGATCAGTGGCTCCGTCTGTGGGAAACTCAGCTTCCCCTTTCTTTCTCCTGTTCGAGCACAGAAGCTCAAGAACCAAAGCGAAATCAACCTTCAACCTCCATTCCAATCATGGTCAGCCCACGCAATAACAACGCCTCGGGGTCTGCCGTTGCCCCCTTGCCCAACGGGGACGGCCACGATTCCAACACGGTCGTCCACACCGAGGAAGGTGACCCCAGGGACGGGCGCACCGCCTCCCCCTTTTCGGAAGATCTGGCTTTCAACGTCGTTCAGCGCTTAGACAGTCCGGCTGTCTACCAGCCCATTCTGGCACCGGCGGTGCCAACCCTACCGTCAGAGCCCTGTTCACGGTGATCAATCAAACCAACCTAATGATATTCGGGCAAAACAAACGGATAAGGATGCTCGAGAGGGAACAACCATTGCGCTCTCCCCCATAGAGACACCATCGCCCGGTTTCTCCCAGTCTGTCTCCTCCCCCACGGAGACACGGTCGACGAAACTCTGTCAGCCTCTCTCCCTCGTAGAGACACCTTCGACAACATTCTGTCAGCCTCTCTCCCCCGTAGAGACACCTTCACCAAGCTTCCCTCAGTCCCTCGCCACCTCCACGGCAGACACGGTACGTGGAAGACTCCAGGAGCCCATCGCCCTGACCGGAAGGGCGTCGTCCCCGTCACAAGTGATCTCAACCAACAGTTTCGCACAAGAGGGACGGGTCCTCTCCTCGAGAAGAGCGACGCTCTATGGCTCTGAAGAAGAAAAAAGCAGCTACAACCCTTTCCAGACTGAGGGCCCAGCCGAAGAGCCCACACTGGCGAAGAAATCACCTGGATTGACCTCCCCCTAGTCGTCGCCCGTCTGGAGCAACGAAGATACCTGACACTCACCACTGTACAGAGCTATCAGGGAAGCACCGTTGCCCACTTGGATGGAGAAACCCCCAATCTTGGCAACCTACGATGGGACGACCGACCCGGACGACCACATCAAAAGCATAGACGCGATGCTGGACTACAGAAACGTCCGGGGAGCTATCAAGTGCAGACTATTCCCCACCATCTTGAGGAAAGGGGCTATGGTGTGGTACAAGCGCCTGGTGCCTGACTCCATCTCCTCATGAGGCAAGCTGAAATTCCAGTTCTCCAAGAACTTCACAGCGTCCCGACGCCATCCGAAGACAGTGGCGGTCATGCAAGCCATTTTTCAGGGAAAGAACGAACCTCTTAGAGACTATATTGAGAGGTCCATTCGTGAGGTCGTCCAAGTATCCACGACGGAAGACATGAAGAAGTATTCTGCACCCTCTTACCCTGAACGCCCCTTCCACATGGCTCAATCACGCATCGAGTATGAGGAGATAGAGGCCGCAAACACCGCCCGGGCCGAGCGCAACCACGAGGCCCCAAAAAGCGTGTGGCGTGAGGATACCCCGCCTGCTCCTTCTCGACGAAACGAGCAAAAGAGGTGCGAAGATCGCCCCTGGGAACAAAGGGGTCCAGCAGGCCGGTTTACTGAGTACACGCTACTCACAACTCCCCGCGAGTGCATCCTGGCCGAGTGTATCAATTCAGAGTTTCAACGGGGAGGTGTCTGGTTTCCAAAACTAACAGCCCCTAAGCCCAACACGTATAAGTCCAAGTACTACCGGTTCCACCGGAGAAACGGACATGTGACAGAATATTGCATTCACCTCAAGGACGCAATCGAGATTTTGATCAAAGAGGGGCATCTGAAATAGTACACTCGGAGAGGAGAAGCCCCCCGGCCTGAGACCCGCGAAGCGAAGAAGGTCGAAGAGGTGTCGATTCCATCCGATGAAGTAGGAATGCAAGTGGCCCTATGCGTCTCTCGACCAGAGGACTTCTCTTTCAGCGAGCCCACCAGGCCACTGACCGCCCTCAGCCCATGGGAGGAATTCCCGGTCACAATGGTAACATCAGGTGGGGGACCCAGTCAGCTGTCGGTCAGGTCCGTCAAGAGAAAATTTGAGGAGTTCATCGACAAGAGCTTGAAGATGAACGCTACCCTCAAAAAATTCAAAGGGCGGTCGAACCCGATCACCTTTTATCTCGAGGAGCTTCCCGGAGGGGCACCCAATGTAACACCCATTTTAATTATTTAGTCATTTTATTATTATTTTAAATATTATATGTTGATGTGCCCTTTGGTAGGGTGTATTTGATGATGTTTGGTGGGTGTCCCTGAGATGGGAGATCATTGGTGGTAATTTGGTGAGTTTATAATAATATAAGAAATAATAGTAATATTGGTGGTGGTATTAATATTATTATTATTATTATTATTATTATTATTATTATTATTATTATTATTATTATTATTATTATTATTATTATTATATTTATGATTATTATTAATATTTGTAGTAATATTATTAATATGGAGAATATAATATTATTATTAATATAGTTATTATATTATTATGATTTTTGGTGTGAATATGATAATATAATGAATAATAGTAATATTGGTGGGGGTATTATTATTATATATTATTATATTTATTGGTATTATTAATATTATTATTATTTTGGTGAGATAATAATATTATTACTATTATTATTATTATTATTATTTTGGTGAGATAATAATAATAATATTATTATTATTATTATTATTAGTATTATTATGATTAGTATTATTAATATTAGTAATATTATATTAGTATTAATATAATTGTTATTATTATCATTAGTATTATTATTATTATAATTATAATTATTGTTGGGTGTATTACTATTATTATTATTATGTTGAATATTACTATAATATTATAATAGTATTATATTATATTATTATTATTATTATAATGATTATTATAATTATTATATTAGAATTATTATTGGGAATATTAGTGGTTGAAATAAGTAAAATAAGAGGTGGAAGGGTTATTGGGAAGTTAGAATGGAAATATGAAAAGTCATGATAGAAACCGTGAGGAAGGAAATATGAAGGGGTAGCAAGGAGATATTAGAAAAGTTAGAATAGAGAAAAAAAGGATTACCATAGATCGTGGGAAATTGGTGTGATAATAATAATAATAATAATATTATTATTATTATTATTATTATTATTATTATTATTATTGTTATTAATATTATTATTATTATTATTATTATTATTATTATTATTATTATTATTATTATTATGTTATTTTTATTAGTTATTATTAGTATATTATTTTTATTAGTTATTATTATTATTGGGATAGGAAATAAAAAGGAAAATAGAATATGAAGGGATGGGGGAAGTATTAGAGAAAATAACACGATAGAAAGATGGAAGAGAGAAAGAGCGATAGAAAGAGAGAAGAGGAAAGAACGAGAGAAGTGAGAAGAACGAAGGAAAAAGGGAACGAAGAACGGAAAGAAAAGAGGAGGCCAAGAGACCAAATCCAGGAAGAATTTCATCGATCAACCGATTAACAAGGTAAGGGGGGAGAAACTTGATTGGGAATGGTATATACATGTATAGGGTAGTGGGGATTCCTTAACCCCGTAGGAATGTATCGTTGATGAAGTTTTATATTGACATGCTATTGATTGTTGAGTTATGTTGATGTTGATGGATTGAAATATGTTGAGTGTTGGTGAATTGTTGTTTTTGGTTAATTTGGCGTATAGGTTGGGTTTACGGTTTTAGGGAAGTTCTGTGTGACCTTTTTGATGTGTCGATAGATTGTTTAAGTGATGACTTTGGAATAATATGTATATGATGATGTACGGATGTTTGATGTTGCCATTGTTGATTGACTGTTGGTGTTGGTTTGGTTTGAGTAAGGTTCAGAGTAACTCTAAAGTGTCGGTAGTGTGCCGTAATGTTGATCTGGAGTAGAATTATAGGAAGATTGATAAGCCTAATATGCATTGGTCGTAATACGGATAGTATAGGAAGTGGATGTTATAGAATAGGCTTGAATCAGAGAAGAGTGAGAATTCTGAACTGTGAGAACTTGAGAAGTCGCAGGCAACTCGCTAGCACTTCGCTTAGCGAGAAGGCAGCGAGCGTTCGCTAGGTGCTCGCCTAACGAGTGAGGTAGCGAGTGAGTCTAGTAGGTTCTGTTTGCCTTCGCGAGGAGGTTCGCTAAGCGAACAGGTAGCGAGCATTCGCTGGGAGCTCGCCTAGCGAGGGTGTAGCGAGCGTAGCAGAATGGGTTTTTCTATGCTGTTATACTGTGTGCGCTAAGAGTGTAGTGCCCTTGGACTTTGTTGATTATAGGGGAGATGATTGAGTGTTATAGAGTGAGTACTCGGTGATAGTATGTGATTTCCGTTACTAATTATTTAAATGGATAATTAGTTGGTGTATGAATCATGCGGAGCATGGTGTAGTGATCAGTAGGATCGTGTATTCCCGAGTGGTGGGACGTGTTTATATCTTGGTGATAAAGTATGAACTTGTTTACTTGGTGATGGTACTCGTTTTCCTTGATATTGTTGGTGAACAATTGGTTAACGTATATGTATGTAGTGATCAGTAGGATCGTGTGTTCCCGGGTGTTGGGATGTGGTTATATATGGTGTTATAGTATGAATTTATTTACTATCTGATTGATTTATATGGTGTTGGTGTAATATATCTACACATATATGCATTGATGTATGATGATATGATCAGGAGGATCGTGTGCACTTAGTGTGCCTAAATATGATAGTTATGCATTGGTGTGTGCATATCATGGTGTTTTGGTGGGATGAATCATGTCTCAGGAGGAGCGTAAGTGATTCATCCGTACTCCTTGGTGGAGAATGGTGGGGGATAGATCATGTCTCAGGAGGAGCGTAAGTGATCTATCCAGGTTCGATTGAATGAACCAATGAGTCGGTACCGCATGCATGGTGTTGAGTTGCATATTTGCATTATAATATGTTATATTGTAATTTGAACAGTAGGTTCGTTATATGGAGTTGTTGGGGTGAATATTGGTGTGTTGGTGTGTTTTACTACCTTGTTTACATGTATTACATTACCAATATATTTTTGATCATGTTTTCTCACCCCTTGGTTGTTGTTGTGTCTGTGCTTCTCCGGAAGTACAGATAATCCAGGTACTTAGATAGCTTGGATGGTGGTGTGCCAGTCGAGTCTAGGATGCTCTGATACGTAACACAGGATATGGGTGTTTTAATTATTTTATGTCAAACTTGTTGTAATCCTGTGACGTATCACTTTTTTTTTTGTGAATTATAATAATAAAGATTTTACGAAATTTGGCGGATGGCCGAGAATGTTGGAATAATGTTTTCCGCTGTATTATTTTTGAGAATAATTAATAAAGTGTTTTTATAAAAATTTGGTGATGTGATATCCCACTATTTTGGGGAAAACTCTGATGTTTATTTATAATGTTTATATTTTATTTAATTTGGGAAGCGGGGTGTTACAATTGGTATCAGAGCAGGTCGGTCCGTCCGGCCAATGTTGTCTAGTGTTATTGTTTCCTGGTATGCGACATGTGTGTAAAAAACACTGTCGGTACATGTTGTTGGTTAACTTCATTGGTAGAAGTGGAATGATTCCAGTGGGGGAGAAGTTATATTTCTCCGAAAAGGTACAGTGTGGTGGCTTAGTGTGTTGAGGAGTGATATTATAGTTTGGTAAAGTTGGTTTGTACCCCATCATGATTTCGGCTGTCTATTAACAAATTGAGGAACTGATCACCCTTAATCTCTTGTTAATAGTGGACGGGATTGTGTTGGATGGGATAGACGTATCTTGCAAGCTTGGGTGGCGTGAGCAGTGTATAGTCTTGAGTTAAGCTAAGTGCTTAAGGGATTATTTTAAGGAATTTGGCGTAAGACGGTGTTGAAGTGTCTATTTTGACTTAAACTTGGAATGAGAAGGAAAGTGAGAAAATTTGGGATTTGTCAATTAATTGCGATTGCCGGAGGTTTCCGGATGAGGTAGGTGATTTACTGCCGGAGTGTGAAGTAAAGCTCACACGTTGACTTTGTTGTTGGAACGAGTCCGATATTAGTGACTCCATATAGTGTGTTTTCGTTGGGATTGGAAAAGTTGAAGAGTCAACTTGAAGACCTTCTAGGAGAGAGGTTCTTTTGTTTGAGTGTGCTACCGTAATGTGCACCAATTTTGTTGGTTAGACAGATAGAAGGTTTTGTGAAGCTTTGGGTGAACTATAGATAAGTGAACAGGGTGACTATCAAGGATAGGTGTTCGCTTCCAATAGTTAATGATTTGATGGAACAATTGATCGAGGGATGTGAGTCCCTTGGTCATGTGATCTCGAGTAGAGTTCTTGTGGTGGATGGGACGAAGGTCAAAAGTTCTATCGTATTAGGAGGCTCAAAGATCTGCTGTTGAGATTGGAAGTAATTGAGTTTTAAATTATTCATAGATTTAAAATGTGTTGGATGGCTTCCTAAGTATAAAATTGTTGTTGTACGTTAAATTCCGAGATCGCAGCTTTTTACGGAATCGAAATCGGACACTCGGAAGTTGGGTAACGGTCGAAAAGAGGATTTTAGGACTGTCATGTTCGCCTGGTGAGCATACTGGCGAACGTCCATATTCGCTGCGGTGTTCGCCTGGCGAAGGGGTCCTGGGCAGAAAATGTTATTCTGGTGTTTTTGCCGTAACGGGAGAACCGTAACTCGAAATGACGCGCGGTTTGAAGCGTTGGAAAGCTATTCAAATTATCTATGAGATGGTGAAGTATTGACATAGATTTAAGCTATTTATTGATGAAGTGTGTTTGAATTTTGTGGTAAGGACGGGCGGTACGGTATGTGTTCCCGCTATAACTCACAACTTGTTTGTCCACTTGGCATGGGATCTTCTTTAATTATTTATATAAGGCAATGGTTATGTTAATAAATGATATTTTAAGGTATTCGAAGCGTATAGAGGATTATGTTGAGCATAAGGAACTGGAGTTATCAATGTTGGAAAAAGAGCGGTGATATACTTCCGTAAGGAAAGTTCTGCCGAATCCGATAGAACTAATTGTGGTGTTTGTGATGCTTGTTGATATAATTAGGGGATTTGCTAAAGACAACTTCAGCGAGTTTCAATTATGCAAAAGGCAACTTGAAGTGTATAAGAGAAATCATCCGACCAGTGATTTAGAGTTGGTTACTATTGTGATTGTACTGGAGTCGGAGTCTTCAAAAGTTCAGACTGAGATCGGAGATGTTTGGTGATCTTAAGAGTTTAAGGTGTTTGTTTAATTTGAATAAGACAAATATGAGGCATAGGAAATAATTGGGACTTCGAAAAGAGTACGACTTCGAGTTGAATTACCATTCGGGTAAAGCGGACATGGTAGATGATGCAGTGAGTTAGAAATATTTGCATATACCGAAGATGATGGTGAAAAGAGTTAGAACTGATTGAGAAATTTCATAATATGCGTTTTGTGAGTAAGGATACTTCTTATGGAGTTAAGCTTTTATTATTAAGATCTGACTAGTGATATCCTTGAGAAGAATCGAGAAAGTCAGAAATCTGGGTTGAATAGTGAATTAGTTGAAATTGATAAATTAGAGTCGAAGAGTGGATTGTCGGGTTTGTGGAAATAATACCACGAGGTGTTATGATAGAGTATGTATATCAGATGTTGTTGAAGGGAGTAGGAGTACTCGTGAAGAAATACATTGAGGTAGATGGAGTATCCATCTCGGTGCTATGAAGAAGTAACCGAACTTGAGTAGATTGTTTTTGAGACCATGGATAATGAGAGATGGAATATGCTAGTTAGAATTGTCAGAATTCGAAGAGTGAACATCAGAGACTGTTGAGTCTGATGTAGTCGTTAAATATTCTAGAGTGGAAATCAGGTAGTATTTTCACGAAATTGGTGTTGAGATTTCCAAAGAATTTGTAAAGACATAATTTTAATTTGAATTGTTAGGAGTGGATTAACTATTCCGTGTTGAGGATATACGAGATGCATATTGAGAAAGTGGTGAAGTTGGATGAGATACTGACGAATATTGTGTCAGATGGAAATTTGAGGTTTATATTGAGATTTTGGAGGGGCTTACAGGAAGCTTCGGGTACTAAGTTGAAGCTGAGTTCAACCTATCATCCGCAAACTGATGGTCAGTCAGAGAGGACTATTGAGTCTGTAGAGAATTGGTGAGAGCTTGGGTGTCGGATCAAGGTGGAGCGTGGGATGATTAATTATCGTTGATTGATGTTACCTATAATAACGGTTACCATCCTAGTGTCGGAATGGCACTATATGTGGCTTGGTGAGATAGGGAGTGTAGGACTCTCCTGTGTTGAAATAAATCGAGTGAGAGTGTTGTACTCAGACTTGAAGATTATGCTTGAGATGGCTGAGAAGATCGAGAGGATCCGAGGCAATATGTATTTTGAGGGTCACGCCGGTGACTGGTGTTGGTCGAGCTTCGAAATCTCAGAAGTTCGCACGTGTGTTGTAGTTGTATCAGAGTGGCGCAGCGGAGGCATGGGAGGAGTAACATGTTAGACTGTTTTTCTGTTGTCGCTGTGAATTGGCATGATATGTTTCATGTGTCTTAGTCGAGAAAGTACATTGAACCAGGTGGATGATGTACAAGTGAAAAATATTCCGATTGTTGAGGCATTGCTAGTTCGTTTTGGCGAGCGAGGAACAACTCCGAAGGGAGGAGATATCTTTGGTGAAAGTAGTATGGGGAGGTGCTGCAGAAGGCAGTGTGACCTGAGAATTGGAATAAAAGATGCGGAGAGCGTATCCGGAATTATTTCCATCAGATAATTTTCGAGGACGAAAATAATTAAAGTGGGGGAGAGTTGTAACACCCATTTTAATTATTTAGTCATTTTATTATTATTTTAAATATTATATGTTGATGTGCCCTTTGGTAGGGTGTATTTGATGATGTTTGGTGGGTGTCCCTGAGATGGGAGATCATTGGTGGTAATTTGGTGAGTTTATAATAATATAAGAAATAATAGTAATATTGGTGGTGGTATTAATATTATTATTATTATTATTATTATTATTATTATTATTATTATTATTATTATATTTATGATTATTATTAATATTTGTAGTAATATTATTAATATGGAGAATATAATATTATTATTAATATAGTTATTATATTATTATGATTTTTGGTGTGAATATGATAATATAATGAATAATAGTAATATTGGTGGGGGTATTATTATTATATATTATTATATTTATTGGTATTATTAATATTATTATTATTTTGGTGAGATAATAATATTATTACTATTATTATTATTATTATTATTTTGGTGAGATAATAATAATAATATTATTATTATTATTATTAATAGTACTATTATGATTAGTATTATTAATATTAGTAATATTATATTAGTATTATTAATATTAAGATTATTATTATTCATATTATTTTATTATTAGTATTAATATAATTGTTATTATTATCATTAGTATTATTATTATTATAATTATAATTATTGTTGGGTGTATTACTATTATTATTATTATGTTGAATATTACTATAATATTATAATAGTATTATATTATATTATTATTATTATTATTATAATGATTATTATAATTATTATATTAGAATTATTGTTGGGAATATTAGTGGTTGAAATAAGTAAAATAAGAGGTGGAAGGGTTATTGGGAAGTTAGAATGGAAATATGAAAAGTCATGATAGAAACCGTGAGGAAGGAAATATGAAGGGGTAGCAAGGAGATATTAGAAAAGTTAGAATAGAGAAAAAAAGGATTACCATAGATCGTGGGAAATTGGTGTGATAATAATAATAATAATATTATTATTATTATTATTATTATTATTATTGTTATTAATATTATTATTATTATTATTATTATTATTATTATTATTATTATTATTATGTTATTTTTATTAGTTGTTATTATTATTATTATTAGTATATTATTTTTATTAGTTATTATTATTATTGGGATAGGAAATAAAAAGGAAAATAGAATATGAAGGGATGGGGGAAGTATTAGAGAAAATAACACGATAGAAAGATGGAAGAGAGAAAGAGCGATAGAAAGAGAGAAGAGGAAAGAACGAGAGAAGTGAGAAGAACGAAGGAAAAAGGGAACGAAGAACGGAAAGAAAAGAGGAGGCCAAGAGACCAAATCCAGGAAGAATTTCATCGATCAACCGATTAACAAGGTAAGGGGGGAGAAACTTGATTGGGAATGGTATATACATGTATAGGGTAGTGGGGATTCCTTAACCCCGTAGGAATGTATCGTTGATGAAGTTTTATATTGACATGCTATTGATTGTTGAGTTATGTTGATGTTGATGGATTGAAATATGTTGAGTGTTGGTGAATTGTTGTTTTTGGTTAATTTGGCGTATAGGTTGGGTTTACGGTTTTAGGGAAGTTCTGTGTGACCTTTTTGATGTGTCGATAGATTGTTTAAGTGATGACTTTGGAATAATATGTATATGATGATGTACGGATGTTTGATGTTGCCATTGTTGATTGACTGTTGGTGTTGGTTTGGTTTGAGTAAGGTTCAGAGTAACTCTAAAGTGTCGGTAGTGTGCCGTAATGTTGATCTGGAGTAGAATTATAGGAAGATTGATAAGCCTAATATGCATTGGTCGTAATACGGATAGTATAGGAAGTGGATGTTATAGAATAGGCTTGAATCAGAGAAGAGTGAGAATTCTGAACTGTGAGAACTTGAGAAGTCGCAGGCAACTCGCTAGCACTTCGCTTAGCGAGAAGGCAGCGAGCGTTCGCTAGGTGCTCGCCTAACGAGTGAGGTAGCGAGTGAGTCTAGTAGGTTCTGTTTGCCTTCGCGAGGAGGTTCGCTAAGCGAACAGGTAGCGAGCATTCGCTGGGAGCTCGCCTAGCGAGGGTGTAGCGAGCGTAGGAGAATGGGTTTTTCTATGCTGTTATACTGTGTGCGCTAAGAGTGTAGTGCCCTTGGACTTTGTTGATTATAGGGGAGATGATTGAGTGTTATAGAGTGAGTACTCGGTGATAGTATGTGATTTCCGTTACTAATTATTTAAATGGATAATTAGTTGGTGTATGAATCATGCGGAGCATGGTGTAGTGATCAGTAGGATCGTGTATTCCCGAGTGGTGGGACGTGTTTATATCTTGGTGATAAAGTATGAACTTGTTTACTTGGTGATGGTACTCGTTTTCCTTGATATTGTTGGTGAACAATTGGTTAACGTATATGTATGTAGTGATCAGTAGGATCGTGTGTTCCCGGGTGTTGGGATGTGGTTATATATGGTGTTATAGTATGAATTTATTTACTATCTGATTGATTTATATGGTGTTGGTGTAATATATCTACACATATATGCATTGATGTATGATGATATGATCAGGAGGATCGTGTGCACTTAGTGTGCCTAAATATGATAGTTATGCATTGGTGTGTGCATATCATGGTGTTTTGGTGGGATGAATCATGTCTCAGGAGGAGCGTAAGTGATTCATTCGTACTCCTTGGTGGAGAATGGTGGGGGATAGATCATGTCTCAGGAGGAGCGTAAGTGATCTATCCAGGTTCGATTGAATGAACCAATGAGTCGGTACCGCATGCATGGTGTTGAGTTGCATATTTGCATTATAATATGTTATATTGTAATTTGAACAGTAGGTTCGTTATATGGAGTTGTTGGGGTGAATATTGGTGTGTTGGTGTGTTTTACTACCTTGTTTACATGTATTACATTAGCAATATATTTTTGATCATGTTTTCTCACCCCTTGATTGTTGTTGTGTCTGTGCTTCTCCGGAAGTACAGATAATCCAGGTACTTAGATAGCTTGGATGGTGGTGTGCCAGTCGAGTCTAGGATGCTCTGATACGTAACACGGGATATGGGTGTTTTAATTATTTTATGTCAAACTTGTTGTAATCCTGTGACGTATCACTTTTTTTTTTGTGAATTATAATAATAAAGATTTTACGAAATTTGGCGGATGGCCGAGAATGTTGGAATAATGTTTTCCGCTGTATTATTTTTGAGAATAATTAATAAAGTGTTTTTATAAAAATTTGGTGATGTGATATCCCACTATTTTGGGGAAAACTCTGATGTTTATTTATAATGTTTATATTTTATTTAATTTGGGAAGTGGGGTGTTACACCCAACACCAGCATTCCCCTCCTGATCATAGCATAAATGGCAAATTTTGATGTCCGCCAAATCCTGTTCGACCAAGGAAGCTCGGTGGACATCATGCACACCCATCTATTCACCACCTTGCAGCTGGACGAATGCCACCTGGCCTCATACGTAGGCTCCGACCACCAAGCCTTAGGGATATGTGGAGCTGCTCGTCACCTTCAGGGCAGAGGAAACAGCCAGGTTAGTGAAAGTCCACTTTTTGGTGATCGAGTGTCCTTCGTTGTATCAGTGCATCCTGGGACGGCCAACCCTAGCCGAGTTGACCGCAATACTATCGACAGTCCACCTAAAGATGAAGTACTACACCACCAGAGGGTGGATCGTCACCCTCCACGGAGACATTGAGGCAGCCAGAAGATGCTTTAAAGACGCGCTCAAGGGACTCAGCTCCATCAACGTCACCCTTAAACCGGTCAACCGTCCAGCTCGAACTGAGGAGCCAAAGCCCCTCCCGCACGTCAACTCCGTCGACCTCGACATTTGTTTCTCTGGAAAACAGGGACAAGGCAAAGACCTCGAAGACGCACCGCCCGAGGACAACGGGAAACTCCCCATCCAACACACCCCATCCCAGACAGAGACTTCGAGCTCATCATGCTAGGAGACAGCCCCAAAAGAGGCATGAAAATCGGCAAGGGCCTTCCCGACCTAGCGAGGAAACAGCTCAGAGCCTGCCTCCGGGAGAACGCGGACCTCTTTGCATGGAGTGCTACCGAGATTCATGGGCTTCAGCACGACGTAGCATGTCACCACCTCTCCATAGATCCAGTCGCTAGGGCCATATTTCAACGTAGGCATAGGCAGTCTCCCGAGAAAGCGGAGACTGCTGAAAAAGCTGTAAAAGACCTCCTAGAGAAAAATTTTATTTCGGAAGCCTGGTATACAACCTGCCTGTCCAACGTTGTACTTTTAAAAAATCTAATGGAAAATGGAGAATGTACGTTGATTACACTGATTTCAACCAGGTGTGTCCCAAGGACGCTTATCCGTTACCTAACATCGACAAACTCACCAACCATTTTGCAGGTTTCAAACTCCTGTCATTCATGGAGGCGTACTCGGGATAAAATCAAATCCCCATGGCGAAGTTTGACAAGCAGCATACGACCTTCATGACCGAGTCGGACAACTACTACTACAATGTAATGTCTTTCAGCCTGAAGAACATCGGGGCAACCTATCAAAGGATGATGAACAAAGTCTTCCAAGGCAAAATCGACGATATGCTCGAAGGCTACATGGACGACATGATCGTGAAGTCGCGAGACGAGGTCGACCATACGGCTCACCTCCGGGAAGTCTTCGAGACAGAGAGGAAGTGCAGGATGAGGTTCAACCCCGACAAGTGCACCTTCGGTGTGCGAGCAGGAAAGTTAATGTGCGCGATGTTATTGTATATATGTCAGGGTGTTTTCATATCTTATGCTTGTTAAGAAGCTACTTTTATATAAAACCTAGTTATGCATGAAAATTTGAGGTCACAAAACGATACAAGCTATACTGGTACAATATTTCTATACCATCGTCGATGTCTTATATTTTATTAGTGGGACATTAACATTGAGAAATAAGTGATCGATAACAGCAAATTAAAATCAGTTATAGAATAATAATATCCATAAAATGTATCTAATTAGGCTCTGATACTAATTGATAGATTTTAAAATAATCGGATAGACACAAATTATAGCATATCATTTAATATAACAATAATATATAAAAAAATTAGAATGGTGTACCTTACAAGATTAAAGAGACTGTCGTCGGAGAGTGTGAGTATGAGAGAATTACTATCCTCATTGTCGTTTAGGGTTTTCGGAGTGAGTTAATTGTCTAATGGGGAGACACTTAAATAGCTAAATGGCTGAGGGCATGGACCTCTCATTGGGCTTAACTGAATGGTCCAACCCATCACAATCCATTCAGGCACAAACTCACTCAATTAGTTCATTTATTTAGTGTTTAATAACAATAGACCATAATATAATTAATTAATAATTAATTATGTCAATCCATATTTGATTAATTAAAAATAATTAGTCTAGCAGTATATTGTATAAAGAATAAGAATTTTGCATTATATGCTGAAGCAAAAGAAACTGCAAATTTACCACATATCGCCGAGCAATAAAAGGTTTCTTTGGTTTCTAAAAAAATGAAAAATGCATTGACATCAGAAGGATGTCATATTTCCATATCATCTGGGAGTAACATGTAATATATTATAGTTTGCACACTTAAATTAATGAACGATTAAGTAGTTGAGAACTAAGATTATGTTTTTATTTGTGTAGTTGTATGTAGATAAAGTAAAATGGGTCCATTACAGTTTTTTGTTAATCTTAATGTAGTTCCGAAGATTTATCTGAAGGAGATATCGAAGAGATTAAGAGGATTCATGAAAAAGTGAGGGAGTCATTCAATGATCTAAAGTTGGACGAGCATACCGTCGATTCTGAATCAAATGATAAGGATGAGGAAGACAAAGTATAGGAGTATTACTGAGAAAGAGAAATTAGCTATGGACATAAAGCCCGGAAAAATGTATTGGTATGTTTCTCATGGAAAAACTTGAATCATTTTTATAGTTGTAAATAAAGATTTATGTTTCTCTAACGGTTTGTTAGTTGGTGCAGCACTTCCCGAAGATTGTGACGAAGAAACGTTTGTATTGGAACCAAAAAGCTATCTATCTCATTGATGTCGACAATGGTGATAGGTTTCTTGCTAAAGTTCATTATGCTAAGAGGAACAAAAAGGTTGTGAAAAAGGAGAACTTCATTGGAAAAGGGTGGTATAATATGCCAAAAGTAAGAGGCTTAGAAGAGGAGACAAACTTGGATTTACCATTCATTATCCTCACGAAAATCTTCTTATTTCAGTATTAAACCGTTGAAGCAGGTTGGTTAAAGTGTTCTGGTTGTAGTGGATTAATGTTTATAGGTTATGTTTTGATGTTACACCTGATCAATAAAAAATATGTTATACTTGTATGACTTGTATTTTGTGGCTGGAAATATGGTTTTAGTTAATAGATGTGATGTTTTGTGTAATGAATTGTTAATGTTGTTTAAGTTTCTATTAGGTTGTGTGTAATGATAAATGTATCTTAATGAATGTTTTTCCTTAATCAATGCAGTATGGAGTAATTTTATTTATGAACTGACATTGTAATCTTGTTCTTCAAATAATGGTCTCACTTGATATTTGTAATGACATTGTAATTAATTATTTAAATGGTAGTCTGACTTAGATTGGTAATGGAAGTCAATACACATAAGTTATTTTGGCATATGTTTGGTTGGCCGAAGAGAGACTGAGATGAGTGGCTAAAAAAGTATTGTTTAAACAAAGACACTTTGCAAAAGGTATTGTCAAAAAAAATACACTTTGCAAAAGTAAATGTAATCGAATAATATATTTTGTCTAGAAGACAAGCTTAACATGTTTTGAGAAAAATGTCATAGAGTGCTGACTTGTGGGACCAATAGTAATAAGTATAATAGAATATATAAATGTGAGCCTAATAGTAATAAGTATAATAAAATATGTAAATAGGTCAGTCTATGTTTATAAAATTTGGTAGTTGTAAAATTTGGTTTGTAACAATGATAGTAATATATTACTCATAAATCATCATAAAACATAAAATTGAAATTGAAAATATAATTGTAACATTATATTAACACTAAGATATATGTTGAAATTAAATGAATGAAAACGAAGAAAAAGGAGAAAATATGTTTGGGGAAGAGACATCATACAAGACTTATTGACAAATTAGATTACAATTGTATAGTGAACAAAAAAAAAAAACACATATAATGGTGTTCATACTCAACAACAGTTAACATAGAGCACATATGTCAGAAATGTATATTGCAGATTCCAAAAAAAAAATTAACCAAATACTTAGACATTTGCATTTTTCAAATTTATCGTTGTATGCAGTGATTTAAAATATGTATGATATATATATATATATATATATATATATATATATATATATATATATATATATATATATATATATATATATATATATATATATATATATATATATATATATATATATATATATATATATATATATATATATATATATATTGGTACATAATGCTGATGCATGATTGTAATTAGCTTAAAAATTGAAGTTATATGCATCATTTATAGACATTGTTTTTTCATCGTAGAAGTTTTGACATTGTTTTTTCATCGTGTAGATCTTTATTCTATTTTTGTTGGTAACCATGGAGAGTGTGATATATATTTGTACATGAGTAAGAACATCCCTAGGTATATAAAGTCTTACCCAATCCAATAATTGTCCTTGTGATTTGTTAATGATCATTGCATATGACACAATAATTGAGAATTAACATTGACTTGGTTTGAATGGCCAAAGGGATTGAGAAGAGAACATATACATTCTGAGAATATAAATGACTTTGTCATGTCCTTTTCCACCCATAATTTCAGCTTCAAGTACATTTGGTTTTGAAACTCTACCTTCACCAATTTTCAATAACCAATTGGAAAATTATACAATTTCCTTCTTTTTTTTTTCTTTTTCACGTGGGCCACAACTCAAACGCATATTCTTGGTTAAAGTTAAGATTTGAATAGACGCCATATATATATGATGTATTGATGGTAGTGTGTGCAATATTAGATCGACTCCCCCTAGGTACAAGCAAAATCTGTCTAGAATCATCACCAAATACGACAACCTTTCCACCAAAAACTTCATCAGAATTGCTATAGCTACTCATTACATCCTTTAAAGTTTTTTTAAATGCTTCAAAACAATATTTATGTGTCATTGGCGCCTCGTTCCAAATAATCAACTTTGTTTGCCTAAGAAGTTCTACAACGTCATCGTCGTAACTAATCTTGCAAGTTGAATTATCCAAAGTTGGTATCGGTATTTTGAACATTGAATGTACGGTTCTACTCCTAGATAATAATAGAGATGTAATTCCACTCATTGCAACAATTAAACATATATCGTGTTTAGACTTTAAAGAAATTGCAAGTGTTATCCACATGTATGTTTTATCGGTACCCCCATAACCATGTGGGAAGAAAACACCTCATTTTTCTACTGTTAACAACGAACATGATTTTCTCATAGATTTCGGTCTACTCGTCTTAAATATATAATACCAAAAAGTTGACTATCAGAAGGTCCACATATATGTATATTAGAAGTTGCAGTGGAATTTAATAATTGTACTATAAAATACACGTTAGAGCTTAAACTGATTACAAAATTTGGTCTTCATTGATTGCATATCATAACTCTTTTCTTCAAAAATGAGGCGTGTGAGATATTGGATCAAACTCTAGTATGGTCAAAGGGTAGCTTCTGGTTTGACAGGAATTAAGCATGAGGTCGAAGTCTGTTTGCATGTTGTTGTCGGAGTAATGCGTGTTGTAGTTGAAGTTTGTTCTAATATGCATTAGTCAATATTGCTAGGATTGTTAGCATGTTGAATTGGGCCTTGCTTGTAAGCCCAATTGTTTAAGTTAGCTTGTACCCTAAGTTAGCTTGTAATGGGTAATTGTTAAAAACATCCATTAGGTTAGTGTGCTATTTTTCTTATAAATAGGATGCTAGTTTCTCAACCTTGGTATAAGGAAAAATAGAAAGATAAAATCCTAATTTTAAGAGAGAGAGGTTATTTTGTTATTCTTGTATACTTGTAATCTTGTTCTAAGAGAAATGAAGAATAACAGTTTATAACCAATCCTTGTTGCTCCTTGTTGTTTTACCTTGTTATCTTTGTTAACCCTAACCCTTGTGTGTTTCTTGATCATAAAGAAATTGTTTATACTTTGTTTCAAGGTATCTGATTCATAAAAAATTGGTGCAGTGAGCATGAAGAAGATGCCTTCAACAAAGTATGAGATTGAAAATTTCAACGGAGTGAACAACTTCGTTATGTGGCACCTGAAGATAAAAGCCTTACTGGTTCAGCAGGGTTGCTTGGAAGCGTTGAAGGGAGAGGCAGCCATGGACGTTGCATTAACGCCAAAAGAAAAGACGAACATGATTGAGAAAGCCCACAGGGCAATATTGTTGAGCCTTGGTGATAAGGTTCTTCGACAGGTATCAAAGGAGACTACAACGTCAGGATTATGGGTGAAACTTGAAAGTTTATACATGACCAAATCTCTGGTGAATCGACTCTACCTGAAGCAAGATTTGTATTCATTCAAGATGAGTGAAGACAAAGTATTGGTTGAGCAGTTGGATATATTCAACAAGCTGATTCTTGATCTTGAAAATATTGATGTGAAGATCTATGATGAAGATCAAGCACTGTTGTTGCTGTGTGCTTTGCCCAAAACACATGCTCACTTCAAATAAATTCTCTTGTATGAAAGGGAGTCCCTGAGCTTTGAAGAAGTTCAATCAACCTTGTATTCTAAGGACTTGAATAAAAAAAAAGGAGCATAAACCTTCAACGGTGGGCGAAAGTTTAGCCGTTAAGGGAAAATTCTTGCGAAAGGATGGTAAGTTCGACAAGAAGAAAGGTAAAAGTTAACAGAAATCTTATAGCGGCGAAACATCTGGTATTCGATGTTATCACTGTAAGAAGGAAGGTCACACAAGAAAGGTGTGCCCTGAACGCCTGAAAGATCATGGGGGTAATGGCAACACAACCATTATTCAAAATGACTTCGACTCATTTGATGTTCTTGTGGTTTCAAGTGGTGACTCGAGAAAAGAGTGGATTATGGATTCAGGTTGTACTTAGCACATGACTCCAAACAGAGAATTATTCGAGGAGCTATGTGATCAAGATGGTGGATCTGTGCTGGTGGGAAACAAAATCTTGCAAAATTATAGGTATTGGATCTATGAGATTCAAGCTTCATGATGAGTCAATAAGGTTATTAACTGAAGTCAGGTATGTACCTGACTTGAAGAGGAATTTGATTTCTCTTGGTGAACTCGACAGAAAGGGATATGTTTTTCAAGGAGAGAAAAGTATCCTAAGAGTCGTGAAGGGGTCGAAGGAAGTCTTGAGAGGCGTGAAGAAACAAGGCTTGTATACCCTTGAGGCTGAGGTTGGTAGTGGTTCAAAAAATGTTACATCCACGAAGGGATTAAGAAGAGAACATATACATTATGAGAATATAAATGACTTTCTCATGTCCTTTTCCACCCATAATTTTAGCTTCAAGTACATTTGGTATTGAAACTCTACCTTCACCAATTTTCAATAACCAATTGGAAAACTATGCAATTTCCTTCTTTTTTTTCTTTTTCACACGGGCCACAACTCAAACGCATATTCTTGGTTAAAGTTAAGATTTGTATAGAGTGCCATATATATATATATATATATATATATATATATATATATATATATATATATATATATATATATATATATATATATATATATATATATATATATATATATATATATATATATATATATATGATGTATTGATGGTAGTGTGTGCAATATTAGATCGACTCCCCCTAGGTACAAGTAAAATATGTCTAGAATCATCACCAAATATAACAACCTTTCCACCAAAAACTTCATCAGAATTGCTATAGCTACTCATTACATCCTTTAAAGTTTTTTTAAGTGCTTCAAAACAATATTTATGTGTCATTGGCGCCTCATTCCAAATAATCAACTTTGTTTGCCTAAGAAGTTCTACAACGTCATCGTCGTAACTAATCGTGCAAGTTGAATTATCCAAAGTTGGTATCGGTATTTTGAACATTAAATGTATGGTTCTACTCCTAGATAATAATAGAGATGTAATTCCACTCATTGCAACAGTTAAACATATATCGTGTTTAGACTTTAAAGAACTTGTAAGTGTTATCCACATGTATGTTTTATCGGTACCCCCATAAACATGTGGGAAGAAAACACCTCATTTTTCTACTGTTAACAACGAACGTGATTTTCTCATAGATTTCGGTCTACTCGTATTAAATATATAATACCAAAAAGTTGACTATCAGAAGGTCCACATATATGTATATTAGAAGTTGCAGTGGAATTTAAAAATTGTACTACAAAATACATGTTAGAGCCTAAATTGATTACAAAATTTTGGTCTTCATGGATTGCACGTCATAACTCTTTTCTTCAAAAACGAGGCGTGTGAGATATTGGATCGAACTCTAGTATGGTCAAAGGGTAGCTTCTGGTTCGACAGAAATTAAGCATGAGGTCGAAGTCTGTTCACATGTTGTTATCGGAGTAATGCATGTTGTAGTCGAAGTTTGTTCTAATATGCATTAGTCAATATTGCTAGGATTGTTGGCATGTTGAATTGGGCCTTGCTTGTAAGCTCAATTGTTTAAGTTAGCTTGTACCCTAAGTTAGCTTGTAATGGTTAATTGTTAAAAAAAACTCATTAGGTTAGTGTGTTATTTCTTTTATAAATAGGATGTTAGTTTCTCAATCTTGGTATAAGGAAAAATAGGAAGATAAAATCCTAATTTCAAGAGAGAGATGTTATTTTGTTATTCTTGTATACTTGTAATCTTGTTCCAAGAGAAATGAAAGAATAACAGTTTATAACCAATCCTTGTTGATCCTTGTTGTTTTACCTTGTTATCTTTGTTAACCCTAACCCTTGTGTGTTTCTTGATCATAAAGAAATCGTTTATACTTTGTTTCAAGGTATCTGATTCACAACAAATTGGTGTGGTGAGCATGGAGAAGATGCCTTCAACAAAGTATGAGATTGAAAAGTTCAACAGAGTGAACGACTTCGGTTTGTGGTACTTGAAGATAAAAGCCCTACTGGTTCAGCAGGGTTGTTTGGAAGCATTGAAGGGAGAGGCAGCCATGGACGCTGCATTAACGGCAAAAGAAAAGACGGACATGATTAAGAAAGCCCAAAACACAATATTGTTGAGCCTTGGTGATAAGGTTCTTCGACAGGTATCAAAGGAGACTACAACATCGGGATTATGGGTGAAACTTGAAAGTTTATACATGACCAAATCTCTGGTAAATCGACTCTACCTGAAGCAAGCTTTGTATTCATTCAAGATGAGTGAAGACAAAGTATTGGCTGGGCAATTAGATATGTTTAACAAGTTGATTCTTGATCTTGAAAATATTGATGTGAAGATCGATGATGAAGATCAAGCACTGTTTCTGTTGTGTGCTTTATCCAAAACACATGCTCACTTCAAAGAAACTCTCTTGTATGAAAGGGAGTCCCTGAACTTTGAAGAAGTTCAATCAGCCTTGTATTCTAAGGACTTGAACAAACAAAAGGAGCATAAACCTTCGACGATGGGCGAAGGTTTGACCGTTAAGGGAAAATTCTTGTGAAAGGATGGTAAGTTCGACAAGAAGAAAGGTAAAAGTCAACAGAAATCTTATAGTGGCGAAACATCTGGTATTCGATGTTATCACTGTAAGAAGGAAAGTCACACAAGAAAGGTGTGCCCTGAACGCCTGAAAGATCATGGAGGTAATGGCAACGCAGCCATTGTTCAAGATGACTTTGACTCATCTGATGTTCTTATGGTTTCAAGTGGAGACTCGAGAAAATAGTGGATTATGGATTCAGGTTGCACTTAGCACATGACTCCAAACAGAGAATTATTCGAGGAGCTATGTGATCAAGATGGTGGATCTGTGTTGGTGGGAAACAACAAATCTTGCAAAATTTTAGGTATTGGATCTATGAGATTCAAGCTTCATGATGATTCAATAAGGTTATTGACTATAGTCAGGTATGTACCTGACTTGAAGAGGAATTTGATTTCTCTTGGTGAACTCGACAGAAAGGGATATGTTTTTCAAGGAGAGAAAAATATACTAAGAGTCATGAAGGGGTCGAAGGAAGTCTCGAGAGGCGTGAAGAAACAAGGCTTGTATACCCTTGAGGCTGAGGTTGTAAGTGGTTCGAAAAATATTGCATCCACGAAACCTGTGTTGAAGACAGAATTATGGCACATGAGTTTGGGCCATGTCAGCAAAAGAGGCCTGGTCGAATTGGGGAAGCAGAACCTGCTAGAAGGTGATAAAGTCAAAAAGTTGGAGTTTTGTGAATCTTGTGTATTTGGTAAATCTTGTAGGGCGAATTTTAACTAAGGCAAGCAAAGAACACATGGATCCCTAGATTACATTCATGTTGATCTTTGGGGGCCTGCAAGGAATCCTTCATACTCAGGTGCAAGGTATTTCCTATCCATCGTTGATGACTATTCCAGAAAGCTATGGGTATTCATTCAGAATACGAAAGATGAAACTTTTGAGAATTTCAAAAGTTGGAAGACTCTGGTCAAAACTCAAACTGGCAGAAAGGTTAAGAGGTTGAGAACCGACAATGGCCTTGAATTCTACAACGAAGTGTTCGACAGTTACTGTGTTGAGTCTGGAATTGCAAGGTATAAGACTGTAGCAGGTACTCCTAAATAAAATGGCTTAGATGAGAGATTAAATCAAATAATGCTTGAAAAGGTTAGATGCATGTTGGTTAGTGTTGGATTGAAGAAGGTGTTTTGGGAAGAAGCTGTTTTGACAACAGCTTACCTGATAAATAGATGTCTCTCGACTTCCTTGGGAATGAAGACACCTGAAGAAGTTTGTTCGGGACATCCACCTAGTCTCGACAGACTAAGAGTATTTGGTTGTGTGGCCTATGCTCATATTAGGCAAGACAAGGTCGAACCTAGAGCTCTGGAATGCATGTTCATAGAATACCCTAAAGGAGCCAAAGCTTATAGGTTATGGTGCCTAGAGATAGGTAACATGATGTGTGTCACCATTCGAGATGTAATTTTCAATGAAACAAAGATGGCTTTCAAGAAAAGTGATGATGTTGACGAAGAACTGGAACGGGGAGAGATTCTTGTTGAGGTGGAGCATGTTGATGCTGAATTGCGTACCCCAAATGAAGTCGAAGAAGATGTAGAAGATGTTGTCGAAGATGCGGAGACTGATAATGACTACCTGCTAGCAAGAGAGAGATCGAGGAGATTTATTAAGCCACCTCAATGACTATAAGGAAGTTATGAGGAGTCGAAACAAGACTGAATGGCTGAAAGCCATGGATGATGAGATGAAATCTCTTCATGATAACAATACTTGGGAACTGATCAAGAAACTTGCTGGAGCTAGGTTAGTCAGCTTTAAATGGATTTTCAAAGTTAAGGAAGGAATCTAAGGAGTGGCGTCGAAAAGATACAAGGCAATATTGGTTGCTAGGGGGTTCACTCAAAAAGAAGGTGTCGACTTTAATGATGTGTTCTCTCCTGTTGTGAAGCACAGATCCATTCGAATGTTACTTGCCACAGTGGCACGGTTCGACCTTGAACTGGAACAGATGGATGTGAAGACTGTGTTCTTGTATGGTGACTTAGATGAAACAATCTTGATGAAGTAACCTGAAGGGTATGTCGAAAAAGGGAAGGAAGATTATATGTGCAAACTGAATAGATCCTTATATGGACTGAAACAATCTCCTTGGAGGTGGAATAGGAGATTCGATAAGTTTATGGCATGCATAAGTTTCATCAGGAGTCAGTTTTACCACTGTGTTTACTTCATATTTCGACCGGGTAATTCATTTGTTATTTTGTTGCTCTATGTGGATGATATTCTAATAGCAAGCAACAATGTCGAAGAGGTAATGAAGGTGAAGGTTGAACTCAATAAGGAGTTCGACATGAAGGATCTGAGAGTTGTATCCAGGATTCTTGGAATTGACATTCAAAGAGATAGAAGCAGTCGAGATTATGCTTATCTCAAGAGGCATACCTACGGAAGATTCTCGAAAAGTTTGGTATGTCAAATCCAAAGCATGTTGTGACTCCGACAAACCCTCAATATAAGTTGAGTATAGATTAGTGTCCCAGCACTGATGTTGAAAGAACTTATATGAATAGCATTCCATATGCTAATATAATGGGTTCTTTGATGTATGTTATGGTCTGTACTAGACCCAACATAGCATATGCAGTAAGTCTTGTAAGCAGGTACGTGGTGAATCTTGGAAAGGCTCACTGGAAAGAATTGAAGTGGATTCTAAGGTGCATAAATGAGTCTCTGAATAGAGTCCTAATTTATGGTGAAGCCTTGGGTGAAGATAGTAAAGCAGCAATTGAAGGATATGTTGACTTTGATTATGCAGGTTGTATGGATTCTAGAAAATCTATCTCTGGATATGTGTTCACTATGTTTGGGATAACAATCAGTTGGAAAGCAACACTTCAGAAGGTCGTTGCCTTATCAATCACTGAAGCAAAATATATTTTCCTAACTGAAGCTGTAAAGGAAGCATTGTGGCTTGAAGGTTTTGCAAAGGAGCTAAAACTTCAAGGTCGAGTTAACACTGTTAAATGTGATAGTCAAAGTGCAATACATTTGTCGAAAAATGCATCTTATCATGAGTGAACCAAGCACATTGATGTGAGGTTGTATTTCGTTAGAGGGGTAATCGAGCATGGAGAAGTCCAAGTGCTGAAGGTTTTGACAGATCATAATGTTGTTGATATGATCACCAAGACGTTACCTAGTTGCAAGTTTTTCCACTGTATTTAGTTGATAAAGCTGCATGAAGAAAGCTAGTTTATTGATGTTATAGAGTTAGATCCAAGGTGGAGATTTGTGAGATATTGGATCGAACTCTAGTATGGTCAAAGGGTAACTTCTAATTCGACAGGAATTAAGCATGAGGTCGAAGTCTGTTCGCATGCTGTTGTCGGAGTAATGCGTATTGTAGTCGAAGTTTGTTCTAATACGGATTAGTCAATATTGCTAGGGTTGTTAGCATTTTGAATTGAGTCTTGCTTGTAAGTCCAATTGTTTAAGTTAGCTTGTACTCTAAGTTAGCTTGTAATGGGTAATTGTTAAAAAGCCCATTAGGTTAGTGTGCTATTTTTCTTATAAATAGGATGCTAGTTTCTCAATCTTGGTATAAGGAAAAATAGGAAGATAAAATCTTAATTTCAAGAGAGAAAGGTTATTTTGTTATTCTTGTATACTTGTAATCTTGTTCTAAGAGAAAGAAAAGAATAGCAGTTTATAACTAATCCTTGTTACTCCTTGTTGTTTTACCCTGTTATCTTTGTTAACTCTAACTCTTGTGTGTTTCTTGATCATAAAGAAATCATTTATACTTTGTTTCAAGATATCTGATTCACAACAAGGCAGTTTCCAAATTGTTGAAGAAATAGCCACTTAGATATGGAATTGGTTTAAAATCTTTAAAACTTATGTGATTTTCTTGAAATAGTGTTTCAATTGCAACTAATTTTTTTTTTTTGATAAGCAAACCAAATTAAAAAGAGATTAAGGAAATCTCAAACCAAGAGCCAATTACAAGAAATCAAAGGGGAATTTAAACCAATCATACAAGCAACACGACTTTCTCCCCTTCCTACCTAGAATCAACCAATTCCAAGAATAGAGTTTTATGTCGAAAATAATACTATCGACCTTAGTGACTACATTATTAAAAATACAATTATTTCTAGACCTCTAGATACACCAGCAAGTAATAAACCAAACCAAATAAACTTTATTCGCTTGACACCGACCTCTAAGGCTCGTGTTCCACTCCTTAGCGTGGGAATAGCAACAATAATCTGAGATTATATCTATATTCGCCCATTCACAGATCTTGTTCCAAACCTGAGTAGATTTAGACCACGAGAAGAAAAGATGGGATACGTCCTCCAGACTACTTGAACAAAATACACAAGACAAATCCTGCTCGGAATCAAGAGCCCTTCTTTTCAATAAATAAGATCTCGTAGGTAATCTATCAAGCGCCAATCTCCAACTGAAAATTTGCACTTTCGCCGGAATAACCGTCTTCCATATGGACTCAATAAGGGAAGCACGGTTTGACCCAAAGTCTTGTTCAGGAAGGGAGGAGGAAAGGGCTGAATAAAAAGAACTAACCTTGAAGGATAGAGAATCATGAGAAGTCCACCGCCATTTTTCGGATTCACCAGGAGTAACAAAGATATTTTCCAGCAACCTACAGCAGTCTGATAACACGAAATGGTATATATATTTTGATGCATAATTCAACTAAAGTTTAACTGTTTTCGATCCGATTTCGGGTTATTTCCGTGTTATTTGTCTGATGTTTTGCAGGTATTTAACGATCACGTCTAAACAAGGCAATATGAAGAAAAGAAGCAATCTCAGATGAAATATGGACGAAAAAAGAGTGAAAACATCATGAAAAGCGCAGAAGGCTGTTTTTGCTGCTGTGACGACCGTCACAGCTCCATGACGACCGTCACACCTTGTGACGACCGTCATGCAGGCAAAAACGCCCCACTTCAATTGCACGTTAAAGAAGCAGTTCCAAGTCCCAAATAGTGGACCACTACTCCCTGATTATTCTGCCTCAAAGTCCACCCTCTTCAAGTTATAACCGTTAGAATTCCATTTCTATAAAAGGGGAAGAAGGGGACCTCAGAAAGGGAGCCGCATTCATACAACGAAGTGCTGCCAATTTATTTCCAGAGCAACCTTTCCAGTTTTTAATATTCTTATTTATTTCTCTTTTCCTTTTCCGCATTCCTTTCATTCTTCTATAATTTCTATTTCCGTTGTACGATCAAATTGGCATAAAGACCAGAATCCTGCCAACATCTGTGGAGGATCTGCCCAAAGGCCAATTGGAATATTTACAGGTTTCTCATTTCAATCGTAATTCCAGTTTTATTATAATGCATATTATTATTTATTGTTTTTATTTATGTTTTATCTTTCCCAAATCCATGTCTAGCTAAATTTAAGTAATCGATATGTAGTAATAACTCGAAAGGGATTTGATAACAACTGGTGGAAAATTGTCTTTTCAAAAGTAATTTATGGTCTGAGTGTTTAAAATTAATTTACTGAATAAACTTCGTCGCGAAAGCGAGAACTTATTTAAAAGTAGTTTTGCCACGAAAGTGGGAAATTAATTAAGATACGAACCAACAAGCGAAAGCTGCGGTAAGATCAGATAGTGAACACGAGTCATTCATTTTAATAACAGCGAAAGCACTTTAAAATGAATTAGAACTTAGAGATTTCCAAAAAATAGTTTTAACCCCGAATGGGATACGAAAGTGTACGTTTGGCCCTTAGAATTATGATTAGCGTCAATAACCATCGTGAGGCGAGAGTCTTTAAATCACCATTTTCTGCTTAAATAAACTCTAAAAATTATTTCATACACCGGTAACTTGTCAAATCCCTGAAGAACACAATTACTGCATATCGATTCAATCAATTATAATCTAAGTAGCATTCTTAGTTCCCTTTTAGTGACAATCTTATTCCCTTAAACATATTCTACCTAGCTAAACATAGTAACTCCCGAGAACACTAGTTTGATTACGAGTCCCTGTGGGATCGATATCTATTATTACTACGTGATAGACTGTGCACTTGCAGTTAGGTTGTATTAGACATAGAAAGTCGCGATCAAGTTTTTGGCGCCGTTGCCAGGGACCCGTTTAGTCAATAGTGTAACTTTTTGTTACGTCGTATAGACTAGGTTAACAATTTTCATTTTTCCTTTACTAGTGTTGTCGATTGTATGCCAAGTAATCACCCACAAGGCGATATCTTGAAACCTTCAGTCGCAGAACTAGAACGCTTCTTACATCTAAGAAGCCGAATCATTGAGTACCAACTCAAACATAACATTCCCGATCCTCTCACTCCCATTCCCAAATCCGAAGAAAAATCAAAGATGGCTGAAGGACCTCCAAACAAACCGCTGAAGGCATACGCTACGCCCTCTCAGATGGAGCCTAGAAGTAGCATTGCTGCCCCAGCTATTACCCGAAATGATTTTGAGCTAAAACCATCATTGTTGTCAGCTGTACAACAAAACCAATTCTCAGGAAACGCAACTGAGGATCCGAACGAACATCTAACGAAGTTTGTACAATATGCAGACACAGTGAAAGCAAATGGAGTAACTCCAGACGCGATAAGACTTCGTCTTTTCCCATTCTCTCTTAGAGACAGAGCGTGGACATGGTTACAATCTTTACCATCCAACTCCGTTACGACGTGGGAACAGTTGAAAAACGTCTTCTTAGCGAGATATTTTCCGCCAAGCAAAACTGCTATGCTTAGAGCTCAAATCAACGGATTTCGACAGAAAGATACTGAATCTCTTTACGAAGCATGGGAACGATTCAAAGATATGATGAGAACATGTCCTCACCACGGTCTAGAAGACTGGGTGACAATCCATACTTTTTATAACGGGCTTTTATACAATACTAGATTGACAATAGACGCTGCCGCGGGAGGTGTGTTGCACCCCAAAATTTGACCAACATTTATTTACCAAGTTTGTGGTTCATTGTATTCATCATCTGCATCTCATTGATATGTGGGTAGTAGATCAAGAGGTAGGATTACCTAGCAAGAGTTATATGAGGCTATGAAGAAAGTCAAGTTTATTCAAGTGTTCAAAGGTTGATACCTTTGTCAGAGAACTCAAGAGATCCTCAGAGGGATTGGTTGAAACCAAGGTTGTGTGTCTCATAACTTGAGAGTTGTGGGAGCTCCTCAGATGATTCTGAGACTATGAGGATGGACTTGAAGCTTTGAGAAAGCTTGTGAGATGTCTTGAAAGCCATCATGAAGCCTAGAGAGGTCATTGTACAAGAATCCAGAAGATTCAGCCATGAGTGGTGGAATTAGGGTTTGACTGGGTCAACCCTAGGTCAACTGATGATTTGGAGAGGGTTGAGACCTAATCCAAGAGCCATGTGAGCATGGAATGATGTATTGAGATGCTATAAGGATGATTCCTAGACCAACTCATCATGATTGAGGAGTTTGAGAAGTTTTAAGCTAGGGTTTCTAAGGATTGACAGTGTAAAATCCCCTAGTTTGATCCCTATCTTCAAGGCAGTTTTAGCTCAAGATGTGATTGTCATCTCATCTTCCCCACAACATGAATGTTGTAGAGCTTGTTCCTAGATTTAATTTGAGTACTATAAGTCCTTTATAGGATTTGTAGAGCTCAAGTTATGGCTTTGACAAATTACAGGTCATCTGAGGTATGTGAATTTGGGTCCTTGAAAGTCACCCAACTTGCATCCAACTTTTTCCCTAGTAGGATGATTCCTATGAACTCTTGGTCAACATGAATATTGTAGAGAATATTCTTAGCTTTCTATATAGTACTAGAAGTCCTTGATAGGATTTGTAGAACTCAACTTATGGCTCTGGAAAGTCAAGGGCATTTTGGTCATTTGGAGATTATAGGTCATTTCAAGCATAAGGCCATATCTCCTACTTCCAAGCTTCAAATGGAAAAATCTTCAATATCAAACTTGTTTAGAATGATGTTTTAAGGCTAGTAGGGAGGTCATGAGATGTTGAAAAGGCTTGTATCAAAAAGTGATAAAAATGGCCTAAAATGGAGGCATAAGTTAATTAAGGTGAAATTGAAAATTGGAAATCACAAGTTATACATCCAAACCATGTCATATAATAGGTCATTTTGACTCCCAAGGAAATTCTAAGAACAATGGTTCAGCCACAATTTTGATTTGGGGCTTAGATCATAGGACTGCTTTGGAAATGGCTTACTTGCATATTAAGGTACCAAAGCAAAACTCAAGAAAACTCAATAAGCAAGTTGGTTAGGCATTGTAACATATCATAAATCTCATATGGGGAGAATTTCAAGTCAGAATCAAAGGTTACAAGAGGCTTGGCATGAGATAGCATATGGTGAGAAGTGAAATCAAAATGTCATGACATGAGAAGTTCAAATACTCATTGGATGGTCCTAGATGGTTCTAGATGATTCTAAACCACTCTATATAACATGTATAACTTTCTCAGAGGCAGGGTTGGTGAGAATTGGTGCAGAGAAGAGAGAGTGAGATCAAGAATCTTCCATTGCAAGTCAAGTTTCATTTCTTCATTCTTCTTCATTTCCATTCATTCTTTCCATTCAAACACATTCCATACATCATAGTGAAGCTGTGCAGATTGATTTGAGATCAAATCCATGGTAAATTGAAGATTTGGTGATTGAACTTTCAAGGTAGCAAGTCAGAATCGAATTCTGAGATTGAGGCTTCCTCCATCAAAATTGTTGCAAACAGTAGCAAGATTGGCATCTAGGGAAGCTTTCTGAAGAGTTTCAAGGTCTGAATTGGAGGATTTCATCATCTGTTCATCAAGATTAACCAGGTTTGCAAATTCTTTCCTACACCATGTTTTAGGCATAATTAGATTAATTTGTTAGTGTAGAAATGTTAGAGACCAATAAGAGATGGATTTTGGAGAGTTAGGGATCAATTGGTGAAGATTGAATTATGGACCCCATTTCTTTGATGGCCAAGAACTCGTGTTATATTGAGATATAGAATGAACTAGACATCAAGAATCATTCAGTGTGAGTTGGTGAGTGATCTGAGATAGTTAATTGCAAGAATTGTTGAGATGGAAGTTTGAGTTCATTTTTGATCTTGAATCGTGTTTCATGTTAGAGGAAATTTCAGTTGATTTTAAGATTATGGTTGGATTCAGCATAAAGTTCTAGGCAGGATAGGGTCTTGAATTTCTATTTTTCATGAAGAATGGATGGAGTTCGTGCTTGAGGAAGAAGAGCTTGAAGCTCTGCATTTTCATGGAGTCTCCTTGGAACCCTAGCTGGAGGTTGAAGACGAGTTCATGGCCGTTGGATGGTGAGCTGACCATTGACTGGGACCAAGATCTGAGGGCCATGATTTAATTCCATTTTGAGAGGGAATCTGAACCACAATGAAACGTTGCGTTTCATTAAAAGGAACTTTGGGCTGGATTGCTTCCCACACCCCCTTCACGAGGCCCAATCAATTTTAAACTGAAAATCATTGCTATTCTCACCGTGGTTTTTTTTTCTTTTTCTTTGTGTTTTTTGATTTAATTTCTGACTGAATTGGGCTTAGCGCTAGTTACTTTTTGTACCCCCCATTCTGGGCCCATGCGCGTAATGAACTATAGTTGGTTACTTCCTGCACCCCAGCTTCATATTTTCATTTTATTTTTCTTCCATTTTATTTCAATCTTGGAAAAATCATATCAATTTGAAAATTAATGATTTTTAAATGGGAATTTTTGCTACCATTTCATATTCATGTCTAGAAAATTGTAAAATAAAAATATTTTCATTTCATGCATTTTTAATATTTTTTGTGTATTTTCTACTTGTATTGCTTTTATATTCTTTTATGTTGACCCATGAATTTATAGAATTTTGTTTAGGTAGCTCCCTGAGCATTTTTGGGCCATTCTTTTTAGGATAGTTAGATATAAGCTTTAGCTTCCCCCTGGATTTATTCCATAATTTTGTGATGAATTTTAGGATAGTTTTGATTAGATGACATTAGGTTGTGTAGAATTAGGTTAATCCTTAACATAGGTCCACAATAACACTAGAATTTTGGGTTTCTAGGACAAATTAGACTATGGGACATATAAGGGTATTAAGGGTAGGTATGTAAGATCCCTAGAAATTACATTAGGATTTAATATAGTAGTATACTATTTTTAGATGATTTTTGTAGTTGATGATTGTTTGTGTTGCCCTTGTGGGCTTGTATTTTTGTTTGCTTTGCTTTGTGGGCTTGGAGGGCTTGGTATTGTTCTAAGGAGCATTGAGGAGCATAGTAGAAGATTTGAAGATGCATTAAGGAGCTTGAGAGCTTGATCTTATTTGTTTTGTTGATTGTTTTAGGGTTAGGGATTAGGAAGAGTTTAGACCTAGTTAACTTCTTTCTTAAACATGGATGGAATCTTTCACCTCCATTCCTCCCTATGATTCAAAGTCCTTCCATGGTATACACCTCTCTCCTTTGGAGGGATAAGTGATGTACCTAGGAAGTAGAACTTTTGAGGGAACCATTCCTTTGATGTTGAACCCTTATAGGTCACCTTTGGTGGTCAATAAGCAGTTCAATATCCCCAGCTTATCTAGTAAGTGATTTCCTCTGGTTTGATTGTCTTGAGAGATGTTGAGCTTGAGCTTGAAGATGAAGACTTCAATGAAGAGTGTAGAAGAGGATGAATCCTTGAGCATTGCCATTCCAGCTGAAGCTTGAAGAGCAACAAGAGCAAGTTGATACTTGAATACCCTTGAAGATGAAGTAAAGACTGAAGGATGAAGTTGACACTTCTAAGTGATTGAGATTGATTCTGAAGAGCTGAAGCTTGAAGAACAAAGGAAGTTGATACTTACTTTGATACCTGGAGATCCCGAAAGAGCCAAGTTGGTACTTATGATTGATAGTGAAGCCTGAAGGTGGAGCTGATCAAGAAGCTGAAGCTTAAAGGAGAAGATAAGTTGAAACTTATGTTGAAGGGTTGAAACCTGGGAAGGCAAATTGATATTTGTTAAGAGTAATTGGAAGTCTGAAGACTGCATTGCTGTTGGAAGAGCTGGAGCTTGAAGTGGAGAGAGGAGTTGACCTGCTTTCTTTTTTCTTTGTTGTATTGGTGTGTTTTGTTTGACTTGCTTGATGCATTAGAATAAGTTCATATTTAGAATAAGTAGAATCTAGGAGCATGATTGCACTAGAGGTTGAGTTGCTCCCTCTGCTTGTACTGTTACTGTGTGGCTTTGCTTGCGGGTATTCGGTAGAGCCCAGCTCCCTTGCCCATGTGGGTTGTTTGCCTGATGGCATTTTATTTCATTTCTTCTGTATGATTGCAGTTTACTATTTTTGCTTGATAGCATGTTTTATCTTTCAGTATGATTACTGTTATCCATTATGGCTTGAGGTTGAGATGAGCTTGTGGAGGATGAAGCCCCACACACATTTCCTCCCTCACTTGCATTGCATGTATTTTACTGTTAAGCTGATGCTTTGTCTGTTTTGGTGTATCATTGACATGATCCGTTAGGACTCTCATTTCCTTTGATAAGGAATTGATGATAGAACTTTAGGTTGAAACCTATGCATGACAACTTCTAGGAGTTCCCTGTTCAAACCTTGACCATAGGATGAATCCATGGTATGACAACAGTAGGACTTGATAGTCTCCCTCCTAGTTGGGCCTGTTCTCTTCTCATCTCAAAACAGTTTAAGATACAGTAATCATGAATGATTTCTTTCGTAGGTTACGAGCCTTAAGCCATCTGAGAAAGGATTGTGGGAGAGTTTCTTTTCCACAGTCTGGATGTTTAGTATGGTACCCTTTGGGTGACATGCGACGCATTCACTCTCAGGTCATAGTCTCTAGTGCGATTGAAATTGCAAACACAATAAAAAACACTTCTTTCGTAAAAGACAGGAAATAAACCGTAGTTTCCCGAACTACGTGAGCTCTGATCTCTCATGCCTGTTGAGAGTATGTAGGCACAAGATGGCGATGTCTTGGCGAGCTACCTTCCCCCATAACCCGTCGTAGGTCGAACTACGTTGACTCTGATTTCTCATTCTCTGATGAGAATACGTAGGCATAAAGTGTGACGCTTTGCCGAGTCATTTTTCTTTTTTAAGCCAGCCTTGATAGGTAGATAGAATAAAACCAACCCGTCAAGTAAACACAACAAGCAAGGATCCCGTCGAGTACGACGGACGTGAGGGGTGCTAATACCTTCCCCTTGCGTAACCGACTCCCGAATCCAGACAATGGTTGCGACGACCTTGTCTTACCCTTTTTCGTCAGGTTTTTCCGATCGTTTCCTTTCCCGCTCTGAGGGATAAATAACGAAAGGTGGCGACTCTTCTGTTGTGCCATCACCTTATTTTCGCGCAAGCGACAAGGTGCACTTATGGATAAGCCATACGATGAAGCCTATCAATTAATCGAAAACATGTCTCAAAACCATTGCCAATGGGGAGGTGAACGCACTCCAACAGAGAAAACCACAGCAAAAGGTGGGATGTACGAGATCAGCAGTCTTGAAAAGTTCAACGCTAAAGTAGATGCTCTAGCACAGAAGATTGACAGTCTGACCGTCAACCCCACTGCAATCGTCGCTGCCGTAACTCCAAATTGCGATTTATGCGGAAGCACCACTCATAATGCACCCGAATGCCCATTGCTAGCTGGAATCCCACCAGACCAAGTAAATTATGCTCAAGGAAATCCTTACACAAATACCTATAACCCAGGTTGGCGAAATCATCCAAACTTTTCTTACAAAAGCGAAAATGCATTGCAAATGCCTACTGCTCCGCCAGGATATCAGAAACCAACTGCTGCTCAGACTGCACCTAGGAAATCAAACCTCGAGTTGATGATGGAAAAATTCATAGCTACTCAAGCTCAAACAAACAAAGAATTCCTGAATCAAAACATACACACTAGCGAGCAAATTAAACAGTTGACCAGAAAAGTAGACGCTTTAGCCACCCACAACAAAATGTTAGAAACACAGATATCACAAGTGGCTCAACAACAAGCCTCTGCTGCCGCGCCTGCTGGCACATTTCCTAGACAACCCGAACAGAATCCAAAAGGCCAAGCAATTGTTGTAATACTAAGAAGTGGAAAAGAATTGGACGAACCGATCGATCCGAGGACCGAAAACTCAGCCATGCAACAAAAACCAACTGAACAAGCAGAAAAGGAATCTGAGTTAGAGAAGAAGGAAGACAACGAGAAGGAGGATACCGCAAGTGAAAAAACTCAAGCACCTCCAGCGCCATATAAACCACCTATTCCTTATCCTCAAAGATTAATAAACTCCAAAACTTCAGGACAGTTTAAGAAATTTGTAGAGCTCCTTAAACAGCTGAATATTACTATTCCTTTTACAGAAGCGATAACTTAAATGTCGTCATACGCTAAATTTCTCAAAGAAATCCTGTCGAATAAGAGAAAGATCGAGGATAACGAAACAGTTACACTTACTGCAGAGTGTAGCGCTATTATTCAAAACCGCATGCCTCCTAAATTAAAAGACCCAGGTAGTTTCTCCATACCATGCGTCATAGGAAAGTTCGTAATAGACAAAGCTCTATGCGATTTAGGAGCCAATATCAGTGTTATGCCTTTATCTATATGCAAAAAGCTGAATATGGGAGACCTCAGACCAACCAAAATGTCCGTACAATTAGCTGAACGATCAGTAAAATACCCCGTCGGAATACTAGAAAACGTTCCAGTACGCATAGGACGATTCTACATTCCAACCGACTTCATAATCATGGACATCAAAGAGGACACTATAACCCCAATTATCCTAGGAAGACCATTCCTAGCTACAGCCGGAGCTATTATAGACGTGAAGAAAGGAAGGCTAACATTCGAAGTAGGAGAAGAAAAGATAGAGTTCATTCTCACCAAGTTCTTACAAGCACCAACCATAGACGATACCTGCTATTTAGTAGACGAAATTGACGAATGCATAAGAGAACTTGAAAATGAAGAGACCACGTATTCAGAAATAATAAAGATTCAAATACCCGATATTTCTGAAGACGATGATTGGCGTAAACCGTATAAAGACGACAGCCTAACCGAAAGCTTAGCACTGACTCCAAACCATATGCCAGGTCCGAAGAACCCATCTTTAGAACTTAAAACACTACCCAAAAACCTTAGATATGAATTTCTAGACGATGAACTAAAAAGACCAGTGATAGTCAACGCCGACTTAGGACAACCAGAAACCGAAAAGTTATTAGAAGTCCTAAAGAAGTACCCCACCGCGTTAGGCTATAACATAAGTGATCTAAAAGGTATAAGCCCTTCAATCTGTATGCATCGAATTACAATAGAGGAAGACTCTAAAACCTCTCGAGAGCATCAGAGAAGACTGAACCCCATCCTGAGCACTGTAGTCAGAGATGAAGTAAAGAAATTGCTAGATGCAGGAATCATCTATCCGATCTCCGATAGTGAATGGGTCAGCCCAGTTCATGTCGTACCAAAGAAAGGAGGAGTCACAGTAGTTAAAAACGAAAAAGGCGAATCAATAACAAAAAGAGTCGTGACTGGAAGCAGGATGTGCATTGATTATAGAAAGCTTAACAAGGCCACACGAAAAGATCACTTCCCGTTACCCTTCATAGACCAAATGTTGGAAAGATTAGCCAAACATTCATATTTCTGCTATCTAGATGGTTATTCAGGATTTTTCCAAGTTCCCATCCATCCTGATGACCAAGAAAAGACTACATTCACATGTCCTTATGGTACTTTTGCTTACCGCCGAATGTCGTTCGGACTCTGTAATACTCCAGCAACCTTCCAAAGATGCATGATGGCAATCTTTGCAGATTTCATAGACAACATCATGGAAGTATTTATGGACGATTTCTCGGTATGTGGACAAAGTTTCGAAGGATGCCTACAAAACTTAGAAATGGTATTAGAACGTTGTGTAAAAGTAAACCTCGTCCTAAATTGGGAAAAATGCCATTTTATGGTCCGACAAGGAATAGTTCTAGGACATGTCATATCAGATAAAAGAATTGAGGTCGACAAAGCTAAAATAGAGATTATAAAAGATCTCCAACCTCCAAAATCCGTACGAGAAATACGGAGTTTTCTAGGACATGTCGGTTTCTACAGAAGATTTATAAAAGATTTTTCAAAAATCACAAAACCTTTGACCGGCCTGTTGATGAAAGATGTTGAGTTCGTCTTCGACGACGACTGTTTAAAAGCATTCGAAACATTAAAATCAGCCCTTATCACTGCACCGATTATGCAACCACCCGATTGGCGACACCCTTCGAAATCATGTGCGATGCGAGTGATTATCCCGTAGGCGCAGTTCTAGGACAAAGGAAGGACAAGAAACTCCATGCCATCTACTATGCCAGTAGAACCTTAGATCCTGCCCAAATGAACTACGCTACCACAGAAAAGGAACTTGTAGCAGTTTTATTTGCGCTTGACAAATTCCGTTCTTACTTAGTAGGAGCAAAGATTATCATATACACAGACCACGCTGCCATAAGGTACCTAATAAGCAAAAAGGATGCCAAACCAAGACTATTGAGATGGATCCTGTTATTACAAGAGTTTGACTTAGAAATCAAAGATAAGAAAGGAATCGAGAACGTTGTTGCAGATCATTTATCCCGAATAGAAGGCATCAAACATGAACTAGTACCGATAAATGACGATTTCCCGTATGAACGTCTGATAGCCAAATTAGAAAGTGACATACCCAACTCAATCTCGGAAGATCCAGAATTCAAAAAAGCAGTAGAAGTCGTCTATGCCCAAGTCACATTACCTTGGTACGCTGACATCGTTAATTACCTTGCTGCAGGCGTGCTTCCACCGGATCTCACTTATCAGCAAAAGAAGAAATTCTTCCATGATCTGAAACACTATTATTGGGACGAATCTCTACTCTTCAAGAGAGGGGCCGACAACATATACTGTCGCTGTGTCCCAGAGGAAGAAATAGAAAATATTATTTCCCAATGCCATTCAGCACCATATGGTGGTCATGCTAGTACATCCAAGACGTGCGCTAAGATTCTCCAAGCCGGCTTATTCTGGCCTAACCTCTGGAAAGACGTTCACATCGCTGTGCAAAAATGCGATAGATGCCAACGAACTAGCAACATCTCACGACGCGATGAAATGCCTCAGAAAGGAATCTTAGAGGTAGAAATCTTTGACGTATGGGGAATAGATTTCATGGGACCATTCCCACCTTCTTTTGGTAACAACTACATACTCGTCGATGTCGATTATGTGTCTAAATGGATAGAAGCCATAACTGCTCCAACAAACGACGCACGAGTAGTAATCAAACTCTTCAAACACATAATCTTTCCCAGATTCGGTGTACCCAGACTCGTCATTAGTGACGGCGGATCTCACTTCATATCGCGAATATTTGATAAACTTCTTTCTAAATATGGAGTCCGACACCGAGTAGCTACACCTTATCATCCGCAAACTAGCGGACAAGTAGAGGTCTCGAACAGAGAAATAAAACAGATATTGGAAAAGACTGTCGCTACCTCAAGGAAAGATTGGTCATCAAAGCTACAAGAAGCTTTATGGCCTTATAGGACCGCTTTTAAGACACCAATAGGTACTACACCCTACAAATTAGTTTACGAAAAATCATGCCATCTCCCTGTAGAATTAGAGCATAAGGCCTTCTGAGCCATTAAGACACTCAATTTCAACTACACCGAAGCAGGAGAAAAGCGAATCTTGAACTTACACGAATTGGAAGAACTTCGATTAGACGCTTACGAAAATGCATGTATCTACAAAGAACGAACTAAAAAGTGGCATGATAAACGTTCAGTCAGGAAACAATTCAGTGTGGGAGACATCGTATTGCTATTTAATTCAAGATTAAAACTCTTCCCAGGTAAACTAAAATCTAGGTGGTCTGGACCCTATGAAGTGACTAAAGTACTTCAGAGTGGAGCTGTCGAAATTACCGATAAGACGAATGCACCGTTTATCGTAAACGGACAACGTCTAAAACATTATAATAAGAACGACAACAGCCCTCAAGTCAGCAGTATAGCATTGCTTGAGCTTCCAGCTCAAACACCCGAATAGCTTCTCACCAAGCTATCGTCAGGCTTTAGACGTTAAAAACAACGCTTACTAGGAGGCAACCCAATTTTCCTCGTTATTGTATTTCATTTTTCTTTAAAATTTTACTTTGAAAATCCAACAAAAATTCTAAACCTATAATTACTAATACTTTCTACTTTCGTTTGTTTTCATATTTTTATTTTTATTTTATTTTTCTCTTTTGTCTTTTGTTTATACCGCTTTTTGTTTTTAAAAATCCTGACTTCAAACTTTTGTTTTAAACTTTTCAGGATTTTAAAAGTCTTCAAAACATTCCTTCTGTTTTCTCCGAATTACTTGCGAGTATGGCCGAGTACGACTTCACAAAGGTTCATTTTTGAGGACTAGCTCAAAAAGCAAGATTTGCAGCACTAACTGAAAGAGAAATCGCCTTAATGCTGTATTATGATACGTCTACCATGGATAAACTAGGAATCATAGATAGCATTCAATACCTGTTCAATCAACTGGGTTGGGAGAACACTGCTTTGAAAATACGTTTTGCTACGTATAAGGATCTTACCTATGAATTCCTTAGTTCTTTCAGATACATACCCAACTATGGTTTTGGATCCAACACAGAGCTGATTACCTTTCGAATGTTTGGAATGGACCAAACCCATAGCCGGATGTCACTAGCAAACCTCTTAGGATTTCCTAACGGACCGCATGTGTTCATCAGTGCAGAAGATGACGATATTGATTTTGAACTCGACCAATTCTGGGGTAGAATCACAGGCAACTATCACCCTGAACCAGACAGAATGTATAATGATGATATTCATAACCCAGCTTTCAGATACTTCCATAAGATACTAGCTCACACCCTGTTTGGGAAAGAAGAAAATATTACTACAGTATCTAAAAAGGAGTTATTCATCATGTTCTGTGCTTCTCAGGGACGTACAGTAAACGCAGTGCCTTTCATGATGAGATCTTTCAGACGCCTCACTCAGGAACCACAGACACCTATTCTTATAGGAGGCCTCGTGACAATGATTGCCCACGAGCTCGGCCTTAGATTCCACTTAAATGCAAGCACTCGTTTTGGCACCATCCGACCCATGAACATACAATTCTGCTTCAACAGGCGCATTTTAGGAACTATGGGGCCTGGACCTTATGAGTACCTCATTAACGAAAAACCTGTCCAGCTATTCACACTGCCTGATCATCAGATGACAAGTATCCACAACAAGGACAACTGGCTTTATGAATTGGATGAGCCTATGGGACCTCCTTCACCTTAGTCAACACCACAAAACTATATGTATGACAGTGACCACATCTCTGAGGCACATGACTATATGTACTATGAGGATGTTGTATCCGAAGCTGAAGTAGACCCTATGACTCCTCCGCACTATAACACCTATCTCGAGCCTATCCCTGAGGAGACCACCGACAAAATAGATATTGTTCTACTCCGATTGGACAACGTTGATGCAGCTCTGACTACTGTAAAAGATGACATCGCAGACATACATAGTGAACTAGTAGTCTTCATGGACTTAGTTTGTGACCAGCTCGACTACTACGCACGGAAATTCGATGAGTTGAAGGCACGAAAAGACTAGATACTAGTTTTAGCAGTAGATTCAGTTTAGTTTGGTTTAGTTTAGTTTCGTTTAATCATTTTGGATTTTTCGCATTGTTAGTTTTTTTATGTACTACATACAATCATTTCAATTTCATGTTATTTCAATTATAGTCTTTATTCAATTATTCTGTTTTTACGTTACTCTTTGTTTGTTAGCTGCTATAATACATTGCCATATCAATACTAGGCCTAAAAGTCACTGCAAGAACGCCCTCAGAGCAAAATTCTGCGTTCTGCAGATTTTGCTGCTGTGACGACCGTCACAGGATCCTGACGAGCGTCACGCGGGTGACGACCGTCACGAACCCAAAACTGCTATCTGATATAACAGGGGTTGCGCTTTCTCTCCCACTACCCTCATTTCAACTTCCAATCATCAGCACTCTCACCCCACTCAAATTTTTCGTTTTCCCCACATTGCACCATATATTTCAACTCCAATCTCAACTTCCTACCACACTTCCATCAATTTTTCCCACTTCGCAGAACAACCCTAATCTTCAGAACCCTCTCAATCTTCCAACAATGGCAAGAACTACCGAAACCCCAGATATCAGTACCATTGTCTTCAGCGACGGTGACTTAGGCGAAAGACAGTGGGCAAACTACATCGCATTCCATCAAAGGTCGCTCCAGCCGACTCATTATCCACACATTCCGTCGCTTATGGAGCTCGGACTCCTTGAAGGCGTAACTTGGATGCTTCAAAGAGCAGGCATCTGGAACCTCTGCACCAACCCACTGCCAACATACGAACAACTCACTCTCGAGTTCTTGAGTTCGTTCACCTACGTCACATCCAGCGGCGACCTCAACCAACACTCCGGTGCCGCATGTTTTCGGATGTTCGGCACAAACTATCAGGTGAACCAAAACCAGATCGCCGCCATCTTACAGCTACCTCGAGGCGACAATGCTCACCGCCGCCTCACCGATCAATTCCAGCACGAAGCTTTCATGCTGTGGTACCAGTTGACCGGCATCAATGCCGATGGTTGGGACTCTCTGCACGCCACGCATATCCATAACCCAACCATCCGGTACTTTCACAGAGCATTGAGCAACACAATCTTCGCCAAGGACAGCAACCATAAGGTGAACTCAAAAGAGCTCTTCTTCCTCCATTGCGTCTTCAACAACGAACCTATCAACGCCGCTCCGTTCCTGCTGGCCCACATTCAGGCCAATTGCAACCATGGCTCCAAGCCATTCTACTTTGGCGGGATTGTCACTGCCATTGCACTTGGGCTGAACCTTGGCGACCGCCTCTAGCACCTCCATTCCATCCCCTCGATGTTCCTTGACACCGACCACTGCAAAGCCTCTCACCTTATCCGCTCCAGAGCTGACGGCAAGTACCATCCGGTAGTGCGTGGCAAAACCGTCTGAAGCATCATCCTTCCATCACGCACCCGGACACACCCAGAGGATCGTACCAACTATTTATTTGACCTCACTGCCCCTCCTGCTGCCGCTATTCCTACTCAGGACCACACCCAAGGTTCTGACGATGAAATCCAAGCTGAGTTGGACAGGTCCGAGCAACCGGAGGCATCGCAGCCTCCTCCTTCCGAAGGTACATCCTCTCGCCGCCGCCGCCATCATCCAGTGCCCGACTACACAGAAGAGGACCTCCGCCGCTCTCTCGACCAGCAGGCCCAGATACTCGCTATGCTGCAGCAGCAGAATCAGCGAGCAGACCAGTTCAAAGCTTGGCATCGGACCCAAATGCAACAACTTCAAACCGGCCAAGCAACCATTACTGAGAACCTGGCGAATCTGACTTTGCAGGTCGAAGGACTCCGGGACATCGTCTACCACACCGGAGCTATGAGTTATGAGGACCGAGTCGCCCTTGCCAGAGCCAGAGGACGCCAGCGCGGACGTGACCGAGGCAGCGGACGTGATTAGTTATCCATTTTCCTTATTTGTTTACTATATTTCCAGTTTATTTGTACTTTCATTTCAGTTGTACCTCCCTCTCGCATGCTTCCAAATCAGTGGGGACACTGATTGAGTTAGTGTGGGAGCGGAGCGTTTATTTCCGTTCCATTGTACTTTGAATTTAGTAATTTCTATTTAAACATTTTCTATTTTTAGCAAATAAAGCTCGTTTATATATCCTTTTTCCGTTACGCAAACATCCCCACGTTATTCAACGTAAACAAAAAATTTTCGTTCGTTCCTCAAAAGCAAAAGCACCACGAGAATGCACCCGAGTTCAAACCAAGTTTTGAAACTCCAAGGAAACGACAGTTCTAACAAAACCAGTACCGTCTTGACACCTTAGATCTCCGGTTTATGCGAGTCGGTTTCACTACCTACGCGTACCAAAGTCTCAAGTGTCCATGCAAACTCAACCCCAAGTAGTTTATACTAGCAGTCAGCACCATCCTAAAGCACTTCTAAGCGAGCGACCGATGCAAATAAGTGTATGATCTCCAAAAAAGATGAAAAATCATGAAAAGAAAGCTAGATAGCCCAAAAACATAAGACACGTTTCCTTCTAAGTTAGGTGCTCCTCACCCGAGCATTTAGCCCAACGGCACGAAAACTCATTGAAAAATCAATGATATAAGCTTATGATCAATGAAGAAGATCAAAAACAGAAATGAGATCATATTCACTAACAGGTCGACTTGCCATGAAAGTGTACGGACAACGGGCTTAATGTGATTGCGCTAGAACAAACAGGGTGAACTTGCCGCGAGAACCTTGACACCAAGCTACAGTAGCATGACTGGGACCGATTTGCATAAAAAGAAGACCTTCGAAGACTTGTAGTCCAGTGTCGTCATGGTACTCGTTTTGTTCTTATCAAGAATCCCAGTTTTTCCCAACTTTGCGAACGAAGAAGATGCCTCGTGCTTGCCGACCTTTTCATGTTTTACTTGAGGACAAGCAAAGATTCAAGCTTAGGGAAGTTTGATAACACGAAATCATATATATATATATATATATATATATATATATATATATATATATATATATATATATATATATATATATATATATATATATATATATATATATATATATATATATATATATATATATATATATTTTGATGCATAATTCAACTAAAGTTTAACTGTTTTCGATCCGATTTCGGATTATTTCCGTGTTATTTGTCTGATGTTTTGCAGGTATTTAACGATCACGTCTAAACAAGGCAATATGAAGAAAAGAAGCAATCTCAGATGAAATATGGACGAAAAAAGAGTGAAAACATCATGAAAAGCGCAGAAGGTTGTTTTTGTTGCTGTGACGACCGTCACAGCTCCATGACGACCGTCACACGGGTGACGACCGTCACACCTTGTGACGACCGTCATGCAGGCAAAAACGCCCCACTTCAATTGCACGTTAAAGAAGCAGTTCCAAGTCCCAAATAGTGGACCACTACTCCCTGATTATTCTGCCTCAAAGTCCACCCTCTTCAAGTTATAACCGTTAGAATTCTATTTCTATAAAAGGGGAAGAAGGGGACCTCAAAAAGGGAGCCGCATTCATACAACGAAGTGCTGCCAATTTATTTCCAGAGCAACCTTTCCAGTTTTTAATATTCTTATTTATTTCTCTTTTCCTTTTCCGCATTCCTTTCATTCTTCTGTAATTTCTATTTCCGTTGTACGATCAAATTGGCATAAAGACCAGAATCCTGCCAACATCTTTGGAGGATCTGCCCAAAGGGCAATTGGAATATTTACAGGTTTCTCATTTCAATCGTAATTCCAGTTTTATTATAATGCATATTATTATTTATTGTTTTTATTTATGTTTTATCTTTCCCAAATCCATGTCTAGCTAAATTTAAGTAATCGATATGTAGTAATAACTCGAAAGGGATTTGATAACAACTGGTGGAAAATTGTCTTTTCAAAAGTAATTTATGGTCTGAGTGTTTAAAATTAATTTACTGAATAAACTTCGTCGCGAAATCGAGAACTTATTTAAAAGTAGTTTTACCACGAAAGTGGGAAATTAATTAAGATACGAACCAACAAGCGAAAGTTGCGGTAAGATCAGATAGTAAACACGAGTCATTCATTTTAATAACAGCGAAAGCACTTTAAAATGAATTAGAACTTAGAGATTTCCAAAAAATAGTTTTAACCCCGAATGGGATACGAAAGTGTACGTTTGGCCCTTAGAATTATGATTAGCGTCAATAACCATCGTGAGGCGAGAGTCTTTAAATCACCATTTTCTGCTTAAATAAACTCTGAAAATTATTTCATACACCGGTAACTTGTCAAATCCCTGAAGAACACAATTACTGCATATCAATTCAATCAATTATAATCTAAGTAGCATTCTTAGTTCCCTTTTAGTGACAATCTTATTCCCTTAAACATATTCTACCTAGCTAAACATAGTAACTCCCGAGAACACTAGTTTGATTACGAGTCCTTGTGGGATCGATATCTATTATTACTACGCGATAGACTGTGCACTTGCAGTTAGGTTGTATTAGACATAGAAAGTCGCGATCACAGTCAGACCAATCTGGTTCAGGATGAAAGTCTGATTCTGCCAACAAATCTCTCAACTTTCAGATCCACTGTCCATCCTCCCAGTATCCCATATCACGAACGGACACTGTCTTCATAGAGAAACTCTGAAACAAACCATTGAATCTGACTTTTAACGGCATGTCGCCTATCCAAACTGACTGCCAAAACACCGCATCATTACCTTCACCAACAGAGCAGGCCATGAAATTACAGAAGTTGGCATGAGATTTTATAGATGCATTGGTCATAATATCCTTCATCCACAACAAATCGGAGTTCATACTATCCACGTCGGAATAAGTTTGAGATTTAATGCTAAGGTTACCGTATCTGTTAGTAAGAGTATTCCTCCATATTTCATTGTCGCCAATTTGAAATCTCCAAAGCCACTTTGCCAACAGAGCACTGTTGAACCTATTAACATGCTTAATACCCAGGTCGCCATCTTCCTTAGGTTTACAAACGGAATTCCAAGAAACCCAAGGGATAAAAGACTTACTCGAGTTCCCAGACCATAAGAACCACCGTTGAATCGCTATAAAATCCTTCACAACCTTTAGGGGAGCCTTGAAGAAAGCCAGATAATGGATAGGCAGGTTTACAAGGACCAAATTAATGAGAGTGACTCTGCCCCCCATAGACAAATTTCTCCCGTGCCAATTAGACAATTTATTCTTCAAACACAGCAGAACCGGTTTCCAAAAGGAGTATCGACGATGGTTGCCTCCAACAGTAATACCAAGGAAACTAAAAGGCAACTTTCTCGATTTATAGTGAAGAAAATATTCAGTAGCCACTAAAAAGTCAGGATCTATATGAATCCCAAACAAACAGCTTTTGGAATAATTAGTTTTGAGACACGAAATTAGCTCGAAGGCCCTAAGAATAGCCTTGAAAGCCTAAACGTTTGACGCCGACCCGTCTCCGATGAGTAAAGTATCATCAGCAAATTGGAGAATACTCACAGTTGGTTGACCATGAATCATGAATTGGGAAAGCATATTATCGGCAACCGCTGATTTCACCAAGCTCGACAGCCCTTCTGCAGCTATAGCGAACAGGAACGGAGCGAGAGGGTCACCTTGTTTCAGCCCCCTGCCAGCCCTAAAGTCCTTCGAAGGACTGCCGTTGATGAGAATACAAACAAAACTATTGAAAACAGAGCCACGGATCCATTTCATCCAATTAGAACCAAACCCCATCTTAACAAGTAGAGAATCTAGATAGAGCCAATCCACACAGTCATAAGCTTTAGCAAAATCTACTTTAAAGAAAAGACACCCCTTCTTGAATCTCTTTGCAAAATCAGCCACCTCATTAGCCAACAGAACACCGTCGTAAATTTGTCGTTCCGGTATGAAAGCAGTTTGAGATGGAGAAATAATTTTATGAATAACCTTCCTGAGCCTGCACGCGAGCATCTTAGATATAACCTTCAGCACACAACTGACGAGGCTAATAGGTCTAAAGTCTTCGAATTGTTGGGGATTTTTAGTCTTCGGGACAAGCGAGATGAAAGAAGAAGCGAAGGATTTTGGAAGGTAACCATTATTGAAAAATTCCAAGATGCAGTTCGAGAAGTTGACACCCAGAATCTCCCAGCAAGACTTTATGAATTTGAGGTTGAATCCATCGGTACTAGGGCATTTATTACCGTCACACCTGAAGACAGCAGATCTGACATCTGCAGGGCAGAAATCAGCTTCCAAACATATCATGTCTTTCTCTTCTATGCAGACAATATGATCGAAGTCAATCGAAAACTTTTGCGATGATTTGGTCTTGAATCTCTCCTTAAAATACTTCACTGCTACGCATTTAATGCCTTCAGGATCCTCCTCTAAAACTTCTCCCACTCTGATAGCAGAAATGTTATTCGAACGGTACCTAGATTTTAAGGAGTCATGAAAGAACTTGGAATTTTGATCCCCATCTTGAAGCCACTTTAACCGGGATTTTTGAGCTAACATGCTTTCTTTTAACCTGAGATTCTTCCACATCTCCTCCTGGTTTCTCAATCTATCCTTGTTCGAATCTTTATTGTTGGAGAGAGAAATCGAACCGCTGTCCAGCTCTAACGAATTAATGTTAGAGACATTGTCTTCTATCTTTAAGTCTAGCCAACCGAACACATTATGATTCCAACTCCGAATGTCACTTTTTAGAGAAGAGAACTTCTTTATCAGAATGTTACAATAGGAACCTGAAACATGGTAGGGGCTCCACGACTGCTTAACAAATGGAATAAAATCCTTATGAGAAAACCAACAGTTGAGTGACCTAAAAGGTTTAGGCCCCCAGTTCACGAAATTCAACTTCAACCACACAGGCCTATGGTCAGAGATGTCTCTATCGCCCACCACTTAGTTTAACAGAGAAAGCATTGATATTGCGGTATCATCCACGAAAAACCTGTCCAATCTACTTCTGCACTTGCCATTGAAATTGAACCAAGTAAACTTATTGCCGAACACCGGGAGATCCGTCAAATTCATCTCAGTAATAAATTCGTTGAAAGCCTCCATATCCTTCATGTTGTTAGGACTAGAAGCTTTTCTTTCCTCCTCAAATTTAACCTCATTAAAATCTCCCGCCACAATCCATCCAGCTCTTGAAAAATTACTTTTAATTTTAGTGAGCTCCCTCCACAACTTCCTTCTATCAGCGGATCCACACGAAGCATAAACGTTAACCACGAAAAAAAAATTGATTCTTCCACAAGAATTGAATGCCCAAGTATCCAGCACCACAAAATCTAAGAAGAGCTGTAACTTTCGACCTGTTCCACAAAGAAATAATCCCTCCAGACCTGCCATTAGAATTGATGGCTGACTAGCCCATATCAGAATTCCTCCACATGCTATGAGCAATCTCATCTTCCATATTCGTGACTTTGGATTCCTGAATAAGGCAAATATCTGCATTGCCTCTCTGTAGAGTTTGAGAGATTCTCCTTCTCTTCAACAAACTGCAGCAACCTCGAACATTATAGGTCATAATATTCATGATCCACTGGTAGCTACAACCTTCTTGCCTAATCTAATAGCATTGTCCTCGCTATCCATATTCCTTAGGGTAATTCCTAGTTCATTGTCTTCATCTCCCTGAATCCCTAATTCCATCAAGTATTTTCCCAGTTTGATTGGAACGTCGTCAATTGCCCTTTTACAACACAAATTGCCTCTTATCACATCCGTATCAGTGATAGAGTCACCCATAAGATCAGAGCAAGACTGATGAGATTTCCTTCCCTCCCTCACAGAATTCTCCTTCGATGTTGTTGCAATTCCTTTTGAGGCCGATAGCAGGAGAGTTGAGAAATAAGAAGGATTATAAGGGGTCTTGATACATTTATAAATCTCCTTTAACATCTTTTCTTTTTTAGTTTTCCCACTAGAGCAGACCCTTGAGTCCCACCTGGAGGCCCACAGATAGGGACAAATATCCCCTGATCCACAACAAGATCCTTAGACACTTTGATCTCCAACTGTTCAGTATCAACTGGATCAGTAGCAGGGCTTTGACCAACTGTATCAGAATTAACAGTAGAATTCCCAACTGTATTCCTTTGAGTACCTACACCTACTTCGCTCATACTAAAGCTGTTTCCCACTATAGATACAGTATCTGATGCAATCTGAATAACAGGTGAAATTTTCTCGTATGGAAGTTTCAGATGCAGACTGGATGTCTAGAGAACATCATCTGGAAATTTCTCATCAGGATCATTAATCGATGCATTGGATTCCCCACACTCATCCTCAACAAACTCCCCCCATACGCCCTCAACCTCTGATGGGGCTGATGATTCGAACTCTTCTGAACTAATCAGCTCATCTTCTTCACCATTCGACGACAGTAGATGGCCCTCTGATACTTCTTCATTGATACAAATATGACAAGAAATATCACTTACTTTCACATTAATCTTCACATTATGAATCACCCCTAATTTTGTCTTAATCAGCATTCTCGCAACATCCAACCGCTCTCTCTTACCAGTCTTCTCGTCACATCTGATAAAAGATCCCAACCTAGCAGTAATCAAACAAAAATTGTTATCACTCCAAGCAATACTAGGGATGCTACTGCACACAACCCAGTCAAACCTATCTGTGTCCATCTCCTCCTTATCCCAATGTCTAATTTCACTGAACCATAACTCCAACCAATCCTTAGCTTCTTTGATGAATAACTCAACATCTCCACTTGAACTGTCTTCCAACAGGCACTTTGAGGCACCCATAGGAATGGTCTTAATGTTGAAAAAAACCTTATTCATTAATTATCTTTTGGATATTGAAAGCATTTCCTCCCTCCATGACAACTCCCACTCTCATTCTATTCAGCCTTTGTTCCCAAGCTTCATCCACCTCAAGGTACGTACAAGAACCACCTCCCCAACTCTTACTACCTAGCTTTGGCTCCCTCTCACTTACCACGTTAGCAAAAGATCTAGCAACTGTGACAAACTTCTCAGAGCAACTAGGTCTTCTCAGATTTCTATGCTTCCACTCCTTCTCACCTACTGGATTCTTCAGCTTTTGATCCAAACCAAACCTGGGTAAATTTGCATGCATCTTCTTACCTTTTAGAACAATATTGTCCAGATTACACGCTATAACTCTGGGATCATGAACCTTCCTAAACTTAGCGAAACCGAATCTTTTACCCCTCTTGTCACGCCTCCCAGCTATGAACACTTTAGAAATGACTCCATACACCTTGAACACCTCAAACAGCTCTTTAGCATTCAAATCATCTGGGAATTCGGTAATGAAGAGAGACAACATCGGTTCCCCATCCATCGCTCATTTCCCATTATTCTCCTTCCAGATTGAACAGCCACCCTTCCTTCCATGTCTAGCGTTCCTTCCTATCCTTTCCCAGGCCACCACGAACTATACTTTCAAACCAATAAAGACCAGAGCGGTTACCAAGGCCCCTAAGCTCGAAAGCTAGGAATTTAAGCCGAAAATAATCGTCTATTCTTCTGTGGAACAAGAAGTATAGCCAAACACGAAAGGATGAGAAGAAGAAACAATGGATTATTGGTGAAAGAAGTGGAATTTAGGGATTAGGGTTAAGAATTGGGGATAGGGTTTTGAATTTGGGGGTAACACTGTTCATCAAGATGCAAACAATTAATTGAAAAGTTTCTTTCTAAATTTTGTGGACTTACGATGTCCTTAGGGTTTTCAATATTGATTCATTCTAAAGGATAGATGTTGAATTTGTTACACAAAATGCAGGATGATACATTTACTGGAATAGATTCTTCCGTCGACATTGCTACGGAGGAAAACTTGAAGAAACTTTGACAAATTGGTGAGAACTTATTGAAAAAACCAGTTTCTAGGGTTAATTATGTAATTCTGATTGACTCAAAATCAACTCTACAAGAAATGAGGAAGCAACATGTTAAGGAAGCAGCAAATCAAGTATTTCATAATTATTAATCAAAACTCAAATAACACTGTCAAATGAAAGATAAAGCAATATTGTGCTAAGCTTGTTAAAAGAGTCATAAAATTTAATGGAAAAAATAACAAAAATATTATTATGAAATAAGGTTCAGGCCTGAATTGTTAGCCAGTTGCCTTTGTGCTTGCAACAGACCATCTGACAATAATACCAACGACTCATTCCAAACATGATGAGCATGCTGGTTTACATTGTCTGACAGATGGATAACCACATAAAGCTTTTTAAGGAAACGTCTTTAATAACTTCAATGTATTCTCTATCATCTTTAAAAAAACTTGTCGCAGCCGGAAAATTACTGAGTCTCCATCATCCTTTATTTGTTCTTAAGGAATAAGGAAACAATGATAAAATCTAATAACTAAGGGTGAGAGATTAGGTTCGTGAGTTGATTAAGTAAGAGGAATGTCCTATGCACCACTCACCTTTATTGTATTCAACGAAATCCTCCTCTAATTTTATGGTATGTGTTTGCCTAAGAATGTTTTCTTATCACTTATTATTAGTTAATTATTCGTTTATTTACAAAAATGTTTTATTAATGAAGAGAAAATTAATTAAGCAAAGGAGATCTCAAAATGTTTTTTATTATTATACTCACTAGAGTGCTATGACTATATGCCTACGTACCTTCATGTTAGATGAAAAATCAGAGCACCGTAATTCTTGTAAAAATGTTGGTGTTTTTGTTGTTTTTATCCCTTGAAAAATTCTCAACCCATCGGGAGCGGAAAAGCATTTAATTTTGAAAAATGTCTCAATACACAAGAGTATAGGACTTAATGTTTGAGTTTGTTTGATTTTATCTCAAATTGGTTATTTACAAAAATATAATGATTAATATATTTAAAAAAATAAATCCATAATATATATCTATACGACATCTCTTCTTGATCGTTTCTTCCTTAGCATTTCGATAAAATAAATCCATGAAAAAAATTAATTATATCATTTCGATACACTTCTTCTTTAACATTTCGATTTCAACACGACATCTCCTCCTGATCATTTTAATATAAGTCGATTATTTTACTCGAAATAAATGTTCATAATACCGTTCTTAACCGAAGTTAACAAGGATGTAAACTCCTATTGACTTTGTCTCCAAAAATTATTTATTGGCACTAACAAGAACAAACATGCTCTAATTAACTTTTTATCCCTATCAATGCAAGTGGAATGGATTTTCAGAAAAGTGCTGAAAAGAAAACGAAAAAGACGTAAATAGATTTGCTCACTTTCCTTTTGATATGTTAACAACCCATAGAAAAAGAAGTTAACAATAAAAGATGCCAAAATTATGATGTGCCAACCTAAAATTGAAAGTGATGTTAATCCAATACAACATTAACAAACAATATAGACATATTCATCAGCTTACAACACACATGCATGCATGCATATTATGCAGAAAAATCGAAGTAGCAATATTGGCAAAGCGATCATCCCATACATTTCAACTCAATTCTATGACCTCTCAACTCTCATTAATGTGCCTAAATACTTTGATGGTTACTTTGATATTACTACGTTCATGCATTTGATACTCTCTCCTTCTTATAATAACACCCTCCTTCACTTCCTCTCTCTACAATCTTCAGCTCCACAACCTTCTCTATCTGCTATGGCCTCAAAAGCTTTAACCACTGGTTCTCACTCCCGAAATGGATACCGTTTCTCAGTCTTTGATGACTCAGATGAGGTATTCACCATGCTTCTTCGTCTTCTTACACTTTACTTTAATTGTTTTTGTTACATAAAATTTTTATAACTACAACTTGAACATTAGAATAATGAATATGAGATGAAGGCTTTGTTTGACGTTGTGCTGTGTCTTTTACAGGAAAATGGAGACTGCAATCTTCAACAGCAAAGGAAACATAATGAACGCACTTTTTCTTTGGCTGGAAGTGGTGAGCAATGAGCATTTTTTCTGTTAACTTAACTTTGGAATGAAAAATAAAGTTGTTTGTTATGTTTGTTTCTCCTTCTGGAGCTTTCTGATATTGAAATATTTTTTGCATGATTTTCTGAGCTCTTCTGTAGTAGCTAGTAAGGATTTTGAAGAGCAGAAACCATTCAACTATAATGAAGAGAAAGAGAAAGGAAATCAAGAAAAGAGAAGTCTGATGAGCAATGACATAGGAGAGGATGAATTCCTGTAACTTGTTTTCTCTCAAATACTCTATCATTGATTCAATGCTACTACTTTATATAAATTAGAATTCGCTTTCTTACTTTATGTGTTTCTTTAATTCGATTCTCGTGATCTTGTAGTTTGGCTGAGTCGAGGCAACCATTATGTCGCAAAGTAGCAATAGCTTCAAGCCTAATCAATCCATACCGCATAGTCATAGTCATGCGTCTCGTCGTCCTTGTTTTCTTCTTCCACTTCCGCATCACAACTCCTGTGCATGATGCATTTGCCTTATGGATAATCTCAGTGATCTGTGAAATATGGCTCTCTTTGTCATGGGTAATAGACCAATTCCCCAAGTGGTTCCCCATGACTCGCGAAACTTACTTGGAGCGCTTGTCCATGAGGTTCGATCGCGAAGGGGAGCCGAACCTTTTAGCTGCAGTTGATGTCTTTGTTACCACTGCAGACCCTTTGAAGGAACCACCGCTAATAACAGCAAACACAGTTCTATCAATCTTGTCTGTTGATTATCCAGTTGACAAAGTTAGTTGCTACGTCTCCGATGACAGTGCTTCCATGCTTCTCTTTGATACTTTGTCACAAACTTCTCAGTTTGCAAGAATATGGATTCCGTTTTGTAAAAAGTATAACATTGAGCCAAGAGCTCCCGAGTCTTATTTTTCTCAGAAAGTTGATTACTTGAAAGACAAGGTACTTCCAACATTTGTAAGGGACCGCAGAGCTATGAAGGTATATCCTACATCGATGTTTTTTAAAAATTATTTTTTCATATTGATGTTGTTCTATTTTTCTATGTGAGGCTTTAAGGCATTTTCCATTGCAATTATGCAGAGAGAGTACGAAGAATTCAAGGTGAGAATTAATGTACTTGTCGCGGAGTCTCAGAAAAAACCAGAAGAGGGGTGGGTGCTGCAAGATGGTACTCCATGGCCCGGGAATAACACTGACAATCATCCAGGAATGATTCAGGTTTGCTAATTTCATTAACTAAAAAATCAAGTCAAATTTTTTCATAGGATATCCTGAAGAGTTTATGATAATAATCCGAAAAAAACATATGGAAATTATAATAAGCTACTTTCATAAGCTCTCTCAAATTGTTTAATAAGTGCTTATGTCAGTATATCAGCTTAAGTAATTCAGTTCAAACATGTCATTTGGATAATGACTATAAACCAAGAACTAAAACGTATAAGCACTTATCTTTGTAGGTGTGTCTTGGAAGTGCTGGGGCTGTAGACAATGAAGGCAAGTCACTGCCACGGCTTGTGTATGTTTCGCGCGAGAAATGTTCTGGTTATCAACACCATAACAAAGCTGGAGCAATGAATTCTCTAGTAAGTAGTTTAAACTTCTAGTATATAGTTTTATTCCATTTAGTTACAAAAATTTGATATCATAAAAGCTGTTTATATAGTATAAGTCTTGAAATGCTTCATTTCCTCAACAGCTTCGAGTTTCTGCTGTGCTTAGCAATGCACCTTTTGTGTTGAATTTGGATTGTGATCAATACATCAACAATAGCAAGGCTATTAGGGAGGCTATGTGCTTCCTCATGGACCCTCTACTTGGAAAAAAGACAGCTTATGTCCAATTTCCACGAAGGTTTGATGGCATCGACGACAATGATCGATATGCTAATCACAACACTGTATTCTTTGATGTAAGGGATATTTTCCTAAACTCCGATGCAAGTTGCAATCTAATTAACTGATCTTTAACTCTTGCCTTGAATTTTTTTTCCTTGTTTGTAGATCAACATGAAATGCCTCGATGGAATTCAAGGTCCAGTTTATGTTGGTACTGGATGTGTGTTCAACAGACAAGCATTATATGGCTATAAGCCACCAACCGAGAAAAGGCAAAAGACGGGCTTTTCATGCTGCTGCTGTTGTTCTGATGACTCTCGGTCAAAACTGGACTTTGAAGAGATTGATGATGATTTTGAAGGCAATGATGAACAAGAGAAATCGTCCTTCATGTCCCTCAAAGTTTTTGAGAAAAAGTTTGGAGAGTCGCCAGTTTTCATTGCTTCTGCCTTGATGGAAGATGGTGGACTTCCAAAAGGCACTAATACGCGAATACTGGTGAAAGAAGCTATTCATGTTATAAGTATTGGGTATGAAGAAAAAACTGAATGGGGCAAAGAGGTAATCCATCAATACAATTATACAACAAGAACTCATTTCAGGATTGTTGAACAAAGTGTCTTTCATCCTTTCTTTGCAGATAGGGTGGCTTTATGGTTCAACCACAGAAGACATCTTGACAGGGTTTAACATACATTGCAAAGGATGGAAGTCAGTTTACTGCATGCCGGAAAGAGCGGCTTTTAAAGGATCTGCTCCTATAAACCTATCAGACAGATTACATCAAGTTCTGAAATGGGCTTCGGGTTCTACTGAGATTTTCTTTAGTGGTTATTGTCCATTGTGGTATGGCTATAGTGGAAAGCTTAAATGGCTTCAAAGGCTCGCTTACACGAACCACGTTGCTTATCCGTTCTCTTCCATCCCTCTTTTGGTATACTGCATAATTCCGGCTATCTGTCTTCTGACTGGAAAATTCATCCTCCCCACTGTAAGTTCATCAGAGTAAATTTACGATAGGAAAACAACAATGAGGATATTAGATTCATGTCTAATAACAAAAGTTATCTTTTGTGCAGCTAACAAGTCTTGCAAGCATTTGGTTAATGGCTTTATTTATTTCCATCATTCTAACTTGTGTGCTGGAGCTTCGTTGGAGTAAGGTTAACATTCAGGACTGGTGGCGCAACGAGCAATTCTGGGTCATTGGAGGTGTTTCTGCACATCTTTTTGCAGTGTTTCAAGGCCTCCTTAAAGTTGCAGGACTAGACAATCATTTCACCGTAAGAACGAAATCAACAGACAGCACTGCATCCGGACAGCTCCATCTCTTCAAGTGGACCACTCTTCTCATCCCACCAACGAGTATTGTAATTTTGAATATGGTTGGAATTGTGGCTGGAGTCTCTGAAGCTATTAACAGTGGCTATAACTCATGGGGACTTTTATTTGGGAAGGTTTTTTTCTCCTTATGGGTTATTGTTCACTTGTATCCTTTCCTCAAAGGTCTGATGGGTAGGCAAAACAGAACTCCTATCATAGTAGTTCTGTGGGCAACACTTCTAGCGTTGATTTTCTCAATGATTTGGGTGCGAATTGATGTTTTCTTGCCCAAGAAAACAGGTCCTGTACTTTCACAATGTGGGATAGAATGTTAAGGTTGTCGAGAAACGAGGGTGGCGATCTTCTCATTTCATCTAAAGATCTTTGTTTCATTGAGTATTTACCATTATGAGAAAGTGAAACAGTCGTGATTTATGATGATTCATCAGGAGTTGAAAAGTAAAGCTTGTTTTGTAAAATATGCTATGGTTTTTTGTTATCATTGAAGCATAATATGATTTATGGTGCAAGAACCACTGGGTTAATTAAAATTTTAAAACTAAAGCTTGTTTTCTAACATATATGTGATAAATTATTTACATATCTATATGCAAGAATCACTGTTTCTTGTTATCATCAGTATATGATTTGTTGATATTATTGCAGCATAAAATATTTACATCTCAAGATTCATCTAGATGACTTCTTATCTCAAATGACTGCCAAGCATATTTCTTTGATTGACACAAGATATCAAACTATCTTTCTATGATATCATAGTCTACACCAGCTAGCTATCTTGGAATGCACCTAATATATGGAGTAATTGAAAACAGGAGCCAAAAGAGTTATATGAAACTTACTGTGCCATGGAATAATATGATATAATAAGAATGAAAATAGGCTGAAAAAGTTACATATATAAGCCACAAACTATAAGCTCAAAATAATGCAGTCTTGCCAAACAAATAAGGCACAAACTATAAGCTGTTGCCAAACAGATAAGGGACAAGCTATAAGCTCAAAAATACGGTCGTGCCAGACAGAGCCATAATTGTACCTTAAAGCCAAGTATATTACAAAAGCAAATCACACATTACACCATATCTCATCCATAGAAAGAATTAAAAAAATACATTCCAAACACAATATACTTTTTCCCATAGACAACTTCTTTGTAAACTTTTCTAAGCTACACAGGGAACACAAGTAGAAGCAGCTTCTGCATCACCTCTATTCAATATTTTCTCTAACCTTGTCTCAATAGGGCAGTATCCCAAAGGAGCAGAAATTAACATGAGTCACTAACATCACCTCTATTCATTGCTTTCTCTAGCCTTGTCTCAAATGGAGTTGTGTGCCAATTCACCTTCCTATCCTGCACAACCAGTTAAATCCAAATAAGAACTCACCATCAAACTATTGATTTAACAGCTTATTTCACTTCGTCTTTACCTCTCTGTACTTGCTAGTTGTGTTTGGAATTCCTTTAAAGGATGAAGCTGAACCAGAATCCTCAGTAAAATGCCAATAGGACCCAACTGTTCCTATAATCGGCATATCATCTGGACTACGACAAGGTGACTTTCTCGGGGACGGAGTGGCGGAGAATTGCTTAATCTCTTCCTCCGTTAAAGCACCTAAAATAGGCCTATCTTCAAGGCTCATCACAGAATTCGATCCTTGATGTGAGCCGCTCCTATCAGGAGTACCAAAACTACCACCAGCATACAAACAAGCCTTGTTAACAGGAGCAGTCTCTGATGAACCCATCACACAATTTGATCCTTGATGTGAGGCACTCTTATCAGGAGAACCAAAACTACCACCGGCATACAAAGTAGTCTTATTAACAGGTGTAGTCTCTGATGAACCAAGCCAATTTGAAAGGCTGGCATCCACTGCAATTTCCTTGTTCGACTTCTTTGGTGTGTCAGATTCTGAGACTTCTTTAACGCCAAATGCAACCTGTGATTCAGGGTTGGAACAAACATAATTCTCTTTCTGAGGCCTTAATGTTGGTCTCCTTCTAGCCTTAACAGCTTTCCACTGAGAGAGATTTTCAACTGGGTTCAACACAGGATGAACATAAAGACTCCTGTCTCTAGCATTAGGGGTGAATCCAATAGTCTCCACATCCTTTTCACAAACAGGAATAGGACTCTCCACCTCCTCAGCAAACACATGATCAACATCATCTATCACCCTCGACTTTGAATAAGCCATTTCATCTTCTTCAAACTCCACACCCAATTCATCACACTCTTCTCTAATTCCATCATCCTCATCCTCATCACTAAGATCATCAACCCAGTCATCAATTTCTTCATCTTCCTCATCGCTATCCCTGCAATTCTGGTACCTATGATTAGAAGGGTAAGATCCAGTTGAAGTCACAGAACTATCTTCAGAAGAAAATGACTTTGATTGAGTTGCTTTAGCCAAACTTTCTTCCTTTCCACCTTCAGTATCCTTCTCAGACAAAACACCTTCAGTATCCTTCTCAGGTAAAACAGATTCATATGTTTTCACATTAGAATCAAAAGTTACTTTCTTTTTTAAGCCATCACTTACTTCCTCTTCAGTTTTATCCCTAAATTAAACACACAAAATAAAGTAAAAAAACAACAAATTCATAAAAATGAGAAGCTTCCAAAAATAGAAAGGATGAATGAAAATGAAAACCAATGCTTACTGTTGTTGTAGTAGTGAAGGGCTAACAAGGGTTTCTGAGTGAACCTGAACCAAAGGTAGTACTACACTTTGTTGCTCTGGCTCGCTACTACCATTTTCCTGCAACAGATTAAGTTATAGGGTTAAAAACATTCAAAACCTTAGCTCTATTTGTCTGCTGAGAAAACATAGGAAGCAAACAACAAAAATGGGCAATGCAAAATCAAATTTTGATCTGAAATAAGAAATCAAAGAAACAAAAATAGAAAATCTTGAGATTCTTGAAGATGTTTAGATGAACAAAAACTAAAAGGACTTTGAAAACTGAAAACACTTACTTGAACTTTGGGGGTGAGTTTTTTGCGTTTAGAGGAACCAAAGCAAGCGAAAAAAGAACAACCCATGAAGAAGTAATGGCTCAGAGAAAGATGAAGGTTTGGTTAGCGAGTGACATGAAATAGAAGAAGAACAAGAGAAGAGCGTGTTTAAGCTTGGTTGATGGGGTAGAGTCTGTAGGGACAGAAACTGTCACTAGACATGATAAAATGGTGGAAAAAGCGAAAAGTTTCAAAAAGTTTTACGCAATTTCCCAATTTTATTTGTTTAAAATTGAAACTAACCGTTACTAGTCTTTGTTGAGTTTGTTCTTCTTTAGTTATCTTATCGAGGAATTTATTGTTATTATTTAATGATTAATGATGATGATGATTTCGTATCTGACCATTAAAAAGAAGAAACGGACAGATGAAAGCTGTCTTTCAGCATCTCCAACAACAAACTCAATTTTGGGTTCTTTGCAGGAGCTATTAATCTATATCAATTTGAAGCAACTTAACTAATTTTTCATTTTAATTGTGCAATTCTGAAAAATTTATATTGGGTTTCACAACTTTATTTTATATATTAATATTTTATTTATATTAAATTTTATACCACTTAAAATAATAATTTTAATTTTTTACAAAAAATTATTTCAATCTACTATATAGTCCAACGAGTATATAGTGTTGTTTTAAGAAAAAATATTTCATTATACTATATAAACTTTAAAAAAATTAGATTAAACTTAAAAAAATATTTCAATCTCTCCTTAGTTAATTTTAGTGTTTTAAATTAAATTTGATATAAAATAAAAAAAAATAAATTAAACTTATAATTTAAAATAATAATTAAAATTAATTTCAAATACATGATATATAATTAAAAACAATAAAAATAAATAACATCACATAATTAATCAAACTTAAATTTCATCATCTTCATGTCCAAAACGTTCCCAAATATATTCGACTAGATCTCCTTGAAGTTTACGATGTACTTGTTTTTCTTGAATACTTGCTCTTCTTTGTAGTCTTTTTGCAAGATTCGGATGAGGACCGCTAAATGTTTCAGTTGTTGAGTTATTGATATCCATATTATCATAAGAGTAATCAAAATTACCTCCATATGTATGTCGTTCGTCTTCCACAATCATGTTGTGCAATATGATGCAGGCATATATGGTATGCTTGAGAGTGTCCATGTGTCAGGCACGCGTTGGGCCACGTATAATTGCAAATCGAGATTGAAGCACTTTAAATGCTCGCTCCACATCTTTTCTAGCCAATTCTTGATGTTGAGCAAATAATTTTTTCTTTTCTCCCTATGGCATTGAAATAGTCTTGACAAATGTAGCTCACTCGGGATATATACCATATGCTAAATAATACCCCATATTAGATGGTGTCTCATTGATTGTATATTGCACATTAGGAGCACGTCCTTCCAAAATATCGTTAAACACGTTGGATTGGTTTAGCACATTAATGTCATTGTTTGAACCTGCAATACCAAAAAAAGCATGCCAAATCCATAAGTCTTGTGATGCCACTGCTTCAAGCATGATTGTGGGCTTACTATGATCACCTCGACAAAATTGTTCTTTCCATGCAACAGGACAATTTTTCCATACCCAATGCATACAATCGATGGAACCCAACATACCTGGAAAGCCACGTGACTCTCCCATTTGTAAAAGATGTTCAACATCAGTGTTGTTAGGCTTTCTCAAATACTCAGCGCCAAATACAACATTGACACCCTTAACAAATCTTTCTAAGCACTCAATTGAAGCGCTTTCACCGATTCGAGCATATTCATCTACAAGGTCATCAGGAGACCCATACGCCAACATACGAATAGCAGATGTACATTTTTGCAATGCTGAAAGACCCATTTTACCTGCTGCATCGACCCCCATTTGGAAATATTCATCATGATTTCCAAGGGCATCTACAATTCGAATAAATACATGCCTATGCATTCTGAACCTTCTTCGGAATTGAACATCTGTCTATACTGGGTTTTTCGAGAAGTAGTCATTGAATAATCGATTGTGCCCTTCTTCACGACCTCGATCTACCGTTGTTCTTCTCTTTGGCCTAGAGGAACTTCCAGATCGACGTTCATTTTAAAGTGTTGTTCTTCATCACTGTCGTCCATAAATTCTTCTTCAACCAACTCCCAAAGTTCTTGATCGTAAGTATCTGAATTGTCTGAATCCATTTAGTGAGTAAAGAATGAGAGAAAAATGAGAAGAATAAGATGAGAATGAGAGAACAATGACATAAGTGGTAGGATATATAATGGCTAGTTTGAATAACGGCTAGTTTGAATAACGGCTAATTTAAATTAAAGTGGTAGTTTGAATAACGGCTAATGACAATTTTACATAGGTGTTGATAAATTAAAGTGGTACTAATGACCATTTTACATAGGTGTTGATAAATTAAAGTGGTACTAATGACCATTTTACATAAGTGATACTAACTACATTCCATTTTTTTTTCATCTTATTACAATATTTTTCATGAATATCTCGTTGACTATCGTTCATAGTAGAAGTGTCTTTCATCATCATTTGCACTACCCTTAATTCTAGCTCGTCCTCCTTAGCTTGTGCAAGTCTGTCCATTGTTATTGCTCTTTTGTTCTCTGCATCTTGCGTTGCATTTGAAATTTCTGATGCCTTACCCTTCCTTTTTGTTGCTTTTTGTCCCATTGGACGCTCCATTGGTGATGATGAGTTAAACTCATAACTTGAAGTTGTATATGGGTTCTCCGATGATGCCCCACTAGCATAAGTCTTTGTAATTTTTGCAGAACTTCCAATCGATTCTTCGACGATGCGCCATTTAACTTCATCTTTTAACAATCCCCATGTATACTCAAGATTGAATGTTGTACCTTGATCCTGAGCAAAAATAGCATGTGCATTTGTCATGACATCGGTCTCGGATGTCCCACTTTTCTTTCCTTTAAGAGCAATTTTGTAACACCCAACAAATTTTTGAACCATGCCATTTATTCTATGCCATCGACATTTTAACTGTCCCCCTAACTTTTCCCGCAATTGTCCACAATATTGGTTATAACTAGCAGCAATTCTTAACCAAAAATTCTCAGCCTTTTGATCAACTCCTAGAATTGGATCCTTTGAAACATTGAGCCATGATTAGATAAGTAGTATATCCTCTTCCCTTGTAAATTGCTCTCGAGATCGTTTTTTAACGACAACCCTTTCTTCTTTTTCAGTCCAACTTGAGTACAAAATGGTGGGACTTGAGTAGAAAATGGTGGAACTTGAGTAGAGAATTCCATACTATTAGATTTCATTTGAGTTATAGGATACATATTTGGATTGTTTGGTGACGGAAGAAATATGGCGGGGTTTGTTGGCACTAGTGGAATTTGAGAATTTTGAGGATTAGGATTTTGAGAATTTTGCATGTAATTGAAAAAAGCTTGTTGATAATGAAAATGATTAGGATCCATTTGGCCTAAACAATTGAAATTTGAAGTAAAAAGATAAAATTTTGAGTTAAATATTTTGTAAAAAAAATGCTAATGAGAAAAAATTGTTGAAAAAAAATTAAAAGTATAGGAATAAAATGATGAAATTGTGAGACAGAAATTTCAAATTGAAGAGAAAATAAAAGTGAGAAAATTTGTGTTGGTAAATTTTTGGAAACCAAAATTATATTTATAATAAAAAATAAGTTTAAGAAAATAAAATAAAAAAATAAGTAGCCATTGAAACGGCTAGTTTTTATTATATTTATTATATTTTAATACATTATTTAATGCAAATAAGTAGCCGTTGAAAGTGTGTCGTACGGTTGAAAAGGCATTGCATCGTTGCTTCATTATGCAACGTCCGCCAACTTGGAATGTCTTTCAGTAATATTTAATGCAAATAAAATATGTCATGCTGGTGAACTAGAATGAGAAACCAATGCTGGAGTTGGTCTTAGTCTTCCGCGGGTACAGCTCAGCAAGGGTTTCCTACACACTCACTCCATGCCTACATTATTTTAAGAGTACAATATTTTAGCAATAATTATTAGGGATAAATATGTTTTACATTTTTAGTTTTATAAATAGGTCAACATTTAATTTTAGTCTTTTTTAAAAAAAAATTAAAATAATGATTCTCACGTGTAAATTTTAATTGTCACGTTCTTTAAAATAAAACACTTTGCGTCTATTCTTTTACTTATGATTTAGGTTTTGCACTTTATCGCGATCTCTCTCCTGATCTTGCTTCTGTCTCGATTTGGATCTTGCTCCCACTTTCGATCTTTCTCATGATCTCACTTCCTCTCAATTTGGATCTTTCTTCAGATCTCAGTTTCTCTCTCTATTTGGATATAGCTCTCACTCTCGATCTCACATTCGCGTAAAGGTATACACCGTTGCTCTCTCATTAATCTCCATTGTCTCTCTTCAATATCCATGTGATTTAAGTTGTCTTTGATCTTTAGAGTGTTTTTTTTCATATTCATGAATTTCTTATTTTTCCCTTTTCTATGCATCATAACCCACAACAACCATATTTAGAATTTTTCTTATTGCTTTTGTATATAGTGTAAGAAAATCCCTACAAACTAATTGGTTTTTTCTTGGTATTGTCTTTCTTTTGATTTTGTCTTTCTAGATTTTTGAGAGGCAACCACATGTTTGATGAAATGCCTCAATGAAGTGATTATTATTTTTAGGCAATTGTTGATTCAGTTCTAGATAAGTAATAAGATTGGTTTAGATTTCTTTTCCTCCAAAAATAAAGTGAAATCCGGAACAAATATAGTGTGTGGTTATTGAGTTCTGATGCAGGGTGTGTCATGAGAAAATTGGAACAATGCTAACTCTGATGCTTTTTATGTTATATAGAAGTGAAAATTCAAGCATAATACTGCTACTAATAAAGGTAGAACAATATATAGACTGTGTATATTGTTAAGGGTAGTCTTAGTTATAGATTCGGTGATTCGGTGATGTGATTTTAGGTTCAAACATTGTAGGTTTATGGAACTATCAATGAAATCATTGAGATGCTATCTTAGTATATTTTTATCTGAAAAAGATTAATAATGTGTTCTTTGATTTCTAGACTTGCAGGCAAAAGCTTCGGAAGGTTCCCGGAAATATTTGAGAAGGCTTTGATCGACAATTAAGGTATGGGGAGTATTACCTTCATGATTTTCCATGTGTAACTTTCAATGTATTTAAGGTCCATTTAAGGTTTAAGGGATTTTGAGGGTGGATATGAGAAATAGTGATCTTTGGCCTTCGTGGCCTGAATCTGTTATTGTGAATCTAACCGTGGAATTCATTGGGGAAAAGGAAAAGTTAGGCCTTCGTGGCCAAAACCATGATTTGTTATTTGTCTAACCCTGAAGGGATAGGAATATTAGATAATGAGTAACTCTAATGCCTTGGGATAACTGTAGGGAAATTTATGATTTAGGGCGTGAATATGATACGGGATTGGCCTAATAAACCGTAGATTTTGTGCCTTTATCGCCGTAAGACCTTAAAGATGATTTAGGGATGTTTTGGGGGCATTGGGGAAGTGAATCGTATGGACATTTGGATGGATTTAGGTTCTGGTGCGTAGCAGAATTTGTTGTTATCGCACGGTTCGCCTAGCGAACCATGTTGTTCCCAGACTCGCCTAGCGAAGAATCCTTCGCCTAGCGAACATGCCAGCGAACATAGCAGAGTTTCGCGAATGTTGATCGTGTGCAGCGATGTTTTGATGTTTAATTCTGTGATTTCTTTGACGAATTAACATGGGTAGGACTGTGAAGTTTATGTGATTAATAGGCAATAGTATGAGGATTACCACAAGTATATTTATGAATTAATATGTGATAATATGTGATAATGTGATGAATTAATATGAGTATGATTGTGAGCGCTATGTGATTTGTACATGATTATATGATGATTTCTATGATGTATGATGATGATTATTATGATGAGCTATGATGACATGATGTATGATGATGATTATGATGATGAGCTATGACGTTTGATGATGATGAATATGATGAATGATGATGCACCTATGATATTATTATGAGGATGATTTGTGACGTGTGCATCATGCATTCATGTACATCTGGACTTCGGTTCAGGACCTCGATTACTTTGGCTTCAATCTCATTGTGTGGATGTGAAGTGTTTTGATATGCTCTGGTTCTCTAGTAGAACCGATCCTATTGATGGGGATCTATGGAGGGTTGATGGCCCAGTGTCCATCGTGTTGTGATGATTGGTACCACATGCATCGAGTCTTGTTGCATTTGCATTTATGAGTCATTTGGAATAATTTATGATGTTGTGGCCTTTGAGGCCTATTGATGGATATGAATGTGTTGAATATGAAGATGACCCTTATTATATGTTGATTTTCATACATTGATTATTATGAACCGTTTTACTCACCCTGCCTGTTTGAATGTTACCTCCACATGGGTAACGTGCAGATGACCAGGTTTAGCTGTGGATGTCGTTGAGGACTTTTGAAATTTCGAGTTGTTAGCCTTTTAGTTAACTTATAGGGTCTTGCTCTGATAGTGTAACATCGGGTTGGGGTCTATGTTTTAATTGAGTTGTTTTGATTATCTTTCCGTATAAGGAAAACCTTGGATTATACCTTTTGAGTTTCGCTGCCTTTGAGCAAATTTTTATATATTTTGGGAAAACTCGTTGTGCACGGAGCCTTGACCTATTTTGTTGATTTGGGAAATGTACGCCCTTTTGGGTGGCTTTTTGTTGAAATTTAATAATTACTCTGATATCTGTATTATTTTGCCATAATATTTGTGGGATAGAAAAGGGTGTTACATTAGTGGTATCAGAGCAGGTCGGTCTGTCCGGCCAAGTTGTCCAATGTTATTCTTTCCCTTGTATGCAACATATGTGTGAAAACACTGTCGGTACACATTTGTTTTCTAACCTTTGTCTGCATAAGTGAGAATGAAACAAGTGAGGGAGAAGCTTGTGCTTCTCCAGGATGCTTCAAGTGTGGAGTGGTGGCTCAGTGTGTTGTTGAATGCTCTTATGGTTTGGTAAAGATGGTTTATGCCCCCGTCATGATTTCCGGCTGTCTATTGGCAAATTGAGGAATTGATCACCCTTAATCTCTTGTTGATAGTAGATGAAGTCATGTTGGATGGGATAGACGTGTCTTGCAAGCTTAGATGGCGTGTACAGTGAATTGTTTTGAGTTAAGCTAAGGGCTTACAAATTGTTTTGATGAGTTAGTGCAGGTTGGTGCTGAGATGTTTATTTTGATGGAAACTTTGAGTGTTAACGGAAGTGGGGAAGTTGGTGGATTGTCAATTAATTGTGATTGTTCGGACGTTTTCTGATGAGATAAGTGATTTACAGCCGGAACGTGACGTTGAGTTTACGATCGACTTAGTTCCTGGAACTAGTTTGGTAGCAATGACTCCATATCGTATGTCTGCATTGGGATTAAAAGAGTTAAAAGGTCAACTTGAAGGATTTCTTGGGAAGAGATTCTTTCGTGCGAGTGTGTCACCTTGGGGTGCACCAGTTTTGTTGATTAAGAAGTAAGAAGGTTCTGTGAGGCTTTGGGTGGATTATAGACAACTGAACAAGGTGTCTATCAAGAATAAGTGTTCACTTCCATGGATTGATGATTTGATGGATCAGTTGGTTGTTGCAAGTGTGTTTAGTAAGATAGATTTGAGATCTGAGTATCATCAGATTCGTGTGAAGGCTGAAGATATTCAAGAGACTGCTTTTAAAATAAGGTATGGACATTATGAGTATTTTGTGAGGCCATTTGGTGTGACTAATGCACCGTGTGTATTTGTGGAGTATATGAACGGGATTTTCCATCCTTATTTGAGCAAGTGTGTGGTTGTGTTAATTGACGATATTTTGATATATTCGAAGAGTAAAGAGGATCATACTGAGCATCTGAAAATTGTGTTATCAGCGTTGAAAAGCCTCTCATTTAGAGGATATGATTATTGGAAAGAAGGATGACCCTATCAGAACAAGGTCATTTCTCAGATCTTTTGGAACGTCACTGTTTGGTTTGGTTTCTATCATTGAACCAACTTTTGTGGATGAGGCTCTGAACGATAATGATTGGATACTTGTTATGCAAGAAGAGCTTAATCAATTCACCAGAAATGACGTCTGGGATCTGGTTCCAAGGCCACAAGGTTTCAACATCATTGGAACAAAATGGGTCTTCAGAAACAAGTTGAATGAGCAAGGAGAAATGATCAGAAACAAGGCTAGGCTGGTGGCTCAAGGATACAGTCAACAAGAAGGTATAGATTACGCAGAGACTTATGCTCCTATGGCAAGGTTAGAATCTATTCGCTTGCTTATTTCTTTTGCTGCACAGAATAACATCACTCTGTATCAGATAGATGTTAAAAGTTCCTTTTTAAATGGTTTTATAGAAGAGGAAGTGTATGTTCATCAACCTCCTGGTTTTGAAAATGAAAAATTTCTAGAACATGTTTTCAAACTTAAGAAATCACTTTATGGCTTAAAACAAGCTCCCAGAGCTTGGTATGAGAGGCTGAGTAATTTCCTTCTGGAAAATAACTTTATCAGAGGAAAAGTGGACACTACTCTCTTTCATAAATCCATTAAGAAAGACATTTTAGTCTGCCAAATTTATGTTGATGATATTATATTTGCAACCACCAATATTACGCTTGGAAAGGAGTTTGCTCAGTCTATGCAGGCAGAATTCGAGATGAGCATGATGGGAGAACTCAGATTCTTTCTGGGAATCCAAGTCAATCAAACTCTAGAAGGCACCTACATACATCATACTAAGTATGTGAAGGAGCTTCTGAAGAAGTTTAATATGACTGAAAGCAAGTTGGCCAAAACTCCGATGCATCCTACAAGCACTCTTGGAAAAGAAGAGGTAAGTAAGAAGGTAGATCAAAAGCTTTACAGAGGTATGATTGGATCTCTTCTGTATTTGACTGCTTCGAGACCTGATATTCTATTTAGTGTTTGTCTGTGTGCTAGATTCTAATCAGATCCTAGAGAATCTCACTTAACAACTGATAAGAGGATTCTGAGGTATCTGAAAGATACTACTAACGTGGGTTTGTGTTACATAAAATCTGATGATTATAAATTAGTTGGATTCTGTGATGTTGATTATGCTGGAGACAGAGTAGAGCGTAAGAGTACTTCTGGAAGCTGTCAGTTTCTGGGAAGTCATCTGATCTCTTGGTTCAGCAAGAAGCAACTCACAATTGCGCTTTCAACAACAGAAGCAGAATACATTGCTGCTGCTGGTTGTAGCACTCAGATGCTTTGGATGAAGAGTCAACTAGAAGGCTATCAGATTCATAAGAGTAACCTTTCAATCTTCTGTGATAATACTTCTGCTATATACTTGTCTAAAAACCCTATTTTACACTCTAAGGCAAAGCATATAGAAATAAAACATCATTTCATCAGAGACTATGTTCAGAAGGGAATTATAAGTTTAAACTTTGTTGATACAGACCATCAATGGGCTGATATCTTTACAAAAACCCTTGCTAAGGATAGATTTAAATTTATTCTAAAAAATATAAGTATGGATTTCTGTCCAGAATAAAATGTTTATCAGAAGCAAATTTCTTCAGATGGAAAATGTTTTAACTCTGAAGTATTTCAGTTGTTTATTTATTTGTTGCTTAATATTTTATTGTTTACAAATCTGAACTGACAAGTCTCAGAGGATCTGAACGTTTGGCTAACATTTCATTTCTCAAAGAGTTTCAGAAGCACATGCAAGCAAACACGTGTCATCTGAATCTGAAACGTCGTTCAGAGGTACTGTTTGAATTAATTTTAATTCTCGTTTTCCCCCCACGCGTTGTCAGTATCATTAAATGCTTTTCTTGTCATGATTATGTTTGATGTGATTTAATGTTTTAAATTAAATGCTATTTGCTGAACGTGTGACTCTTGTGTGCCCTAAATTTTTTCTATATATTCCACAACACTTCACTTCTCACACTTTCCACTCTCGTTCACTCTCTTATGCATTTTTGTTTATTGCATTCTTTCATCTTCTCCTCAAAACCCAAATCTCTCTGTAACCCTAAAACCTTTTCTACTTCATCAATGGCAACATCTTCATCAACATCTCAACAACTTCAATTAACAATGGTTGTTGTCTCTTCTGCAAATCTGGGTACTGTTGCTTTCAAGGAACCAGTTAGAACCCTCCTCACACCAGTTGACAAACTTGAAGTTCTGTGTGAATCAATCGTGAATTTTGAATCAATTGCAGAAATTGGGTTTGATCTTCGTCCCATTGTTGATGCTCAAAGTTGGACAAAGTTCTTTGATAGACTGATGGGACCAGTTTATCCATGTTTGGTGAAATAACTTTGGATCCATGCAACTACATGCCCTAAGTTCATTGTTTCATCAGTTCTGGGTAAGGAAATCATCATAACTGAGGATCTGATCATGAAGCTCATTGGTTATGAAGAAACTGATGGTGTTACAAATCTGCCAGCTGGGCGTGTTGATATGACAGAGGTTTACAGTGAAGTTTGCTCATCTGGAGAAGCTTCTAACAAAGTGAAAGATATGAAGCCAAACTACAGGATATGGGCTAAGATCTTTATGGGATGTATACATCACAGGAAGTCTTCAAACTCTTCTGATTATGTCAATACTGATCAGATGTAATTCATGTACTGTCTGAGTTAGAGCACAAAAATGGATTTGCCTTATCTACTATTTAATCATTTGTGGACTCACGTGAAATAATCAATGGAAGAAGTCAGAACTAAGCATCAGAAGATGAGGAATTGGATACCAATGGGAAGACTCATTTCAGATATTCTGACTGAGAATGGTCTGGTTGGACATCTGATAGAAGCTGGAATGCAGGAAGAATTAGCTTCTGTGGTAGGAAAACCTCTAAATGGAAAAAGTCTTCAGAGGGTGAAGGTTGTAGAAGAACTCACTTCTGCACCAAAACAGATCAACTCTGAAGAGGTCAGCAAAAGAAGGATACTAGTAGATGATTTTCCTCTGTTCTACGCTAATGAACCAAGGGAAATTATTCTAAAATATATAGCAACGTGTCTAGCAGATGGAACTCTTCTACCAGAACATCTGATTCAGAAAGCAGGCGAACCTGAACCAGATTTTTATGGAGACAAACACAGGAAGAAGAGGAAAGTTTCAAAAGAAGGATCTTCAAAACCAAAAAGGAAGGCTTCTGGCGAAGCAACTTTGTTAAACCAAAGAGGGTCAAGAAGCAAAAAGGTAATCCTCCTGAGGCTAGTTTAGATTCCATCTTAGAAACTGTCAAAGAGGTACTAACATTTGATCCCCCTATCTATGAACCCATACCTTCACCTTCCCCTTCTCCTCCTCATGTATATGAAACCATCCCTTCTGAACCAGAAACATCTGAACACATTCCTTCTCCACCTAAACCAAAACACACTTTTGTACCTCAACCACACCCATCTGAAAAACAAACCTCTGAAATTCCCCCACCAAAAACACAAACTTCTGAACAACAACCAGAAGAGCCCATTCCTTCTGATCCTCAACCAGAACAACCAAAAACTTTTGAATCATTTATACCCGATTCTGATGTCCTTGACGTACAACCCTTAAAAATTATGTTTGATGTTTCGTCAACCTCTTGTCACTCTTCTGCATCATCTGAATCTGATTTACCTCCATAAGTAAACTCACCCCCTCACTCCGTGGTTATGAACCAAAACAACCAGATGTATTCATTTCATCTGAACCTATCCTTTCTCAACCAACTCCAAAACCCACAACAACTTTTGTTCCTTTTTGTCCCATGCCTTCTGATGTCATTCCATCTGTACCAAAGACTGCTACCAAACCTTCTACACCATATCCTCGTCCTTTTTTCATCATTTCTTCTTTTTCCATACCCTCATCATCTGAAACCACCAAAACACCCTCTCTAGAAAACTTTCTGAAACCAAAACCTAGAATGGATGTTAGTACTTTATTTGATGGTTTCAAAAAGGAATTAAACATGTGGATATCTTCTATAAAGAAGGAGTGCTCGTCTAGTGTGAATCCAGATGCTTCTGAAGCCACTTGGAACATATTCATCTCAAGATTTAACGTTGTAGCTTCAAACCTTCGCACCATTTGCTTTGATGATGCAAAGGTGAGATTTGCTGAAGTTATCAGACAAACTCTTCTGAACATGAGTAGATCTCCAGTTCTTCCTCTGGACATTGCACCTGCTGAAGAACCTAACTCTGAAAATGCTCCTCCAGAAGCGGCTGTTGCTGAAGAAACTCTAGTGCCAAACCAGTCTGCTCTGATGACTCTAAATCAAGCTTCTGACTCAGTGATTCAATAGACTGCATCTGCTATGGTTATTGAGAATGCGTCTGAATCTGCTCCTACATCTTTTTAAGTCAAGAAAGAGAATCCAGACCTTGAAGAGAAGTTTGCTAAGCTTGAAGCCAGCAACACAGAAATCAGATCTTGGATGATCAAGCAAGAACAGACAACAGATGAAATCAAGACGTGGATGGCTAGGCAAGAAGAATCTACTTCTGAGATCACAAACCTTCTGAAGATGATAGCCTCTTGCCAACCTTAGTTGTTTTTCTGTTTGTTTGTGCACATTATGTTTGTTCTGCTTATGTTTGTTATCCTATGAATATTTTATTGATAAATGCATCTGTTTGGTTTCTGTTTCTATCTGTTTTATCTTATTCGTTTTTCTCTGTTCTTCTTTTATCTCATAAAAAGTTTTTTCTTTTTGATATGACAAAAAGGGGGAGAAAATGGAAATTAAAATTGTTCAAATAAACAGTTACCAGAATGGAATTCAGACATAATAAATTATAACTAACAATGAATTTTAGTCTTTCAGAACTATAACGTTGCATCTGACTTAATTCATAAAAGTTACTCTGAAAGCTCCTAAATCAGATAAATCAGGCTCTGATCCAAATCAGGATTCAAACCAGGCTCTGTTTTTGAAAAGTACAAACCAGGTTCTAATTCTGAAGAAAAATGAACCAGGCTCTGATTCTGAAAAGAATAAACCAGGTTTCAGGATCCAGACTCTGACTCTGAAAATCCAAACCAAGCTCTGAATCTGAAAAGAATACTCAATCAAAAAGGGAAGTATTTATTTTTCTTATGGTATTCAATTCAGGGGGAGATTCACAATCTCAGGGGGAGTTATATTTATTTCTCTTATTATTGAACAAAATTTCCTATGTTTTTGTCATCATCAAAAAGGGGGAGATTGTTAGAACACAGATTGGTGTTTAATATATCTCATTGTTTTGATGATAACATAAATAAAATTTTGCATAAAGAAAATATATACTCTAATTGTGTTTAAGTAATTTTGTTTCAGATCTTAAATTATATATTCATCTGGAAGCAAAAATTACATCTGCAAGTAAAAAGAACGTTAAGACTCTGAGCGTCAGAAGCAACATTTTTAGAAGACTCTGAGCGCTGCTTGAAGAGACTCTGATCTGCTACAGATGGCCCTGAGTGTGACTAAGAAGAATTTGAGTAAAGAGCGTACATCATTGTTTCAGAATACTCTGAAGGTACTTCACGCTGCAAAGTACAAAGGCTCTGATATTAAACTCTGCGTTGATTGTAACATTCACGCTTTAAGCACTTTAGCTGCAAGACTCTGAGATGAAGAACTAGGAACTACATCAGAGGATCTGATGTTAGTTTATTCAGTTGAAAAGATGCCAGCTCAAAGAAAAGATATGTTGCTAATCCCAACGTCTGCTCTAACGGCACTATTCCTCATTTATGCATGACACAAGAATTCAGACACAAAGCACATGTTTGAACATTCCTCTTCCTGGAAAGGAAAAGTCAATAGAGGACAAAAGGCAACAGAGGCAGCAGAACGTACAACAATGCACAGTCTTTGAGAGAAGGACTTGAAGTAGTATTTAAACAAGCTTCAGCATCTTTTCAACGTTGACGAATCATTTGAAAGAAAACCAACTTACAAGCTCTCATTCAAATATTCTTCAAAGCTTAACAGTTTTCATATTTGTTCTTAATCTGTGTGTAAACATCACTGTTGTGATATAGCTTGTTAGAAGCAAAACATTAAACAGAAATTGTTAGTTTATCTTTGTAAAAGATTTCCTTGAGAAGACCAAGTTGTGGTCAGATTTTCTTGAGAAGACTAAGACAGTTGTCTTAGTGGTTTACACTGTAATCAAGTTTGATATAGTGGATTAAGTCCTTGTTGAGAAAGACAAATCACCTGGGTAGGGTGGAATGGATTAGTTTGAGTTCAAACGAACCAGGATAAAAATATTGTGTTATTTTTTTATCTCCCAAAGTGTTTTAAAACCCTTATTCAACCCCCCCCCCCTCTAATTGTTTTTCTCACCTCCACACATCCCCGTGGTCGGGCCAACAAAGGTGAATGAGACTCGTTGACTATAAGCTCGGGGAGTAGGTACCTTGGATTTTGGCATCTACCCACAATCACTGCTCGACTTCACTTTTTAGAAAGTAAAAATATACGAGAAAAAACATTTTGAGCCTCAATCAAAGGTCAAAGAGGCAGGTCTCTCAAGGAACGTCGCTCGCATCCGACTATCATCTCGGGTCCAAGGGAACCCAACCCCTAGGCCGAATCTCCTCTAAGCAGACCGTGAGCCACCTATTAGCCGTCTTAGGTAGATATCTCTTTTGGAGTAGGACGTGTGTCGAGACGTTATGTCCCAGAAGTTAGAAGACACCTTACCTGAACATTCAACAAAGTCAACTCCGAGGTCATCAAGTTTCAACAGTTGTCATCAAGCCACGTCCCTATTAAAGCCGACCACCCAATGACACATCGACGAGTAAATATAAAATGAGGGTGCTTCAACACCTTGGCCAACCGAAAAAGACACCTTAAAGAAGAGAAATGCATCTCAAAGCCCTGAGAGAGGACAAATTACAAAGAATCAGGATGAATTTCGTCCACAAAAGGGTTATTATTGAAGGTCTATCTATCTAATTATTTCATTGCTTCGTTGTAATGAAATTCAATTTATTATTAATATAAATATTTGAACGTCTTATTTTTTTTTCTTTTGTTGTATTCTTCCTTGTCTTTTTTTTTTAGAATAGTAAAGACAAAGATAACAAATATGAAACATATTCTTGTAATTTTAGTTTGGCTTAAATGCATTATTTGCATGACTGATACATACTAATAGTCAACTTTTATATCTTTCATATTTGTATGTTCTTTTTTATTGTAAAATATTTTTTATTTGATAAACATGATAAAGTGTGTATTTTGACACTTAATATTTTTTTATATTATTTGTCTTTGACACTTTTAATTTCTTAACACCAGAATCACTTTTGATTTTATATTATGTTCTCTTTTATAAATAATAATATTATATCTCATAAGTGTATGAATATAATTTTTAAAATGATTGATTTTATCATGCAAAAAAGAATAATGGCAAATCTTCTTACCGGTGCCTTATATTTATATATAAACTTTATCATCTTAAAGATTTGCCACATATCTTTAAAAAAAAATTGTTATTCAAACAGTTTTAAAAAATAGTTATTCCATAATATTAGATTTATCAAAAAGCATTTCAATTAATTTTAACTATTTTTTTAAAGTTTGAATTATATTTTCAATTTGACTTTTAAGACTTATTTGTCATTTCTTAATATTAGTCTACTTCTCTCATCTCAGTTTCTCTACTTTTTCTCTTAGACCAAATAATCACTCAAATCTATCATATTTGTCATCTCTTTCTATCTTCTAAAATTCTCTTATTTATTTCTATCTTCACATCTTTTCTTATAGGTTTCACATAATAAGTTAACCATATTTTCTATCTTATAATCATGTTTTGTATGTTAAAAAGTTCACATAAAAAAAAAATCAAGAATACGATTAGAGAATTAAGAATTGATTATCATAAATAAGGAATTTCATAATAAGATTTAATGAGGTGGTTATGCAATTAATTTTTTATGGAATTGAATAAGAAAAAAAAGTTAAAAAACACAATGGTGAATCAAGTTCTTTTTTACTATAGGCGTGAATGAAATAATTTACTTTTGTCTTTCACTTTGGACGGATTGCTTTTTCTACTTGGTTAGTGAGTAACAGTTTTCCGTTTTCTTTTTCATTTTTTTTTACAGGTTTGTGGTTATTTTTTTAAGGTTTAAATAGTATTTTCGTCCCGATAAGTTAGTATATTTTTGGTTTTCGTCTCTAAATCTTTCAAATAGGCTATTGAAAAAGACAACCATGATATCAATGAAGTAGGGTTGTGGTATGGAAGAAGGATTGGCTAAAAGGAAATGGAATATGAAGAGAGGACACCTCTCATGATTGCTTCTTTATTTGAAGGCAATGGTGTATTGTCTTATACTGTCGAAACAGGCCATGTCGTTGTTAGCCAAGTGTGCGGTTCGGATAGGGCTACTGCTCTTCATTATGCTGTTTTTGGTTGTTCTGCTGCTTCTGCTGAGGTTATCAAGCTTTTGCTTGGTGCATCTGCAGATGTTAATTCACAGTGAAGCCTTGTTCAAGGGCTAATTCTCATGATTGGACTCCTTTGTTCAACCGAGGGAAACGCAAGGCGCCATGATCCGATTATATATCCTATTCAATCGGAAGGGATCATGCAGTAAAGGGGACGCCTGTGAATATGCACATGTTATTTTTTAGTGCTGGCTTCATCCTACTCAATACAGAACAAGGCTTTGTATGGATGAAACTGAATGCACCCGAAGAGTCTTGCTTTTTTGGCACACAAACCCCATGAGCTTTGCCCTTTGTATGCTTCTACTAGTTCTGCATTGCCTTCACCTATATCCTATTCAAATTCACCTAGTGCTTCTTCAATAGATTATTACCTATGTATCACCGGCTCCTCTGAAAAACGGTGTGTTCATGTCAATGTCAGACATCGACACCTATACCGACACTTGTTATTACCTTTTATTTTTATTTTTTTTTAAATTATTACCGGTGTTACCGTGTCAATGTCGGTGTCGTGTTGGGGTATCCGTGCTTCATAGATTATTATACATTGAGCTCTCCGTCCAGTTCTGACACAACCCATGTTGACACCGCCATTGACTCCATCTGCGGCGCCATCTCCTGCAGGTGGAACCATGTGGCCGACTCAGTCTCATGCTGTAGTTCCTACACTTCAGTTGCCAAGAAGCAGATTGAAAACTGCATTGAATGCTAGAGATGATACTGAATTTCTTGTACTTGAAAATTGCCTTCTCCAGAAGCTAATGATTGAAGAGATGACAGGTCTTTCTTTCCCTTCAAATAGGCTTGCAGTGCGATTCCTGCTAACCACAGAGACATTCTCGGTTCCCAGATACAATCTCCAACATCAATTCATGTGCATCCGAATGTGACTCAGCAACTTTGGGGCTTTTCTTCTGACCTTACCAATTCAAATGTGATTGGATCACCACAGGTCACTGTTGATCCATCTATGAATTTAAAAAATATGCCCTGTCGAAGTGGAGCCAGAGCTTTATCTAGCGCAGCAGCATGGCAAACTTTAGTTCTAAGCTTCCTTCTGCTAACCCGGTTGATATGTAGCCATATGTTAACTTCTCTGGTTGGGGCTCCTCTAATGGAAAATTAGACTGGTCCATCCGTGGCGATGAACTGAATAAGATGAAAAAGTGATATTCTTTCGGCTTTCGAAACCAACTTAGCAATTCAACAATGGTGGTACAAAATGCTGATGAGCAAATCGTATAATAAGCCCGGACTCATGGGTTAATTCACTAGTGAAGGATGCACCAACAGTGCAATTGGGTCAATATTGTGTTGAACAGCGAAATCAACTGCAATGTCATAATCCAGATGCAGTTCTGTCTTGACCAGAACAATTGTACATGGAGCATTGGAGCATGAGCAGATGGTGGTGCGAATCTAATGTTAACTTTTACATTGGATCCTCTATGCATCTCTAGACTAACTTATGTATTAAATGATTATTATACTTTTTTTTTTCAATTTTATAGATATTCAGTACGTTTGGGGCTTTCATTTTGAACTCACTCAAGTTGTCTGATTTTATTTAATCATAAAGGCTGTGAAGTTTGCGTTTTCGTATTGTTCTTTACTAGGTAAAAATCAGAAACTAGTGCTGCTGCCATACCGGGTAGAGCATCTCTGCCCCAGCATGGAAGATGTTTTGAATACAGACATAAACCACTTTAAGAAAGTGATTTCTATATTCTCAGTAAGTGATTCTTGGATTTTAGAGAAATACGTTGTGTGTCGAGTGTTTGGTGGAGATGGATCTTCAACAGAACAACCTGATTAGTGGACTAAAGAGCATCTTTACTGAGTATATTATCATACTTGAAAGAGCCCTTACCTATGAAACAAGTGAAGTGGAGCAAGATAGTCCTAGAATCGTGTCAGCTGAGTCACTGACACAACAAATTTCTAATTTGGCCAATTTGTCAACATTAGTGCAGTTTCTTTCTACTATGGTTAAGGGCAGCTTCACAACGACTCACAAGTAGTGAAGAACCATTCAATTGTTCATCAGCTCCATTAAGTTGAGAAATGTGTTCTGCCAGCAATTAATTCTCAGAATGTTGTCTACTTGCAGCAGTCTAAGTATGTGTTTGGAACTGCATTGAAAGACCATTTCTCGCGTTCCAAGACAATTTTCACGTGAAAATATAAAAGCTACAAAGTCAAGCTTCCATGTTAACATGATTTTGCAATGCGGTTTTGGAAAACGTGATGCTATTCCAAACAGATGCATAGCCGGATTGTAGTAAAGACTCGGTCTAGGTTCAACCGATTTAGCTGTCCGGTTTGGTTTTTAAATTAACGAGTCTTGGGTCTAATCTCATAATTTAAAATAATGGTTTTTAAATATGCCTTCATGCTAATAAAGATATGTGCATCACGCCTCATCTCACAACTCAGTACCTCTAGCAGGACAAGTCTAACACGATCTGAAATAATTGTTACAGAACTTTGACTTGCATTTTCAAGTATCATAATCCTATTTACAAACATATATTTCCAACAAAAATTTCTAAAATGACATAGTTAATGGTGTTATCTGAGAAAATAAGTAATACTGTTTCTGCATGAATATCAACTTCTACTCATACTCTCCTAGGTCTGCATTATCCTCTTAAGATTTTACATCATCTTTCCTAGAAAAATTACATCCATATGTGGTCTGATAAAGTTGGCATTGAATGGAAAGAGAGCAAAAGGTTTTACGGCAGCAAAATGAAAGATACAACAGAATCAGAATCAGAGACTCGTGAGGAGAGAGGGAGTTCTGCTAACCAACTCTAACAGTAGTCCTGAATGGCACCCCTCATCCCCCTATCCGTCTACTAATACTCCCTCTCACTTGTTATTTTTCTAGACCGCCAATTGGGTTATTTCTCAATCTGCAACAATCAATTCCATGTCTTCTAATCTCATGTGTAAGAACGGTATCCTGTGGGTCATAGATACAAGATCACATTGCTCAAACTCTTAAAAAACTGAATCAAACTCGGATGCAGGAAATGACGAATTTACTCAGACGCAGGAAATGACGAATTTACTCTCACGCCTTCGTTGGGTGTGGTAGGACAGAGTTCTGATCAAACTGAATCAAAATCAGATAAGTGACCTATAAGTGTGTGTATATATATATTTGATTTAAAACCTATTTGATGATTTTCCACTTTGGTTTAAAACCTATTTGATATATTTGATGCCTTCATGCTAATAAAGATATGACCATCACACCTAATCTCACAACTCAGTACCTCTAGCAGGACAAGTCTAACACGATCCGAAATAATTGTTACAGAACTTTAACTTGTATTTTCACCATTTGAAAGTATCATAATCCTATTTACAAACATATATTTCCAACAATTTCTAAAATGACATAGTTAATGGTGTTGTGCACCTCAAAATAAGTTGACGACGGAGATGATTCTTGTTTGTTTTTGCAGCAAAAACTTCACCCCTGCTGAGTTATTGATGCTGAATTACGGGGTATCTTTAACGGTTTGAGTATTGCTTGGAGTAGAGAATTTCAAAACATTCCGGTTTACTGATTCTTCCACATGTAGCATCAGCCGTTTTGTGATAGTTTCTAAAATATTAATAAGAGGCTTTAATCATGCTGCACAGTTAAATAAAACTTGCTTAAACAATTCATTAAACTGTAATATTGTCTCAATCACTTCTTGTGTTCATATTTCTTAGTAACCAAATGTCTTCAGGGAGTTATCTGTGAAAATAAGGAATACCTGAAAGAAAGGTTAAAAGAAAAGAGCATTGAACTGTAGATTGTGTTGGCATCAATCTGGTTTAGATAGGCCTTTGTTGGCCAGAACCAAGGCATAGATGAAACCAGCTAAATATACAGCCAAAGGAGCACTGGCTTTGAGGATTATTGGCTTTAAAAGCTCGGGCTATGATGTTGTACTTTCCAACCTATGGAAAAAACAAGGAACGCCTATTTGGCGAGAATTAGATGATTCTCACTGACATTATCAAAAAGATGCTGGTTCAGTGGAAAAAGAGCCCTCCAGACCGTGCTACTTAGGAATTTTATTATGATCTTCTAAAAAAATTTCCTAACTTCCACCCTTGAGGACAAGGGTGTTCCTTATGGGGCGGGTATTATTATAGATAATATTTACCCTATAGTTTTACATCTTAGGTTTTGTAATTTCCTTTCAACTAAGTGGACCCTGCCTCTAGAAATTGTAAGATCCCACTTTTTGTGGAGAAGTTGTAACAAACTCCACAGTATATTGCCTTGGTGCAGAATGAAAAAGCACAGCATTCAATCAATTAAAAATTATCTATCCTCACTCTACGTATTGCTCTTTGGTTCATTCATAACACGTGCGGTTCCACCATTAGTATTCCTGTGTTGAGCTGGGAAAGTTAACGGTTCGTCCCTAACAATCCAAACGGTTTCATGGGGCCATTCGAGCTCACAAGTATTGTGCTTCTTAACTTTATTTAGAGAGTGTAGATTGCTTCAATAATTTCTACGAGATTAGAGATGATCCAGAAAGGTACAATAGTCGGTCACAGACTCTCTAGAAGTAGGGACAATAGCCCAAAAAAAATCTGCAACAAAAACAAAATAGCCAGAAGATGCAGGATATAAAAGGTCCTTGGCAAGAGAGTTTTCAAGATGCTGTAATATTCTAATCGCAAATAGGTAGTGAACTTGATGAGGTTTGGAGAGATGTTGACTCAACTATTGAATCATGTACAGGATATGCAGAAACACTACTAGTCACTGAAATATGGAGAAAGGAAAACACAGGTGTATAAAGAAATCAAATGAAATGCAGATAGAATTGGCAGTGATCACATTTCTGATTTTGTACACAAATAAAAAGCAATAAATAGTTAATTAAATAGCTTTTGAAATTTAATCAACCCTAAACCTAAACCTAGTCAAGTTTTGAATAATGTTAGGTACCGGGTTTCTTCCAACATATAAGCAAGCGTTGACAGTGACGAAAATTACTGAAAAGAGAAGCCATTGCCTGCATCGAAAAGAACCATATGAAAGGAAGAAGGTAAAAATATATTCTAGTATAGTATTTCTTTTTAAGAAACGGTTCCCTTTCCTTTAGTAGGACTCAAGGGAGGACACAAATAGCTTTTCTTTTTAAGAATTTCAACTGCTAATAAATTTGTCGTAGGATCGATGATTTCTCCATACCAAGGATGGTCTTTTCCTCGGCTAACACGTTTATTCTCCCTTTACTATCGATATGTATTGCTCTGGAAGCCAATTTATTCATATCGTGACAAGCCTATCCAACAAGCTTCTCCTTTAATGGCCATTGATGCATATTCAACGTTAGGAAGCTATACCGATATAATTCTTCAGAGACTGGAATAAAGTTATCACCCAAAAAAACATGCACAAAATGTGAAACTTGTGAATACGGTACATGAATTTGGCCACACAATATCTGCAATGATGCTTTTACATTCTATAATGTTACAGTAGCATTTTCTATGACCATTTCAGAAAAATTAAAAAGAGAGTTTACACGGTTTTGTAAAAAATTGGAAATCATCAAGTTCTTGCTGCTGCTAAAAAAGCCTTTGAACATTGTAGACAGAAAGTAAACTAACATTGACACATTGGCGGAAAAAGAAACCCGTTGTGATAGTGACTGAGCTAACTTGATTTCAAGACTATCTTGCTTCATTGCACTTTTTTCATAACTTAAGTAAGGGTTCAATCAAGTATGAAAATATACTCAGTTAAGAGTCCACTAATGACATAACTTGTAGGATGCCTTCGTGTTAATGTGCACCACACCTAATCTCACGACTCAAAAAGAAAGAACTCTTAGAGATGATGGAGGTAATTTCTTGTTTGCCTTTGGAGCAAAGGTGCATCCCCAGTTTAGTTCTTGAAAATTGCTTGGAGTATTCAGGTTTAGATTCTTGTACTGTGATTCAGTTGCTCGAGGACGGATGCATTAACACTCATCCACATGAAACTCTTGTGGGTGCTAACCAAGACGGATGCATTAACACTCATCCACATGAAACTCTTGTGGGTGCTAACCAAGACGGATGCATTAACACTCATGCACAACAAACTCCTCTGGGTGCTAACCAGGTACCTTATAGTTTAGACAAGCATAGCTTGAGTTTGAACTCTAGTCTCAAGATTGATTGAGTTTTCTCCTGCTTGCTCTCGATAATACTGTTTCTAGATGAAAACCAACTTCTGACTCGTACTCTCCTACGTCTATGTTATCCTCTTAAAGATTTTACATCATATGTCCTAGAAAAATTACAATCATATGTGGGTTGATAGAGTTGGTTTTCGTGTTCATAAAGCTCTCCTCTTCGATGGCAACTATAGAGAGATTGACTGAACCCACAAATTTATAGCACTGGAAGAATGCTTTTAATGAACGGAAACATAGCGAAAGGTCTTAAGGTAGAAAAATGAAAGATGCAACAGAATGAGACTCGTGACCAGAGAGAGAAGTCTGCTAACGAACTCTAACAATAATAATCCGGAGGCTCTAGGTAGTAAACTTGTTGAGGATTGGAGAGATGTTGAGTCAAGTCAATAATTGGACAGCGAAAGAGAGTACAAATTTTGTTTCAACTCAACCCACAGCCAATTCGGTTATTTGTCAATCTGCATCCATCGATGACATCTCTTCTAATCTTATGTATAAGAAGGCTATCCTGTGGGTCATAGATACAAGATCACATTGCTCACACTCTTAAAATTATCTCAAGTTTGTAGGGAGTTAGTTATGTGTAAAGAAAAAAAAATGTAATAATACCGGAAAGAAAGATTAAAAGGGCATTGGAGTGTGTGGATTGTGGTGGCATCAATGTGGTTCACACAATTTTAAAAGCATAGATGAAATGAAACCTGGAAAGGAACACGAGGTTTGAGGGTTATTGGCTTTAAAAGCGGTGTGCTTTCGAACCTGCCTATTAAATCAGGATATGCAGAAGCACTGGTAACTAGTGAGTGAAATATGGAGAAAGGAAAACACAAAAGTGTAAAATGAAATGCAGATAGATAGAAGTGGCAGTGATCACCAAATTACTCACAGTCTTCAAAAGTTTTCAGTGCATGCAACCTTATTATACCTAATGGTTACAAGAGTAACAAATAGTGCAATCACTCAAAAAAAGTTATCAATTATTTGGGATTATTTGCAACCAGAGACATAGAGTTTTACCAGATCATGCCCTCATGTAATTTTTCATGATTCTACTTTCCTATTGCATAAAAAAGATTCAGAATTTAATCTACTCTAAACCTAATGTTACCTACCGAGTTTAAGCAAGCATGTACAGTGACGAAAATGCACAGAAAAGAGAAGTCATTACCTGCAGCGAAGAGAATAATCAAATGTTGAAAACGAAAACGAAGCAGATGAAGGAAAAAAAGTCAAAAAAAAATTTGGACCATTTCTCGATTTGTGCGTGTCATCCTTGCGCAGGGGCCATGCTAATCTTCTCTGTATCGTTCCAATTTTATCGGATGTCCCCGAAGGGACGTTAATAGGTAGGTTGTGTGTATTATATAAACACTAAGTCGCTTGCAAATGTAACCAGTGTGGGACTTCTCAGACAACTAAAAAATCAAGTAAGATGCGATGCATTGCCATCACAATCACTATACAGAGAAACGAAAAAAAAATTTAAGTTTTGTTCCTTCCTCCCTCTTTTCACAGAGATGATGCTTAGAAGAGCACCGACTCCTGCATTGTTACTGCACACTCTTTTTACATACTTGTCACCTCATTTCTATCATTACATTTTCTCTCTTTTTTTATTTATAAACTCTCTCTATTTAGACTACATTTTAATTTATTACACTAGCAACACTCTTTCTTTTTCCTTTTTTAATTGGTTAAAACCCAAATGAATTATATAATCAAGTTTGCATGATTTTATTTAATGCAATCATTTCAACTCTACACGCTTCAATCAAAGATGTATATAAAAAATATTATAAAAATTAAGGAAATACAATTTAAGAAAATCAATCCACATTTAAATACCCATATTTTTTAATCTTAAAATCTATATATAATAAATCAATAATACGTTTAAAATAAAATAAAATGTTCATCGCTTCACCAATTAAAAAATTATTATAAACTATAATGGTACAAATGAAATAACTTTTTAGGACGAGACGAAAGACACACGCCTAGCCCCCCGTCCTTATCAAATCACCCTTTCATCACTTCGAGCGCCTCTCTATCAAATTGAGCGTCCTTTGTTCAAATATTTCGCCTTAATCCTTAACGTCTCCGCTCATAACACGCAATTGTGCGTGAAATATTTATTGGGTCTACAAACGTTACACAGGGAATCGTGGAATTTAACCCCACTTCCTAGTTTTCAAGGAACCAACCACCCATTCCTATAGTGGTTGCTATGTATTCTAGGAATACTCGATTTCAACCTCTTAAAACTATAAACGCATCAATATAATGATATTGAGAGAGACCTAACAATAACACAAAATTACACAAATACAATAGTTTCTCACTTCACGTGAGCAATCTCTCAACACGATAACCATATTAAAGCCTATAACATCCCTTATCTACTAGGAGTTGTCACGCATTGTACTTTTAATGAGTACAATTGGCACCCACCGTGGGGCCCCAGTAATACCCACACAGGCCACCCTCGCAATATTCATCCGGATTAATGTTCTTTCACTCATCGCACATCACGGTGAACAAGAAAACATCTACTCTAACCAACGAGAAATGTGACGGCTAGGAAAGTCTCATCCCTTATGTGTATCCACGTTTTTCCATCATCAAAAAGGGGGAGTATATGAGTGTCCTTCCTATAAGATTTATTTTGTTAGATATCAAAACTAGAATACTTTAGTGTTTATGTATATTGGACGGTATCTTATGAGCCTTGATGTGCATCTTAGCACTAGGAAGTATAACAACATATTTAGAAAATTTGTATCCATCAAACTGGTTTTTATGTGAAAAAAAGTCTATATGTCTACACATACGTGCTATAGGTCGATGACACATAGAAGAAAAACTTTCTTACAGGTCGACACGTACGAGCTTCAGGTCGACCTATGTAACACATAGAAATAAAAAGTAAAATAAATTTAACCACGCCCCTTCTTGTGTTTTTCTTACCTTCAGTTGGAATCAGAGCACGATCTGTGATAAACATTTAACAGTTATACTGAAAAGATCCTAAGAAAAACATATTAAATAATATTTGGAGTTTTTTATACTAGTAGTGGTACTCCTAATTCACATGCTACTATTTATTGGGTCTACAAACCTTACATAGGAAATTGTGGGATTTAACCCCACTTCCTAGTTTTCAAGGAACCAACCACCCATTCCTATAGTGGTCGCTATATATTCTAGGAATACTCGATTTCAACCTCTTAAAACTATAAACGCATCAATATAATGATACTTAGAGAGACCTAACAATAACAAAAATTACACAAATACAATAGCTTCTCACTTCACGTAAGCAACCTCTCAACACGATAACCATACTAAAGCCTCTAACATCCCTTATTTGCTAGGGGTTGTCACACATTTTTACTTTTAATGAGTACAATTGGCACCCACCGTGGGGCCCCAGTAATACCCACACAGGCCACCCTCACAATATTCATCCGGATTAATGTTCTTTCACTCATCGCACATCACGGTGAACAAGAAAACATCTACTCTAACCAACGAGAAATGTGACGGATAGGAAAGTCTCATCCCTTATGTGTATCCACGTTTTGCCATCATCAAAAAGGGGGAGTATATGAGTGCCCTTCCTATAAGAGTTACTAGAATACTTTAGTGTTTATGTATAACTAAGGGAGGTTAGGCCCCCTCCAAATCCTCTTCCTCCAGGCTATGATGTGAACGCCATATGTGAGTTCCACTCTGGAGCATCCAGTCATAAAATCGAGAATTGTAGGTTTGATTGGTTCCAAATCCATCTCCCGCATGCAGGCACATTTACAATGCCATAATCGATGCAAGTGGAAACAATGATAGATCTGAAGAGGTTACATCCGTGGGAAGAACCTGAAGAAGAACCTCTTTTAGGACTATAACATCAACTCCTACAAGCACGCTAACTCCAACCCATGGATGAAAAAATAAGGCTAATCATGTCGATGATCATTTTTTCATTCAATCATTTTCTATTTGTAATCTTTTTTGTTTGTATAGTGTTATTCGCTTGTAAAACTCGTTTGTTTTAAAATTATAATAATAATGAAATGATTATGTATGCTTCGAATCAATACATTCGTGTTCACTCACACTTTATTCATTAGTATCAAACTCTTGTTTAAGCAAAAATTGAAAGAAGAATGATGAAATCAAATTACATGACATTACTGGTTGTATGCTTTTGGATGAAACCTTGTTGGTGATGTAAGACATTGTTTCAAATCCCTAAACAACGGAGGTATAAGGAAGATAATCCCTAGTCACCCCCTTTAAGCCTAGGAGTATAAGTTTCTTTCTCTACGAAAATCCTCAATTTTAATCAGGGACAGGGTAGTCTTCAGTTAGTTTGATCGTACATTCAAATTTTAAAGAGGAGTATCTCATCTAAGGATCAACCACATCTTATCCCTCACGAGAGGTCAAAAATCACCAATCCACAATGGTTGTTCCTTACCAACAAAAGGAACAAGGCAATCACAACCCCTTTAACAAACCAAATAACCGTCATACAATTTGGTCCAAAAAAATTTTTAAAAAATGAGAAATTCAAAATAAATAAATAAAAGAAGAAGAGTCCGCTAAGGCGAAAACTTGAAAACAAGTGACTTAGACAAAAATTAGGACATCCCGGTATACTGCAAACTCAAAAAATCAGTCTATGCAAAAATTAGGAAAAGGAAAAAGAAAAAGAAAAAGAAAGGATCAAAAGGAAAAATCTTCAACAAGAACAAATTCGTGCGATACCAAACCAAAACCAAAGGTGGGTGACTGCCACTCTGAAAACCTCGTTGGTTCTTTTACCATCATTTCTACTATTCAAAATCCTTTTGAAAAATAAACGCTTGTGCCAAACTAGCTGAACGTGGGACTGAAGAACATCAAAGAGAATGAGTGGGTTAAAATAAATTTTGAGCCATAAATATTTTTTTTTCTTTCTGAAACCGTGAACAAGGCCACGTTATAACCCTAAAAAAACCTAATTGAAGCAAAGTTTATTCCGAAAACATACTGCAGTGATATTGCGTTAAAGTTGTCTCCTAAACAATTTGCTTATCATATGTGTTGGTATCGATATGACATTCTAGCCGGTGATTTATTCACTATATGTCACAACATCATCTCAATGAATAGACTTGGATTTCAAAACTGACATAAACATAATATTAGAATTATCAAATGGTTTTATTTGTGAACAAACACTTGACATCAATAAAATTTCCACAGTGGGAAGTTTGATCAAACCAATGGGCAAAAATAATTTGAGATTCAGGTACCTATAGTCTTATAGGTCCTTTAGGGTTATTTGTGACATATTTGTTCTTGTTTTGTACCTTTGCTCTCAAATGATAAGGATTAGGATCATTCGAGACTTTTGATTTGAAAGTGTGTTGTCTTGAATGAACTTTAGCCTTAGGTTCTAACCTTTCAGAACCTTAGCTCTTGATATCTTTGGTTCTGGCTTCTTCAGAAGCTTTGACTTTAGAGTCTTGGGTTTTGGTTTCTTTAGAACCCTTGACTCAATAATTTTTGGTTTTAACTGGTTCAAAACCTTTTCATTTTCAGCAGCAAGTATAAAATAAAAGTCAATCCCTTTTTTAGCAGAGCTTGAAGAAGAAGGATCTATTGGTTTACTCAAGGTTTCAAATCTTTGATTAAAATATTTTTATGAGTAACCAAGACCATCCCATTTGCTTATATTTACTCCATACATCATGGAAGCAAGTTTAGTTCTATTAAAAATATTTATGATAAACTCTTGAAGAGTCATTTCATGCTCATAAGGGGTTTATCAAACACTTCCTTTTACTAGAGTAATATGATCTTTCTCTAAGACTTCATTTTTGCTTTGAACATAATTTAATTCTTCCTTCAAGAGATTGTAATACCCCAAATTTTGCCCTAATATTTGTCGTTTCATCTGGCATTCCATTGCATTTAGGCATTGCATTCAACTAATCACTAACAGGTTTGTGTAGTTGTTTGCTTTTATAGGAAATAATCGCATGTGCGCTCTTTAACTTATGAAGGGCAAAATGGCCAGGGATTGGCAGTTTGCTGACAATTTATGAAGTTGGGTCGTGGAGTGGTTGGAGGTTTACGTCTCCGAGTCAGTGGATTTAGGAATGGTGAAATGTTGGTGTGAAGTAATTTGCAAGATGATTTGTTTGAGCTCAGTTACGTCAGGTATTAGGATTAATTGCAAAGGTCGGGGTGAAAATGTCATAGCTTAATCAAATAAACCTCGTTTGAGGAAATTAATCAGTTGATTTATTTGGATAAATGAGTTGGAGTTTATTTTAATTGGTCAAGTTTATGCGTAGATTTGAGCGGAAACGAACTCAATTATTAAGGAAAATGGAATTTATTCATTCTATATTTTCTTATCACATTATACAAAAAAAAATGGAAGCAAGTACAATATCTTCACGGCAATATGGAGTATCATCAAAACCATATATGTTCAGCAGCACACTTACAAAAGGATGAATTACAATAGAATTGTACCAGTACAAGAGAAAGCTATTATTGTTAATGCTTCACCATTGCGGATAATCACATCATCAAATAGTGAAAGTGGTTGCCTTGCTGATGGAGACTCATCGGTATTGAATAGGGATTTGGCTAGTGATTCTCCTAAGTTATTAACTCACTGTTCTGAAATGGGTCACAGACTTTCGAAGTTAAGAAAAACCAATTATTTAGCTTCTCTATGGAGGATGGATCTGCTTTACCTCCATCTAAACGCATCAATCGTGCATTAAAAGCAATGCCTACCAATGTTGATGCCGCTGTAGCGGAAGGAGCTTGTATTGAATCACCACCCTCTAAAATGTCGTCAAGTGGTAGATGTTGTATATCTGCTGCAATCAAGAGATGTTCTTGTATGATTGGTGATGATTTAGAACTGAAAGGCTTGTACTCTTGTAGCATTGATTGTACCAATAGCCGAGTGGGTAGTCTTTCAACCTGTTCAAATACAATGAGTTTAATAGAGGACAAGTCATCTATTGAAGAGGATAAACAGTTGACCAAGTCACAAAAACATGAGTCTGGCAAGGATATCATCCCAGCCCCTGGCGCTAGGCTCCAAATTGGTGAGGATCTTAGTGGTTCCGTGTTCTGTGCACCTGCTAAAATAGAGTCACAAGCTGTAATGCGTGAAGAAACCTCTCCTAATGTTGATGTGAAATATTGTCAAGTTGGAAGCAATCAAGATTCACCAGGTCCATCATTACCACCAAGTGCCAATGAACGTATCAGACATGTGATTCGTTCAAATTCATCTGATACATTTGATCACGGTGGAATAAATCTTGATTCTGTGACGGGTCCCAATGGAAGTGGAGAATTGTTACCTCAAAATAGTTTCGTCATGCCTCAGAATATCGTGATGGTTTACGAGGATATGAAGCAAACACTAGCTCTAGTACACACCGTATCTTGCAAAGCACTCCAACCATTCTCATTTTATGGACTCCAATTCGCACCAATAACCATCACTATCTCAGCAGAAACATGATCCCTAAGACGCACTGCAAGGTGAAGAGGTGTCTCCCTACCAGGCACATCACGACGGTCAATAGCAACTGATACCTCGTCCGCTCGAACCTTAGCAGCAAGTGACTCAGCTTCATTGTTCACCTCACCAGCCTTAGCAAGCCTAGGCAGAGCTACACCAATCCTCCTCGGGGAATAGAGACTTATCACTCATTCAAGAATTAGGTTTGAAGCTTGTGTATGCTTTGAACACATATGTTCATGCTGATCATGTTGCTGGGGCTGACCTCATCAAGAGCAAAGTTCCTGGTGTAAAACCTGTTATCTTAAAAGCAAGTGGTGCAACCGCAGATGTTTATGTACAACAAGGTGATACTCATGATTTTCCTCCCGACGGTATCAACAATAGTGAATCCGACTTCATGATATGGGGCTCTTCCAGCTGACAACTTGACTTCAAGCTCGTTACGCAAAATCATTTCCTGTGTGTATCGGGAAACCTTGATGACCCTATGAAAAGATGCTATCACGATCATTATTTCAATAGTGAGAATCTCAAATGAGGAAGAAATATGAGGGGGTCAAAGAGTTACACGGATTTGTTCATACCTCTTCAGTCCTAACGAACTCGGTAGAAACTATCATCGTCAAGCAGTAAGCGCAACAAAGGGATTCGACGTGAATTTTACAAATCACAAAAACCAGAAAGTTTCAAGGTCGAAATACGTGTGAAAATGTTGAACATGAAGGCGGCAGAGAAGAACGCGAGCATCCCCATTCCTAACCCTCAGCCATAAAGTTCGCAACAAAGTTAGCCCAGATTTCTGCTCCAAACAAGTCAAACTAAAAATCCTAAAAAAATAGCAACAAATCCATCATTAAAATCTTAACAATAAAGCGAATCCAGGCCCACAATAGTTCTGAAAAAAGGTTTTACATGACAGTATAAAAGGATTAGAACCCTAAAGCAAAAAGGAATTGACGACAACATACGGTTTCGATAGAAGAAGAATACGAAGTCGATATTCATACACAGAGCGTATCATCAATGTTGAAGACTACTGAAGAACAACGATAGTCACGACAACGCACCTGATCAACCTCTCGCCGCCGGTAATTTGGTTTAAATTTCACAGCTTGTTCTATTCCACTTGTTTCGTTGTTGTTGCAGTTGAAAAGCCCAGAGTTCCTCGAGAATAGCCGCAAGACACTTCCGTCGTCGCCGTACGACGGACTCCTTGCCATGGGTGAAAGAGATGCGTAGTTTGCATAGGCGGTGTTTGAATTCGAGAGAGATGGAGCTTCGGCGAAGAGTGAAGGCGCAGGAGGGAGAAAGATGAGGAGATTGGGGGAAAACCAAACCTGACCCCTAAATGATCTTTACCTTTTCCTTTGTTTTCTTTATCCATTTCATTTGTTTTCGTTTATTATTTTATTTTTATTCATTTTCATTTTATTTTTGCAATAATGTTATTTGGGTTATCAATCTTTCAGAAAAAAGGATTAACTTGTTAAATTTTATTAAAATTTAGATTAAAGCTTCATTCAATCCCGAAAATCACAAAATTTTCAATTTAACAAAAAACCAGATTTTTCAATTAAACCTTAAAAACAAAATTTGTTTTTCCTTAACCTTACAATAAAATTAAAACAAATTTCTTTAATAAAATTAAAACTAGTTTTTGATAAACAATTAGAGTACGTTCTCCATTAAAGTTTGATTTAGTCGTTTCGTTTTCGTCTAACCATTGTTGATTTGTTTGCTTTAGCTCATTTTTACTTGCATTTGTTCGTTTTTGTCCCATGGATGTAATTTAGGCGAGGCCATGGTCGCGGTTTATTTTTATTTCGTATTTTTGGGGATTTGTAATTTACGCGAGTGATCATCGCGACGCTTTCTTTACTGTTTTCTTTACTTTCCGCATTTTTATTGTGTCGTACGATATTTTGTCAGTTTGCATGTTTTAACCGTTTAACTTTCCGAAGGATTAGGTTTAACAGTTTGACCGCCGAGTCAATAACCCTAACGTTTGACTATTTCAAACCTTAATTAGCCTAGGCGTTCCGTCGTGGACAAAAATACCCTTTACCCTAGCTTTTAAGACAAAGAGTTGTCGTACTCTGTTTTAGAGTTTCCCGTTGTGGAATCCCTAAATTTAACCTTAATTTCATTTAACAAATTCAACGTAGAAATAGGAGTTTTAAAACTCCACGTAGGCGTGTCCTTAAGATACGTTTACTTCCCTTGAAACCTTGACCATAGTCAAGACGTTTCTAACCTCCCTCTCGAGGGGAACTACGATTATTCTGATTCCATTCCCTATCCAGGATACGTAGGCACAAGATGCGACGTCTTGCCGAGTAAACTTAGGACTAACCATTAAGTCTTTAGGTCACTCTATCCCTTAGCTCAGTATATATACATCAAGCAGATAATAAAATAAAAAAGGCATACAATAAACAAAAGGTTCCTGTAGAGTACTACAGAAGTTTAGGGTGTTAGTACCTTCCCTAAGCTTAACCAACCCCTTACCTAGGTCTCTCCTTGCATTGTCTTTACGATGCAAAATTAGGTTTTCCCTCTTTTGACCTTTTCCTTCGGATAAATCAAAGAGCGGTTGTGAATCAAGAATTGTGATTCAAACTAACTAATAGTTTGATATCCTATTTCCACCGCAACAGAAAATGGCGACTTCACTGGGGAGAGCCATAACTTTTAAGGGTTATCCCTATTTTGTTTATTGTATGATATTTTTCATTATCTATTCTCTTGTATATATTATTATTGTGCCTTTCTTGGGGGGGGGGGGTACCCTGTTATTATGAGATAAGTCCTAACCTGGACTTGAGTGACCTTATTATAGGAAGGTGAGATATTCGACGAGGCTTGCCGGGAGTGAGTCCCGGCCAAGTTGACTCGAGAATCACCACTCAGTTAAGACCCTTTCGAAGATGGTTCGGTTGAACGAGTTAGTCGTGAAAGCTTTTACTATTTTTGATTGGAGTCTGTGATATTGGGGACCGTAGTACCTTAACACCACCTTGGCCTTATGTAGGACGTAGTGCGGGAACTATGTGGGAGTAGTCCTATAATGGTTGCTACGCAATGCTACACTCAAAAGAGGTTCTCTCGAGAATATTATCAACCCCCGAGTCAGTCGGAAAGTTGATAATATCCGAAGGATGGACCAATGATTTTAGGCACTTCTTAGAACCTTGTTCTGCAGGTAAAACTAACCTTATTACATACCTTATTGGGATGGGTAGACCCTAACTCCTTGCATATACCTTAAACCTAGGACTTTGTATATATGCATTGCATCCATAAGACATCACATTGCATCACATGTCATGGAATTAAAATTTTATTTATGAATATTGCAGGATACCATGGATTACAAAAAAAAAACTTTGAGATATTCTTTTAAAGGACTTAAGTTAGATGACCTAAGGAAGTTAGGAGCTTTGGTTCAAGATCAACAAAGGATCCAGAAACAAGTATGGAAGGCCGTTATTTTTGTTGAAACCTCAAGTAGACGAAGGTTTCCTTTCGACTTCGTTACAGTTCTAGGATCCATATCTTTTCCTTACATCCCTCGAGTACCAGCTCTTGCCTACCCTAGAAGAGTACTCTCAATTGGTGGGGTTACCTATTCTGAAGGAGTCTTCATTCCCTTTCTTGGAGAAAGACCCTAAAGGACAAGACCGTTGCTAAAGCCATATGCTCGAAGTTATCCGACATCGAGGACACTAATCACCAACAATTGTGAAGACTTTTCCAACGTACCCTTGCTTGGTTTTGATGAAGGATTTATTTTCCTCTAACTCTCGATTTACCTTTTGAAGATAGGCTCATCCTCAAAAAGGCCTAGCCCGAAGAGCAGAGCAAGGGGCAGAACAGAAAGCTTCCTTAGGGTCATTATTAGCTTTTATTTAGCTATTATGCCAAGACTTTTCTAAGAATGTTATTTGTAATCCGTTTTCAAATTAATAAATAAAGTTTTGGTATTCTGCGATATTCGTAAATATTTGAATTTCATGAAATCATTTCATTCGCATTTCACATTTTTTGCATCATATTTTTGCATTTCATGTGTCTCCCGGTTTCTCATTCTCGGTTCTCTCACCTTCCAGTTTCGTCACCCTGGGTCCTCCGCATCAGTACAATACTAGAGCCCAAGCTCGAAAAAGGATGGAAGAACAGAGCCAAGAAATTGCCCGTGTCAGTCATGAACTCGAGGATCTTCGAGGAAGTGTGGGGCAGATTATGGAGATGCTACAAGCTCTTAAGGTAAAGATGGATACTCAATCTACTGTGGTGTCTGAGATTACCAATACTATTGGGGATCCTCAACCAGCTGTTACTGTCGAGAACACGCCTCCTCAGAATCGTCAATCCAGTTCGGTGAACCCTACTATTGCTTAACCAGTTCGACGAGTTACTCCTCCGAAGCCCAAAACTCCGAGCTCTGATCACCATAAAAGAGCTACACGTCTGAGGAATCGCCAGACGGCTACTCATCAATCTTGGAAACCTCAGCAGAGTTATGTTCAAGGTTATCCAGTTCAGTATGCTCAGTAACCCTATGTAGCCACTGCTACGCCTACTTTCGTTCAGCAGTCTTCTACACACCAGCTTGCGCAACCAGCTCCGATCTATCAGCACCCGGTTTATCAACAACCTCCTATTTATCAACCTACACAAGCTCCTGACGACCATCAACGAGTGCCCAACGCTCCCGTGTGCCAACCATTAGAGGAGGCGATACCTCGTCAAAATAGGAGACCATACAAGCCTTGTCCTCAGATCCCAATGACGTTCACCGAGTTGTATCCTTTCTTAGTGCAACGAGGTCTGGTTGTTACTCGAACTTTGGGTCCACCTCCCAATCCGGTACCCGTCAATTACAACGCCGCCGCTTATTGTTTATTTCATGAGGGTGCGCCTGGTCACGATTTGGAAGGGTGTTACGCGGTTAAGAAAATTGACAGAGATTTGCTAGAAAAGAAGGTCCTGTCTTTTGATGATCCTCAGCCAAAAATCAAGAATCCTCTCAGGGCGTCCCTTGGGCCAGGATCAAGCTCTGCAAAGCCCGTTTTCAACATATCTCAACCAGTGACGCATACGGTGAATCAGCCAAAGCCGGTAGTTCTTCAGATGCCTAGTCCTTTTCATTTCAGCAATCCTCAAGATGATACGACCCCGATCAACAGAGAATCTGGGAGAGTTATTCTGAGTGAAGATTCGAAGACCGATAATGAAGTAATGACAGACATAGTTGGGGCAAGCAAGACGACTCCTTCCAATGAGGCTCCTCCAGAAGAAATCACTACTACTGTGTCGATCTCAGATGCAAGGACTTCATAAAAACATTTAGAAGGACTTGTCCGACAGTTCATTTTGTTTATTTATATGTATTTTGTTTCTTTGATTAAGCATAATTAGCATGTACAAACTTGTTTATTTTGATTAATTAATGCAATGCATATTTGTCTTGAATAAATCCATTTGTTTCACACACAAAAATATTTTTTCATAAAATTATAATGCCAACTTTACCCGATCTCTTGCTTCGATAGAGAATTGGGAGGAGGAGGATGAACCCAAAAACGTCAAATCTCTTGTCATATGCTTTCGATTGAAACCTGCTGATGATGTAAGGCATTATTTCAAATCCCAAACAATGGAGATATAAGGACGATAATCCCTCTTTAACCCCTTCGAGCCTTGAAGTAGGAGTTTTCTTTGCCAAACATTAAAAAAAAACCTTTATTTTAACCTGGGGCAGGGTAGTGTTTCAGTTAAATGGATTGAGTGCTCAGACTCTCAAAAAGGAGGATCCATTTTATCCTTAACATCTTAGGAAGTTTAGAAGTCAATGACTATCCCTCTACTACCTAAAGAGTAGGGAAGTCACAAGCCTTTCAAAGGAGTCACACGACTTATTCAGCAAAAATAAAAATATATATAGCCCGCTAAGTCAAAACCTGTGAAGGAGACTTAGGCAAAACTGGGGGCATCCTGCTGGACTCCAATGTCAAACTAAGAAAGACGCTGTCCAGGCAAAAGTTAGGGAATAAAAGCAAAAATAAATAAAGGATTACCTTAAAGAATCCCCAATAAAGAACAAAGTCGTGTGACTGAACGCCATTAGAAACTAGGTGAGTGACTGAGTTCTCGACCATATCAAATCCGATTGAGGCATGAGTGCTCGTATCCAGTTAACTGAATAGATATGGAGAACATCACGAAGAGGGGTGGGTACAAATAACTTAGAGCCTTTATCCTTTGTTTCTTAAATTGTGAACCAAGCCACGATACAACCATTAAAAGACCTAATTGAAGTATGGATTCTTTTGAAAGCATACTCGACGAGATAACGTTTCCTGACTCCTATGAGCTATGCTCAATTTACCGTTGGCATTACAAGTTAAATTCATATCCTAACTAGTTATTTCGGTCACGAGTTACAGCGATATCTTTTTCAAAAACGAAAAAATTAAAGACAAATATATGTGCATTAACTATTTCAGGATTAGCATTTCATGCGTGTCAATTTTGTCTGATATCTTAGAAACTTACATATAGATGTCACAGATCCTGCTAAACAGGGGTAGGTGGCATTCCAAGCCGATTGTTGATGCAAGCCTGACTTTCTTGAGAGCTACTTCTTGAAGGCTCAGTCATGACACCGTCGATCAGAGCCAGTTACGTCGAGATCCGACCAATCTCTCCAAGAGTTTGAAAACAGTGGGGCAATTGGACTCCATGTTTCTCTGTAAAATCCTCTTGAGATGACTTTCTCACAACGCATGTACTCGGGGGCATGACATTTTCAAAATGGTGATTACTACAAAGCTCATTAAGATCAAAGTTAGCTTTACAACATTCTTCATGCACCGATGGATTTTACTCCCGGCGGTCTTTATTCCCCAGTAAGTCGTTATTGCAGAAGTACATCTAAACTATTGCCTCGGATCAGTCCCCAGCGAGACTATAAGCTGACAACACTTTGGACCGAGCCGTTAATTTCCTATACTACAGAAATCATACCAGCATCTTCCCCGTGATAGTCCCCATCGAGACTTTAAGCTGACAACACTTTTGGGATCCATCCAATAAATCCCCAGTGACTCTCAAGACTGCAGAGATATGCCCGGTATCCTCCAAGTGATATATGTTCTTGAAGAACCATTCTCAGTGGAATCGTCTGTTCCTCAGTGAAATTTCCTTACCTTCCTCAGGAATATTCCCTAGGAGATTGTCATGTTCTCCCCACGAAGTCAAGATACTGTCCACATGAATGTCTGTTGGTTTCTCCCCAGAGAGTCTTACCAACTTTCCTCAAGGAATTTTGATTTTTTTATCCCCAGTTGGATGTACCTTTCCCCGGGAAGCCGGGGTATTATTCCCAGGAAGGCTACATTATCTCCATGAAGCTGCCTAATTCCACATCTTCCCCATGAAGCGAATATTTATTTTATCCACAGAAGTCTCTGATCCTAAGAGTTCTTTGGCTGATTTTGAAGTCATGATATCGTACTCTCCCGTGAAGTCATGACATCTTATCCTCGTGCAGAGGTCATGGATCCCCAATTGAAGTCATCATATCATACTTTCCAGTGAAGTCGTATCCCCATGTGGAAGTCGTGATATTTTCTCCCCAGGGAAGTTATAACTTTAAAGCAGGATTTGGTCCTACCATCGACTCTTCCTATCCTCGATGGAGGTACTATTGCAGAGGTCCCCGGGTATTCCCGTCGAGATGTTTATTTCATCTCATGTCTCCTCCTCTCGTCTGTTTTGTCAGCATGTGCATGAGCCTAGACATTGCATACTCAGTGCATGACATTTTCATACACATTACCATACACATTAGTATACGCAATGACATACGCATTAGCATCTGCATGTTTGCTATTTGTCGTCATCTTTGTCGTTGCCATTGAGTAACTAGGTTTGTCCGTTCTCTCCAAGTAGATCGTCAGCCCTAAGCATAAAATATTGTTTGTTTCCCACTAATCCCCATGGAGTTCAACCCTCGTGGACTATGGTTATTTTTGTTATCTTTTCGCGCTAGGATAAGATAATCCCCATTCGAGTTCATTCCCTCAATGGAGTTTTGTTTGACAGTGTCTTTCTAGCTCGATTCTAGAATGAGCTTCGGTCCTGTCTATCGCCGAACTAACCCGGACGTGCATTTATTTTGCACTATCTTTCAAGAAGAACATTTTTACAACCTACCACTACATGTTACAAACAAGCGGTATGCAACAGTTCTTGCCTGAGAAACTTATCCTATCTTCACTATGACTAGCAACCAGTGACTGTAACCTTAAGACGTTGAGTCGCCGTACTCATCCTTAGGCGTCCCGCCGCGGACATGTCATTAAACTTTACGACCTTGAGTCTCCAAACTCATTCTTGAACGTCCCGCCGCGGACATATCAGTTCAACCTTAAGACGTTGAGTCGTCGAACTCATTCTTAAATGTCTCGCCGCGGATATATCAGTTCAACCTTAAGACACTGAGTCGCTGCACTCATTCTTGGGTGTCCCGCTGTGGACATATCTTTTCCTAAACTTTAAGACGTTGAGTCGCCGTACTCATACTTAGGCGTCCCGTCGTGGACCATGTTATCCTTTAGTAAAAAAAGGAGCTGAATCGTGTTCAGGACGCCGACCTTGAGATATGAAGAAGTTCATTTTATCCTTTAGTAAAAGCAGGAGCTGAATCATGATCAGGGCGCCGACCTTGAAGTATGAAGAAGTTCATTTTATCCTTTAGTAAAAGAGGGAGTTGAATCATGTTCATGGTGCCGACCTTGAAGTATGAAGAAGTTCATTTTATTCTTTAGTAAAAGAGAGAGTTGAATCATGTCCAGGGCACCGACCTTGAAGTATGAAGAAGTTCATTTTATCCTTTAGTAAAAGAAGGAGTTGAATCGTGTTCAGGGCGCCGACCTTGAAGTATGAAGAAGTTCATTTTATCCTTTAGTAAAAGAAGAATCTGAATCGTATTTCGGGCGCTGACCCTAGATATGAAGAGGTTTATTTATCAGATGAGCGACAATTCCCTCCATTGGAGCTTATCAATCAATTATCCACAGATAAGCGACAGTCTCTTTATTTGAGAGCTTATCCAGTTTGGCATATAAGTCCCTTCCAACGATAAGTGACAGTTCTCTCTCGAGAAAGCTTATCAGGGCGTTTCAATTTAAGACCATTTATTTTGGGCATACAGTCGGTTTTTACCCTGTATATCTTCTACGGATTTCCGAAAATTCTGTCTGATCCTGTCACGAGGGAGAGGTTCCAGAAGCTCGGATGTTATTCTTTACTCAATGCTCCAGAATCTTGTTAATCGATCCTACAGTCGTGCAAATCCTAGTTTTACTTTTTACTCTAGAGTGTCAGCCGGTCACGCCTGAACCTGTTGAACAATTACTCTCGGTATTCCCCAGTGGAGGCCGTCTCACCGGTGCCATCTCCATTGAGGATCCCGTTCTTACTATTCCCTTTCTAAAAGTGACAATTGGTTGTGCTTACACCAATTGACCATCATCTTTAGAATTTCCCGTGTCTAGGACTGTCAATGAACCGAACCAACTCGAAAATAGTTCGAAATTCGATTCGACAGTTAAATCGTTGAACTAGGTTCATGAACCAAATGGGTTGAGTATGAGCGAAAAATTAAGTTCGTTAACTAAATGAGCTGAACTTGAACTATACATAATTCGACTCGTTAGGTTCATGAGTCAACTCGATTACATATGAGAAGAATTATACTGTCTTTAAGATTAGGTTTAAATATTTATTCCAAATCTTAGACAAATTTAATCTTTAATTTAGTAATTTTTTAATTAGACTCTCAAATGTATCTCTTGAAAGTTGTGTAGGTTTTGAATTAGTAGGTTTTGAAGATAAAGTTAAATTTCAATATGATAACTTTTATTTTATTTTAAAAAAATATATTTATTTAAAATGTCAAATATACTAAAAAATATATATGTGTAAAAAAAATAGTTTTTAAGTCCGTGAATCATGTGAGCTGAACCTAATGAGATAAACCTAACGAGTTGAACCGAACTGTTCGTGAACTTATAACGAGTCGAGTTTGAGCTTAAAAAAAATTCGTGTTGAACTCGAACTCGAACAATTCTTAACGAGTCGAGTCGAGCTAAGGTGAGTTCGACTCGACTCGACTCATTTCCAGCCCTACCTGTGTCGCGTTGTTTCCCTAGTGCGTCATATCTCCCAGTGTGGTTCTGTTGCACCCTAAAATTTGACCAACCGGTTCTCCTATCTGACTCATGGTTTAATTTCATATTCACAATCAGACAGATGATTTTTGTGCGCAAGCAGGGGATATCAGAGTTTACAGCTTGATTTTTGTCTATCAGATATGGCAGACCCAGTCCAGATTGCCAGGGTTTTATTTTCAGGAAATTGTGCGCTCCTCGGTGATTTTTCAGTGATTTTGAGGATATTCTGATGCCCGGGGATCTCCGTTCGATTCGATCTGGTCTCGTGCGCTCTTTTACGGTGGTCATTTTTGCATTCATCTGCATTTTTAGGGCTTTTATAGGCTTTTGGGAATTTTTAATAGGCTTTATAATTTTTTCTGGAATTTAAATAGGTTTATAGAATATTTTAATAGCTTAATTCTCTTTTTTAGGATTTTTTAGAATTTTATATAGATTTTAAAATAGGTTTAATAGTTTTTTAGAGAATATAGAAAATAATATAGTTTCTTTTATTAATATTAGGATTTTAATAGATATTAAATGATAATAGGATTTTAATAGAGAATTAGTGAATTTTAGAGTTTAATTAGATCTTAATTGTGTTTTAGATTTGATTAGATTAATATAGAATTAATTAGGATTAATTGACTTTTTAAGTTTAGTTAGGTTTAATTGACTTTTTAGGTTTAATTAGGATAATATGAGTTTAATCATTTTTTAGAGTTAATTAGGATTAATTGATTTTTTAGAGTTAATTAGGGTTAATGTTTTGTTTAGTGGTCATTAGTTTAATCAGGATATTAATCAATTCTTTTTTGGGGTTTTTTATTCATTTTTTCGTCTGGGCCCAAGGGAGGTGTTTTTGGTAAAGCCCAATTGACTCAGCAAGTCCAAAAATGGTCCAGAATTCATCCAAAAGTCCAGCGCAGCCTGGAATATTCTAGAAGCTTCCAGCGCCTGCAAAGGTATAAAAGCTGACACGTGTTGGCCATGCAGGGTCCCACGCGTTTACTCAGAAATCACGCCACCACAGCCATTCTGATTCCCCAGACGCTCACACGTGGTCCCCACTATCTCTCCCTCTCTCTCCACGCCACCACACGTGGCACCCATGCAAACCCTTCCCTGAGACACTTGTCCTCCCCACACCGTCGCCTGAGTCTCGCCGTCAACCTCACCGGCGGCCATGCATCAGCCGTAGCCCCCACCGTCCAACTCCGGCCACCACCTAACCACCAAAATCTCCAGAAAACCTCAGATCTTCATCTTCTTCCTCGATCACCTCCGTCCACCTTCATCGGTCCCTCGCCGGAATCATCATCGTCTTCATCAATTTTCCCCAGAATCTTCATCGTCTTCATCAAGATTTTTCCAGAAACAACATTCATCATCCATCAATTTTCCAGATCATCTTCATACCTTCATCCAAGAAATTTCCAGAAACAATATCAACCTTTCATCAAACTTCTCCAGAACAACTAAAACCAACATCAATCTTCATCCTCGGCCAAGGAATTTCCAGAACGCCATCCCAAACCTTCATCCTCCATCGAAGCAAGATTTCCAGGAATCCACCAGGAGGATCTTCAACTCCATCAACCGATCCTAGTTCCTCTCGCGCGATTTTCCTCAAGGATCTTCAGAGTTCACCAAATTTTTAAAGAGATCCCTCCGTTGTCAAAGTTCCTCATAGGCGCTCATCAGAACTCCAGATTCTGAGTTCTCTTCAAGACGACTCAAGACCTTCGTGTTAAAGGTTCCAGAAGCTTCAAGATTCGCTCATCCAGGTGCGTTGATTCTTCGATCCTTGTTTGCGTCTCGTTTTGATTGTTGTAGCGTAGGGATTTAATCTTGGCTTGAACTGGATTTAAGTTGAATATAGTCTTGATTTGAGGTTCGTTTAGATGTAGGTTAGGGTTCGATTTCAGGTTGTTGTGAGGGTTTGTTGGATGTTTGAGAGTTGCAGAGAGAGATGAGGGAGAGGAGAAAGACGAACAGAGCGGCGCAGGTTCAGGATGATGAACAGTATTAGGGTTGGTGAAGGGATTTAGGTTTTGTTAACTGTAATTGGACTAGGGTTGGACTGGGCTTAAGCCCAAGCGTAGTTGCTACGCTAACACTCCCCAATTGCTTCCCCACCCCCCTGTTTGAGAGACTGAATGAGTAAGTTGGGCCTTAGGCCCTGAGTGCTAACGGCACCCCCCGTTTAAGCCCAGTAGTGAGAAATAACTGAAATAAATCACTAACGACACCCCCCCCCAGGTTTCTTCCTGCCTGCTGTGTGTTAGCTATTTTTGGTAGCTGGGCCCTGCGCCCAAATTGATTTTGGCACCCCCACCAGCACAGGCCCATCTAGGAATAACTAGGATGTGTTGCTGTTTAGACCCTCCATTGCATTTTCTTTTTTTGATTTTCTTTTATATTTTCATAGTTAGAAAATTCATAAATAAATGTAAATAAATGATTTTTTTAATTCTTCTTTTTCATGAAGATGTTTAGAAAATTAAATAAAAATAAAAGTGACATTTTATTTTTTGTTTGTTATATTTTGCATATTTTCCATTTTAATTGATGTGTTTTTTTAATATTTTCAATGCATGCATATCATTAGAAAATTCATAAAAAATGGTAGAATTAGTCAAATAATTCCGTTCTTTTTTCTGTAGACTCGTGATTCAGTGTAGAATTTTATAGTGCATAAACATTAGCTTAATCATGCATTTTCATTTTAATTGCATTTTCTTCACTGTTATTGATGTTGAATAAATTGGTCTGTTGGTATGTCTGTGTTGCTGATTTTGATTCTTTCATCTGGTATTGAATTTTGTTTTGATTTTTCAGTATGTTGTCCTAGAGCCATGTAGGTCTCCCATTAGATTTTTGATAGATTTTGGTAGGGTGTCCTGATGTGATTTGTCTGAGCCTGAAGATAGGAGAAGTCTTGATGACTTCTGACTTTGAAGTTCAACTGTGGTTGAACTTCAGAGATAGTCTCCTGTGGTTTCTTGGCCTGTGGGTTCTTTTTGAAGGTGGGAGCTGATGGAGGTCCTGTTGGAGCTTGCAGAGATGCAGTGGATTGAGGCTTAGTCTAGGAGCTTGTTGTCTGTTTGTGAGGTTCGAGATCCTGAAGTTTGAAGGGAGTTTATGGTACTTTCCTGAGGAAGGCACTATGAATGACTTTCAGTCTTCCTTCTCACCTCTTTCGTAAGTATCCAATGATGTCGGAGCCGACTTGTGAGTTTAATTCCTCCTGAGGAGGGATGTAAACTGATCACATGTTGTTGAGCCACATGGGATACGATTCCTAAGTGGAAGTCCCCTGGCACTTTCCTGAGGAAGGTCCTATGGGTCTATTCACTTAGTTCCAGTAGTTTGTCTAGGATTTTTCAAGTATCCAATGATGTCGGAGCCGACTTGTGAGTTTAATTCCCCCTGAGGAGGAATGTAAACTGATCACAGTTGTTGAGCCACGTAGGATACGATTCCTAAGTGTCAGCCTCCTAGTACTTTCCTGAGGAAGGTCCTATGAGCCTGCTCACTTAGTCCCCTTAGTGCGTATAGGTATTTCTCAAGTATCCCGTGATGCCGGAGCCTTCATGTGAGTTTAATTCCTCCTGAGGAGGAATGTAAACTGATCACAGTTGTCGAGCCGCATAGGATACGACTCCTGAGTAGTAACCTCCTGGTACTTTCCTGAGGAAAGCACTATGAGCTTGTCTGCTTAGCTTCCTTTCTCTGGTAAGCTTGTTCTGAAGCTTGGAGAATGGGATTGATTCCTCCTGCTTAGGGTTTGGATTAGAGTTGTTGCTTAGATCCTTGCTTAAGGCTTTGTATAGAGTTTTGTTTAGAGAGTTATTAGGAGATTGTCTCAGGTTTGTTAGAGGCCCTGCTCAGGGTTAGTCTCTTTGTGTTGTTTGACTTGTGTGATATTGTGTTGCATTAGACTTAGGTTCATCTAGATAGTTTCTGAGTAGGTGCATCTTAGAAGTAGACTTTGTGTGCATGAGAAGTTGAGGTGGTCCTCCTTCTGCTTGTTTGTTATTGCGTGGCTTTGCTTGTTGGTATTCGGTAGAGCTGAGCTCCCTTGCCTTTGTGGTTTGCGGCCTTCGCGCCTTGTTTGTTTAGTTGTTGCATTCATGCATATTTTCAGTATTCCTTTACGTTGCAGTTTCTTGTTTGTCGTTTAATCCAGTTGCCATGATCCCTTAGGAGCTCTGACTTCTCCGCTGCGGAGTTGTTATGATAGACATTAGGATGGTCAACCAGGTGATAGCAGTAGGTAGATTCCCCTGCTTCTCAGCTATAGTTCTAGGGTTTCCCTTTCCTTTCTGTAGGAGCTTTTGAGTAGCTTGACCCGTAGTTAGCTGAACTACAGCTGCTCTGATTCTTTGTTCCAGACGAAGATATGTAGGCATAGGATGCGATATCCTAGCGAGCACACTAACGACTAACCATTGTTCTCTCGCGGCTGTGCGATCGAGACTTTCCCGCTGACGACTAATTGTTATCCTTTTCTCTTGCCCGAGCGTATTTGAGACCAGATCGTAGTTGTAGGTTCCCGAGCCTTAGGACCAGTTTGTTTCCTCACTGCTGTGTGAGAGCCCCTGTTTACCCGTAGTTAGCCGAACTACGTTTGCTCTGATCTTTCATTCCAGATGAAAGTACGTAGGCACAGGACGCGATGTCCTGGCGAGCAACCTTCCCCCCGTTTAGACGTAGGAAGTCGAACTACGTTGACTCTGACTTTCCCACTGCACGAGGGAATACGTAGGCCCAGAACACCGTATGTTCTGTCGAGTCCTGTCCTTTTATTTTCTTTTCAGACCAGCCATTAGCGTAGATAGATAATACACCCTTTTCCTTATAAACACCAAGCGTGGATCCCATCGAGTACGATGGACGTGAGGGGTGCTAATACCTTCCCCTTGCGTAACCGACTCCCGAACCCAGGCTATGGTTGCGATGACCATACCTTTTCCCGCCTTTGCGAGGTTTACTTCGAGCGTTTCCTTTCCCGCTCTGAGGGATAAATAACGCACGGTGGCGACTCTCCTGTCAAGCCGGCGCCGATTTTCGCAGTAGCGACAGCTGGCGACTCTGCTGGGGATCTATAGCATCTAGGGACTTTTCCCATCCCTTATGCTGGGACCGTTTCCCATCCCCTACGCGAGTCAATCCTAGCGCTTGGATGTTTATTCGTTGGGTGTTGTGTATATTGTGTTTTACTTTTCTGCACTTTACTTTTCTGTACCTTTACCTTTCCGCATTTATTTTCCAGCATTATATTATCATGATTATTGCTGTGGGCAAGGGAGGTTACTGTGAGTGAAAGCCGGACCTGGGCTTGAGTACACACCTAGATATAGTTGTGGAGAAGTAGTAGACGAACCTGTCTGCTGAGCAGGCACAGTTCCCTACGAAAATCCGCGCTCAGACGAGATTCTTGCAGAGGTGCTCCTTTCCGGTCCTGAGGATCTGAGGGGAGTCCAGACGTGAGGATTGTCGACTCTGGGGACCGATCATTTGGAAGTCAGCTAAGTGAGGCCTCTTCATGACTTGATGATGCCACTCCTTCTGGGAATCGTATCGTCACTCGTGAAAGTCTGTGACGCTGACGACCGTATAGGATGCCGTACCTTTGTCCGTGGATTAGGTTTATCCTACCTGTGAGAGGGACTGGGTTATTGCAGGAAAACTGGCCTTCAGAAACCATGATTCAGTATCTTTGTCAGATGGTGTTCTTGATTCGTCTCCAGGTGTGTTGTCTGGGTCAGATGGGTTTCTTATCTGAGGTTGAGGCTATTATCAGATGGTATTCTCGTCAGATACAGAGGGTCAGATGGTTTTCTTACCAGGGGATTGATATTTTGAGTATCAGATGGTAGTTAGTGGCATGAGATTCTGATGACCGTGATGGTTTTCTGTTCTTGATCACAGAGATATTCCTCTTCAGGCTACAGCATAGCCCCTGATGTTCGCAGATTGCATTATTTATCATATTGCATCATTGCATTACCAACTGCATTTAACTAACGTGTGTGTATTGCAGGTATATAGTTTCCCTTCCAGTTCTGGTGTTTGTTCCTAGCAAGACATGGAAAACCTGAAGAGAGTATTGCCCTATAAGTTTCCGTCGCCGAATATCAGTCTATTGTTAGAATTGATGGCTATTGCTAAGAAGAGGGGAATGGGTGACTTCAGAAAGAGATATGGGAGGATTCTGACCTACGTTTATCAGCCATCTGCCTACGAGACCAGCGGCATCTATACTCTGTTACAGTTCTACGACGCGGAGCTCAGGTGTTTTGTATTTCCCGACTTCGTTTTGGCTCCTACCCTGGAGGAGTACTCTGCACTTCTGGATATACCGATCCGTGAGCAAATGCCTTTTTATCGTCCGGACGCTGAGCCTAAGCTGGCTGAGCTTTCTGCCATCCTGTGCTTGAAAGAGTCTGAGCTGTCTGGGAAGATGATCAGAAGAGGAGACGTATGGGGATTTCCGTTGGATGTCTTAGTGGAGAAGGCTCGAGAGTATGCCCAGAAGGGTAAATGGGATGTTTTTGACGTTATCCTTGCTGTATGTGTGTATGGTATCGTGTTATTCCCGAACATTCCTGATTTTGTTGATTCTGATGCCTTCTATATTTTGGCTGCGGGAAACCCAGTTCCTACTTTGCTGGGGGATATCCACCATTCAACTCATTATCAGAATGAAAAGCGACGAGGAAGGAATGTGTCTTGCTGTGTACCTCTCCTATGCAGGTGGTTCACCAGTCATTTGCCTAAGTCAGGCCCGTTTGTCGCATCTATCAATTCTCTAGGATGGCCCGAGCGCTTAATGGGATTAACTGCTGAGAACGTGGTATGGGTCATTAAAGAGGTATTCGGAGCTGAAGTCATACTCAAAGGCGAAGGATTCCCGAATGTTCCGTTAATAGGAAGGAAAGGTTGTGTCAACTATAACCCTTCCTTATTGATCAAGCAATTTGGGTACATACCTCAAGGAGCGCCAAAGCCCGAGGAGATACAGGAATCTCTGTATCTCACTGGGGCAATAGGGAAAGAGATGCTGACCAAACTTGAGAAAGCCTGGAAAAACTTGCACAAGAGAGGGAAGCTTTCAGGTAACAGAGGGGATACTCGAGGTCCTAGCTCATATGTAGAATGGATTCGTGAGCGAGCTGTGAAGTTCCTTATGCCGTATCCAGCAGTTCAGCCATTGCATCCTCCTCCGGTAGAGGAGCCTACCACTGTGGACATTCAGGTTTACAAGCAGCTGATGGCGGAGAAAGAAGAGCTAGCCAGGGCTAAAGAGGCTTTAGAGCGGGAGAATGCCCAGCTTCGGCATGAAAATATTGAAACAGGATATATTTCCAAGCAACAGGCTGAAACTCTGAAACATCTGAAGACTACGCTATTGGAATTGACTGAAACCAAGAAGCGTCTGGAGTTAGATGTAGACTCAGTTAGTAGTGTGTTGGCCACCAAGAAGCAAGAGCTGGAAAGGGCCTACACAAAGCTAGCCAAATTCAGAGAACACTGGGATCTCACTATGACCAAGCGCAAGGAGCGAGAAGAAGAGCTGAAGACACAGATTGCTCAGTTAGAAGAACAGGTCAAAGTAAAGAACGAAGAGCTTGAAGAAGAAGCCTGTCGCCGATACGAGGCCGAGCGCAAGTTGACAGATGCCATGAAGAACTTGGAAGATTTCCAGCATAGAGCAGATGCCAAGAGACCCAAACCTGGGGATGGTGCTAATGATAAAGCTTGGGAAGACTTTGTCAGAGACATCCAGGGGACAGTCAGGAAGAGGGATCGACTGATAGAAGGTTTGATTTATCGACCGGATCATGCAGAGACAAAGAAGATGGTCGAAGACTTCCGCAACCGTACCCGTATTTGATTTCTCTTGTATTATGTATGTTGAGATCACCACCAGGCCTGTTGGTTGGGATCCTCTTTGTCATATCAGCTGTATGGAGCATAGTTGTGTAACTTCTGAACAAGACTGTTATTCTAATCAATATATGAGGGATTTTCCAAATATTGTCTTTATGGTTTATCTCGTCTTGCTACCACTGACACTGGAATTGGAGGGAAAATATCTCCAATGCACACATGCACGTTAGCATTTTTGTATTTCTGTTTGCATAAATCATATTGCATAGCATTTCTCTAGCAGGTCAGAGCACTTACCCAGCCTTTGTTTTCACCAGAAAGTGATTCTCGGGGGATTGTTTGAGGCAAGAGTGAAGACGACCAAGGGGCTGAAGCAGATTTGAGCAGAATCAAGCAGCATAGTCAGTTGCAGATAATTGGTGGCTATGTCTGAAGGCAATTTCCAGGCTCCAAACACCCGGGCAGGGTTTACTGTGGCGTCCAATCATCAGTATGATTCTATGGAAGGCTTCCCGCAAGCAAACAATTTTACTGCAGCCCAAGTTGTGCAGCCAACTGTTGAGAACCGAGATCAGCATGAGCAGTTTGTTGCCCGAAATGAACGTTATCCTCCTGTTAACAAGCAATGTGTTGCTTTCCCTGTGATGAATTACCGAGGAGATAATCTAATGACCGGGTTAGTAGATCCAAGAGCTCTTGACTATGGTAGAAGACTCCGAGTATTGGAAGAGCAAATGAAAGCCTTAGAAGCGAAAGACGCCGTTGACCTGGATGCTGTGGCCATGTGTTTGGTTCCTGACCTCGTGTTGCCGTATAAGTTCAAAATGCCGGAATTTGAAAAATACACAGGAGATAGCTGTCCAAAATTGCATTCGATGATGTTCTGCCGAAGGATGACTTCGTTTGTGCGAAATGACAAATTGATGATCCATTGCTTTCAGTATAGCCTGACTGGGGCATCGTTGAGATGGTATATGCAATTGGAAAGTAATCAGATTCGATCTTGGGTGGATTTAGCCAGAGCTTTCATAAAGCAGTACGATTACAACCTGGATTTGACTCCTAGTCTCGTAGATCTGCAAGAATTGTCTCAGGCGGAGAATGAATCATTCAGAGCGTATTTGCGAAGATGGAAGGAATTGTCTGCTAGTGTTCAACCACCGCTTCCGGAAAGGGAACTGGTTGACATCTTCTTGGGTACTCTGAAAGGCCATTATTTTGACAAATTGTTCAGTTGCACAAACTTTGTGGGCCTGATGAGGCTGGGAGAGATTGTTGAGAGGGGACTCAGGAATGGAAAGTTTAGAGATGTTCCTTACGTCCCAGTTAATAAGATTGAGTCAGTTGTCAGTTCTCAAGAAGAGTGGGAAGGAGATGACGTCACCTCAGAATCTCTAGCATCTCAGGATCAGTTTTCAGACACTTCAAGTCAACGATCATCCTATCGCCGATCGCGTCAGCATGCTCCACGAAGACCAAGGAAGCCTGAAAGGCAGTTTACTCAGCTACCAGTGTCGTACAGCCAGTTGTTGCCAGATCTGGTCAGAAGTGGATTGATAGTACCGAAAGAGACTAAGCCGGTAATTCCACCTTATCCTCCAGGCTTTGATGCCAGCGCCCGCTGTGAGTACCACGCTGGGGCACAGGGGCATTCAACGAATGATTGTAAGGTGCTTAGAAGTCAGATTCAGGATTTGTTAGACTCTAGCCGTATTTGCATCACTCCTCAAGGTTGTGTTCAGATTAATGATTTTCCGTCTTCTAGTTGTGCGGGTTCGTCAGTTAATGTCATGGAAGACTCCACAGGAAGTGTGTGCTCTGAAGATTGCCAATCAGAAAGTTCGGTTGTATGGGAGAAATTTCTAGAGGTTTTCGCGTCGGATGCCGCATCTGTTTTCTCTGCTTAACCCGTTTAGCTTTTGTGCATCAGTATTTGTCGACCACCACCAGGATTGTTGGCTGGGGTCGTTATATTCATACTCATTTGTGCGTACCTGCTGATTTTGTTGGTTGTACATGTGTGGGAGATGTTCGTCTGTTTGCTTATAGCTTGAGTTTTTCTTTATCTCATTGTGAATATGTGTTTGCTTTCCGCGCTGCATTATCATTTAACAGGTATATCAGAACCGTGGGTCTTATTTCCTCATCATCCAGTTTGTTGCAGGAATTCCTTCAGAGATATGGAACAGAATCAGGTTGAATTGATCGAAGTCCAAAGCCAGCTGGGGCAGATGATGAGAGACATGCAAGAGATGCGTCTAGAGCAGAAGATTCTCAAAGAGGAGAACAGTCAGCTGAAGACCCAAATGAGCTTGATCATGGAAGTAGTCAAGAATGTGCTTAGGAAAGAAGACGATCAGCTATTCGAAGCCGCAATGAAGAAGCTCGTGCCACCTGTGCATGTGGAACCTGAGCAGCAGCAACAGAAGATACATCCGGTTCAGCAGAGGATCCAGGAAGGGAAGCCAAGGAGAATATTTGAGGCACCACCTATGGCATATGCGGAGCTCTTGCAGATCTTATTGAGGTTTAATCTGGTTGAGAAGAGAACGTTGACACCACCAACAAAAGCGTTTCCTCAGGGATACGATGCCAATAAGCAATGTGATTTTCATTCCGGGGCATTCGGACATGACATCGAGGGATGTCATGCTTTCAAACACAACGTTCAAGACCTGATTGACTCGCACGATATTGAATTCACGCCGGGCGGCGTAGCTGTGCATATTGCTCCTGTCTCAGTCGATGCTAAGATGACAGATGTTTCCAAAGCTGTAGTGGGTCAGAAGCGTATCCTGGACTCCATGGTGTCAGAATCTCCAGGCCCACAATTGTTGCCTATTCCTGGGGCAGATCTGAGAAAGCAAATGGCTAAGCATAAGGAGAGCGTTAATCAGTACATCGAAGATCAAGAAGCCGATGTTGCATTTGATACGAATGGTGCTCAAGGGTCAACCCGATACCGGCAGCAGCAGCCTCAGCAACAGAATAATCGGGGGTATAAAAGAGGTCAGAATCAAGGTCCTTTGGCAAGCCGTCATTTGGAAACTCCTCCTATACCATACGCACAGCTTCTGCAGACATTGCTTCAGCTCCAATTGGTTCGTAAAAGGACATTGGCTCCCTTAACGGGACCACCACCACCGGGGTATGATGCTGACGCTACTTGCGAGTTCCATACCGGGGCACCAGGCCATACGGTTGAGAACTGCAAAGCATTTAAGCACAAAGTGCAGGATCTGCTTGATAGTGCAGCAATCAGCTTCGGGCCGGGAGGTCCCCACATCATCTGAAGGAAAGAGAAATGGCTCTATAATTTGGCTGGGTCGTTGAAGCAGATCAGGACAGCGAATTGCCTCTAATAAAGATAGCTGGTTCGGCAGCAGGGCAGATGTGAAAGCCAGTTCTCAGAAGCTAGCATATTTTCTTTGTTTTAGCTTGTCATTTCTTTGCATTTGTAGTTGCTTTCCTGTTTGAATTTGTAAACTTGTTTGTAAAACTTGTTGTTGTCATTTCAAATTGATGATAATGAAATAAATATGCATGTTTTGATTGAATCCATTCGTGTTCACTAACATGTTTTTACAAAATGTCCAACGCTTGGTTAAGAAGAATTTAGGGAGGATGACGAAAATGACCGACATGCAACTACCGATATTGTATGCTTTTGAAATAAACTTGCTGATGATGTACAGGCATTGTTTCAAATCCTTAAACACCGGAGATATAAGGAAGATAATCCCTTGTCAACCCCTTTTGAGCCTTGGAGTAGGAGTTTCTTTCTGAAAATGAAAAAACCTCAATCTTAACCTGGGGCAGGGTAGGTGTTAGCTAATTTGACCGAGCGTCCAAATTGCAAAAGGAGTGTCCGTTCGAGGATCAATCACACCCCTAGAGGTCGTGCCTAAAAGACCACAATGGTTCAATCAGGAGTGGGACAGCCACATCATTTCCCAAAGAGTCAGACAACCAGTGTCACACGACTTGTTCAAAAGCAAAGAAGAATGAAAAAATCAAAAGCCCGCTAAGTCAAGAAAATTTCAAAACAAATGACTTAGGCAAAAATGAGGGCATCCCGCTGGACTAAAAAATCAAAAGAAACTCAAAAGGAGTCAGTCCAGGCAAAAGTTAGGGATATGAAAAGAAAAAAATGAAAAGGATCAAAAGAAAAATCCTCGATGAAAATACAAGTCGTGTGACCACAAGTGTCAAAGACGAAAGGTGAGTGGCTGTCACTCCCAAATCCAAAAGTTTCTCGAACTATCATTCCTATTTTTTCAGCCTCTGAGAGGTGAGCGCCAAGGTCAAATTAGCTAAACGTAGGATGAGAGAACATCAAGGAGAACGGGTGGGTTAGAATAAACTTCGAGCCTTTATCCTTTCTTTCAAAACCATGAACCTGACCACGTTACAACCTTCAAAAGACCTAATTGAAGCAGGGTGTTTCGAAAGCATACTCCGGTAAAGGTCGCGTCGATTCTGACTCCTAAAAAAGGTTCCTCTTACCATGTTGGTACGGATGTTGATGAACGTTTTGTGCATTATATGCTATAAACTGTTTTCCTTTTCCCAGTGAACAGATTGGATGTCAAAGCTGTCATGTGTGTTGCATTAATACATCTTTTATGCATAACAACTTGTTTTACTCGCGAGTAAGCGCTTGACAGCAGAAAAGCTTCCTACAATGGAAAGTATAGTCAAGATAGAATGCAGAACGCCCGAATGTTCCGAGAGCAGGGGCAAGCTTTTATTGTGATCCCCAGTCAGGTCAGCTTTTCGAAGTCAGTTATTCTGGGGCAATCAGGTGGAGATTCGGTGAATGCGTCGTAGTCATGAGGTACTACTCTGAATCAGATAATCGGGGCTAGGTCATTGCAGTCAGGGGCAGACTATTTTAATCACGCAGAAGTTACTCGAGAAGCATTCAAGGTGAAGTATCTCTCCGAAGTTCAGAACGCTGAGGCATATCATATCAGACCATCAGGAACGGATTTGCAGATTTCCTTTCAAGGACTATCCCCACAGAGGTCCCGTAGGCTGAGGCATATCAGAAGCGAAAGGATTGTTGTTCTCTGTATCAGCAAGGCCATTCAGGGTTATTCGAGCAGATGCAGTCGATTTTCGAGAGCGAGATGAATGCGGGAAGTCGTGTCACTATCCCTTGACTCTTCACCCGGAGACTATGTATTCAGGCAAAGTGTTTCCCAGCGTCAGTTGTACCTGACCCGTCACAGGCAGCTTAAGAGCTCAAATCCATGTTCGCGATTACTATGAAGCCCATCCGTGTTGGCGCATCAATTTCCAGATCCAAGCTTCATCAGAGCGCAGGAAGACTCCCTCCATTTTCTCCAGCAAAGTCCAATTGGTCATTGGTATGGATAAGCTATCCCCAGAGGAGTCCAATCATATTCAGCACGTCTGCTATTTCACAACGGAGTTATATTCCCCAGCAGGGTTGCTTCGTCGAGGTGTTCGGTTAAGTCCTCAATATCCCCGGCAGAGTTGATTTCACTCTCCCAGCATTTATTTTGCTAGGACGATTCAGTGATATCCGGGTTTATCCCCAGCGAAGTTGGCCTCGCCTTCAGCATTTATTCTGCTGAAGTGGTTTTCTGTACCCGGCCTTCTCCGGCAGCTCGAGCCTGCTAGCATATTGCATGCATCATCATATTTGCATCATACTTGCATATCATCGTCAAAATGCGTGGCATTTCCATCTAGAATGGAGCATTACGTTATAGAAAGACTAAAGCATTTGCATGTGCATACAAAGCATAAGTCAGGTTTTCTATCAGCCTCATATGGCACGTGAATTACTCTGTGATCAGTTCAGGGGTATTTATCCAGCAACAGTATTCAGACGATTCAGCGGATTATTTGTATCTCAGATCATACAGCGATTATGCTTTGATCAGTCAGTCATCTGATGTTGACAAGCTTTTCTTCCCGTCAATTCATATTGACGATGTGTTCCTCCAATGAATGGATTTCTCCGACGTCCTGAGTACGAATGTGGTTTTCTTTCCGTCTATCCATAGACGATGTGAAGTTGCGGGTGGTCACAGTAGGGCTGCCAGGATGGGTTTCCCCAGGATATGCTTTCCTTACCGTCTATCAGTAGACGATGTGAAGTTTTGGGTTGATTTTCAATGGAGCTCAAAATAGAGCTGTTCTAATAAGTAGCTTTCCTTTCCGTCTGTCAGCAGACGATGTGAAGTTTCGAGCTATTGTTCAGCGGGTTTCTTATTGCCAGATCATACATATGATGAGGTGTTTTCCCCAGCGAGTCTTCTCCGGCTATCCTTGGTTGTTGAGGGGCTTCAAAATGATTTTGAATGTTGGTTCTCTTTCTGGTTATTGGATATGATGACGTTTAAGAGGGACTTTTCTGACCATCAATCCCTATTGATGACGAGGCTCTTCGAAGAATGTTCAGTTTGCGTGATCGTTGATTCTTATTGACGACATGATTCTTTAAAAGGTGGTTTTCTTCCCGTTAGTCCATACTGACGATGTGGCCCCTTCAAGGATATTGATCTTTCCATCAATTCCCGTAGACAGAGGGATTCTGAAACTCAAAGGATGGTGTCGAATCGCGTTATGGTGTCTTTCCGTCTATCTTTAGACGATGTGAGTATGGAGATTATGGTAACTTTCCGTCTACTCTTAGACGATGTGAATAACGATTTGTTCATCAATCAGGATGTCTTTCCGTCTATCCTTAGACGATGTGAATAATGATTTGTTCATCGATCATGATGATCCCGTCTACCCTTAGACGATGTGAATAACGATTTGTTCATCAATCAGGATGTCTTTCCGTCTATCCTTAGACGATGTGAATAATGATTTGTTCATCGATCATGATGATCCCGTCTACCCTTAGACGATGTGAATAATGATTTGTTCATCAATCAGGATGATGCCGTCTACCCTTAGACGATGTGAATAATGATTTGTTCATTAATCAAGATGATTCCGTCTACTCTTAGACGATGTGAATAATGATTTGTTCATCAATCAGGATGATGCCGTCTACCCTTAGACGATGTGAATAATGATTTGTTCATTAATCAAGATGATTCCGTCTACTCTTAGACGATGTGAATAATGATTTGTTCATCAATCAGGATGATCCCGTCTACCCTTAGACGATGTGAATAATGATTTGTTCATCAATCAGGATGATGCCGTCTACCCTTAGACGATGAGAATAATGATTTGTTCATCGATCATGATGATCCCGTCTACCCTTAGACGATGTGAATAATGATTTGTTCATCAATCAGGATGATGCCGTCTACCCTTAGACGATGTGAATAATGATTTGTTCATTAATCAAGATGATTCCGTCTACTCTTAGACGATGTGAATAATGATTTGTTCATCAATCAGGATGATCCCGTCTACCCTTAGACGATGTGAATAATGATTTGTTCATCAATCAGGATGATGCCGTCTACCCTTAGACGATGTGAATAATGATTTGTTCATTAATCAAGATGATTCCGTCTACCCTTAGACGATGTGAATAATGATTTGTTCATCAATCAGGATGATGCAGTCTACCCTTAGACGATGAGAATAATGATTCGTTCATCAATCAGGATAATGCCGTCTACCCTTAGACGACGTGAATATGGAGATTAATGTTGTCTTTCCGTCTATCATCAGACGAGGTGAATATTCAATCAGGGTGTCTTCCCGTCCATCTTTGGGCGATGTGAGTATATTTCTCTTCCTGCCTATCAGTAGGCAATGTGAAAGAATCAGGTATGTTGTTGCAACCGTCAGGGTTTGTTATATGGGGTATCACAAGCAACGGGTATTCAAATCAGGAGTTCTTTATCAGATAATTAATCAGTTTGGTGCCATAATGACTGGACTCGGTTTTCTAGACTTCATTCTCCAAGCAGTTTACAATATATGCTCGCGGTTGGCAAATTTTCGGGTTTTATTTGTATTCAACCGCCTCGTACCTCTGAATGTTTGAAGGCTGAGCGCTCTTCAAACCCTTCAGGTCCAAGTCGCTTGAATAGGGGCAGCTGTTGCACCCTAAAATTTGACCAACCGGTTCTCCTATCTGACTCATGGTTTAATTTCATATTCACAATCAGACAGATGATTTTTGTGCGCAAGCAGGGGATATCAGAGTTTACAGCTTGATTTTTGTCTATCAGATATGGCAGACCCAGTCCAGATTGCCAGGGTTTTATTTTCAGGAAATTGTGCGCTCCTCGGTGATTTTTCAGTGATTTTGAGGATATTCTGATGCCCGGGGATCTCCGTTCGATTCGATCTGGTCTCGTGCGCTCTTTTACGGTGGTCATTTTTGCATTCATCTGCATTTTTAGGGCTTTTATAGGCTTTTGGGAATTTTTAATAGGCTTTATAATTTTTTCTGGAATTTAAATAGGTTTATAGAATATTTTAATAGCTTAATTCTCTTTTTTAGGATTTTTTAGAATTTTATATAGATTTTAAAATAGGTTTAATAGTTTTTTAGAGAATATAGAAAATAATATAGTTTCTTTTATTAATATTAGGATTTTAATAGATATTAAATGATAATAGGATTTTAATAGAGAATTAGTGAATTTTAGAGTTTAATTAGATCTTAATTGTGTTTTAGATTTGATTAGATTAATATAGAATTAATTAGGATTAATTGACTTTTTAAGTTTAGTTAGGTTTAATTGACTTTTTAGGTTTAATTAGGATAATATGAGTTTAATCATTTTTTAGAGTTAATTAGGATTAATTGATTTTTTAGAGTTAATTAGGGTTAATGTTTTGTTTAGTGGTCATTAGTTTAATCAGGATATTAATCAATTCTTTTTTGGGGTTTTTTATTCATTTTTTCGTCTGGGCCCAAGGGAGGTGTTTTTGGTAAAGCCCAATTGACTCAGCAAGTCCAAAAATGGTCCAGAATTCATCCAAAAGTCCAGCGCAGCCTGGAATATTCTAGAAGCTTCCAGCGCCTGCAAAGGTATAAAAGCTGACACGTGTTGGCCATGCAGGGTCCCACGCGTTTACTCAGAAATCACGCCACCACAGCCATTCTGATTCCCCAGACGCTCACACGTGGTCCCCACTATCTCTCCCTCTCTCTCCACGCCACCACACGTGGCACCCATGCAAACCCTTCCCTGAGACACTTGTCCTCCCCACACCGTCGCCTGAGTCTCGCCGTCAACCTCACCGGCGGCCATGCATCAGCCGTAGCCCCCACCGTCCAACTCCGGCCACCACCTAACCACCAAAATCTCCAGAAAACCTCAGATCTTCATCTTCTTCCTCGATCACCTCCGTCCACCTTCATCGGTCCCTCGCCGGAATCATCATCGTCTTCATCAATTTTCCCCAGAATCTTCATCGTCTTCATCAAGATTTTTCCAGAAACAACATTCATCATCCATCAATTTTCCAGATCATCTTCATACCTTCATCCAAGAAATTTCCAGAAACAATATCAACCTTTCATCAAACTTCTCCAGAACAACTAAAACCAACATCAATCTTCATCCTCGGCCAAGGAATTTCCAGAACGCCATCCCAAACCTTCATCCTCCATCGAAGCAAGATTTCCAGGAATCCACCAGGAGGATCTTCAACTCCATCAACCGATCCTAGTTCCTCTCGCGCGATTTTCCTCAAGGATCTTCAGAGTTCACCAAATTTTTAAAGAGATCCCTCCGTTGTCAAAGTTCCTCATAGGCGCTCATCAGAACTCCAGATTCTGAGTTCTCTTCAAGACGACTCAAGACCTTCGTGTTAAAGGTTCCAGAAGCTTCAAGATTCGCTCATCCAGGTGCGTTGATTCTTCGATCCTTGTTTGCGTCTCGTTTTGATTGTTGTAGCGTAGGGATTTAATCTTGGCTTGAACTGGATTTAAGTTGAATATAGTCTTGATTTGAGGTTCGTTTAGATGTAGGTTAGGGTTCGATTTCAGGTTGTTGTGAGGGTTTGTTGGATGTTTGAGAGTTGCAGAGAGAGATGAGGGAGAGGAGAAAGACGAACAGAGCGGCGCAGGTTCAGGATGATGAACAGTATTAGGGTTGGTGAAGGGATTTAGGTTTTGTTAACTGTAATTGGACTAGGGTTGGACTGGGCTTAAGCCCAAGCGTAGTTGCTACGCTAACACTCCCCAATTGCTTCCCCACCCCCCTGTTTGAGAGACTGAATGAGTAAGTTGGGCCTTAGGCCCTGAGTGCTAACGGCACCCCCCGTTTAAGCCCAGTAGTGAGAAATAACTGAAATAAATCACTAACGACACCCCCCCCAGGTTTCTTCCTGCCTGCTGTGTGTTAGCTATTTTTGGTAGCTGGGCCCTGCGCCCAAATTGATTTTGGCACCCCCACCAGCACAGGCCCATCTAGGAATAACTAGGATGTGTTGCTGTTTAGACCCTCCATTGCATTTTCTTTTTTTGATTTTCTTTTATATTTTCATAGTTAGAAAATTCATAAATAAATGTAAATAAATGATTTTTTTAATTCTTCTTTTTCATGAAGATGTTTAGAAAATTAAATAAAAATAAAAGTGACATTTTATTTTTTGTTTGTTATATTTTGCATATTTTCCATTTTAATTGATGTGTTTTTTTAATATTTTCAATGCATGCATATCATTAGAAAATTCATAAAAAATGGTAGAATTAGTCAAATAATTCCGTTCTTTTTTCTGTAGACTCGTGATTCAGTGTAGAATTTTATAGTGCATAAACATTAGCTTAATCATGCATTTTCATTTTAATTGCATTTTCTTCACTGTTATTGATGTTGAATAAATTGGTCTGTTGGTATGTCTGTGTTGCTGATTTTGATTCTTTCATCTGGTATTGAATTTTGTTTTGATTTTTCAGTATGTTGTCCTAGAGCCATGTAGGTCTCCCATTAGATTTTTGATAGATTTTGGTAGGGTGTCCTGATGTGATTTGTCTGAGCCTGAAGATAGGAGAAGTCTTGATGACTTCTGACTTTGAAGTTCAACTGTGGTTGAACTTCAGAGATAGTCTCCTGTGGTTTCTTGGCCTGTGGGTTCTTTTTGAAGGTGGGAGCTGATGGAGGTCCTGTTGGAGCTTGCAGAGATGCAGTGGATTGAGGCTTAGTCTAGGAGCTTGTTGTCTGTTTGTGAGGTTCGAGATCCTGAAGTTTGAAGGGAGTTTATGGTACTTTCCTGAGGAAGGCACTATGAATGACTTTCAGTCTTCCTTCTCACCTCTTTCGTAAGTATCCAATGATGTCGGAGCCGACTTGTGAGTTTAATTCCTCCTGAGGAGGGATGTAAACTGATCACATGTTGTTGAGCCACATGGGATACGATTCCTAAGTGGAAGTCCCCTGGCACTTTCCTGAGGAAGGTCCTATGGGTCTATTCACTTAGTTCCAGTAGTTTGTCTAGGATTTTTCAAGTATCCAATGATGTCGGAGCCGACTTGTGAGTTTAATTCCCCCTGAGGAGGAATGTAAACTGATCACAGTTGTTGAGCCACGTAGGATACGATTCCTAAGTGTCAGCCTCCTAGTACTTTCCTGAGGAAGGTCCTATGAGCCTGCTCACTTAGTCCCCTTAGTGCGTATAGGTATTTCTCAAGTATCCCGTGATGCCGGAGCCTTCATGTGAGTTTAATTCCTCCTGAGGAGGAATGTAAACTGATCACAGTTGTCGAGCCGCATAGGATACGACTCCTGAGTAGTAACCTCCTGGTACTTTCCTGAGGAAAGCACTATGAGCTTGTCTGCTTAGCTTCCTTTCTCTGGTAAGCTTGTTCTGAAGCTTGGAGAATGGGATTGATTCCTCCTGCTTAGGGTTTGGATTAGAGTTGTTGCTTAGATCCTTGCTTAAGGCTTTGTATAGAGTTTTGTTTAGAGAGTTATTAGGAGATTGTCTCAGGTTTGTTAGAGGCCCTGCTCAGGGTTAGTCTCTTTGTGTTGTTTGACTTGTGTGATATTGTGTTGCATTAGACTTAGGTTCATCTAGATAGTTTCTGAGTAGGTGCATCTTAGAAGTAGACTTTGTGTGCATGAGAAGTTGAGGTGGTCCTCCTTCTGCTTGTTTGTTATTGCGTGGCTTTGCTTGTTGGTATTCGGTAGAGCTGAGCTCCCTTGCCTTTGTGGTTTGCGGCCTTCGCGCCTTGTTTGTTTAGTTGTTGCATTCATGCATATTTTCAGTATTCCTTTACGTTGCAGTTTCTTGTTTGTCGTTTAATCCAGTTGCCATGATCCCTTAGGAGCTCTGACTTCTCCGCTGCGGAGTTGTTATGATAGACATTAGGATGGTCAACCAGGTGATAGCAGTAGGTAGATTCCCCTGCTTCTCAGCTATAGTTCTAGGGTTTCCCTTTCCTTTCTGTAGGAGCTTTTGAGTAGCTTGACCCGTAGTTAGCTGAACTACAGCTGCTCTGATTCTTTGTTCCAGACGAAGATATGTAGGCATAGGATGTGATATCCTAGCGAGCACACTAACGACTAACCATTGTTCTCTCGCGGCTGTGCGATCGAGACTTTCCCGCTGACGACTAATTGTTATCCTTTTCTCTTGCCCGAGCGTATTTGAGACCAGATCGTAGTTGTAGGTTCCCGAGCCTTAGGACCAGTTTGTTTCCTCACTGCTGTGTGAGAGCCCCTGTTTACCCGTAGTTAGCCGAACTACGTTTGCTCTGATCTTTCATTCCAGATGAAAGTACGTAGGCACAGGACGCGATGTCCTGGCGAGCAACCTTCCCCCCGTTTAGACGTAGGAAGTCGAACTACGTTGACTCTGACTTTCCCACTGCACGAGGGAATACGTAGGCCCAGAACACCGTATGTTCTGTCGAGTCCTGTCCTTTTATTTTCTTTTCAGACCAGCCATTAGCGTAGATAGATAATACACCCTTTTCCTTATAAACACCAAGCGTGGATCCCATCGAGTACGATGGACGTGAGGGGTGCTAATACCTTCCCCTTGCGTAACCGACTCCCGAACCCAGGCTATGGTTGCGATGACCATACCTTTTCCCGCCTTTGCGAGGTTTACTTCGAGCGTTTCCTTTCCCGCTCTGAGGGATAAATAACGCACGGTGGCGACTCTCCTGTCAAGCCGGCGCCGATTTTCGCAGTAGCGACAGGTTCGTCTGTCGTGTTTGTCCCCTGTGTCGTCGTGTCGTCTGTATATTTGCATTTACCATTCCATCATATGCATAATACTATATTCATGGCATTGTTAGCATTGTCCCTTGAATCTTTTTGTCCATAGCATCGCATATCACTGCATCTAAGGATAAAATTTTCGGTTATCTATATTTAAATCCCTCCACCATGATTTCTCGAGCCTCTGTCCCTCAAATCATCCGGTGAAGCTATTTAAATAGGGGCAACTGTAATACCCCAGATTTTTCCCTAATATTTGTCATTTCATCTGGCATTCCATTGCATTTAGGCATTGCATTTAACTAATCACTAAAAGGTTTATGTAGTTGTTTGCTTTTACAGGAAATAATCGCATGTACGCTCTTTAACTTATGAAGGGCAAAATGGCCAGGGATTGGCAGTTTGGTAACAATTTATGGAGCTGAGTCGTGGAGTGGTTGGAGGTTTACGTCTCCGAGTCAGTGGATTCAGGAATGGTCAAATGTTGGTGCGAAGTAATTTGTAAGATGATTTGTTTGAACTCAGTTACGTCAGGTATTAGGATTATTTGCAAAGGCCGGGGTGAGAATGTCATAGCTTAATCAAATAAACCTCGTTCGAGGAAATTAATCAGTTGATTTATTTGGATAAATGAGTTGGAGTTTATTTTAATTGGTCGAGTTTATGCGGAGATTTGGGCGGAAACGAATTCAATTATTAAGGAAAATGAAATTTATTCATTCTATATTTTCTTATCACATTATACAAAAAAAATGGAAGCAAGTACAATATCTTCACGGCAATATCGAGTAGCATCAACACCATATATGTTCTGCAGCACACTTACGAGGGATGAATTACAATAGAATTGTACCAGTACAAGAGAAAGCTATTATTGTTAATGCTTCACCATTGCGGATAATCACATCATCAAATAGTGAAAGTGGTTGCCTTGTTGATGGAGACTCATCGGTAATGAATAGGGATTTGGCTAGTGATTATCCTAAGTTATTAACTCACTGTTCCGAAAATGGGTCACAAACTTCTGAAGTTAAGAAAAACCAATTATTTAGCTTCTCTATGGAGGATGGATCTGCTTTACCTCCATCTAAACGCGTCAATCGTGCATTAAAAGCAATGTCTACCAATGCTGATGTCGTTGTAGCGGAAGGAGCTTGTATTGAATCACCACCCTCTAAAATGCCGTCAAGTGGTAGATGTTGTATATTTGCTGCAATCAAGAGATGTTCTTGTATGATTGGTGATGATTTAGAACTGAAAGGCTATGACTCTTTTAGCATTGGTTGTACCAATAGCCGAGTGGGTAGTCTTTCAACCTGTTCAAATATAATGAGTTTAATAGAGGACAAGTCATCTATTGAAGAGGATAAACAGTTGACCAAGTCACAAAAACATGAGTCTGGCAAGGATATCATCCCAGCCCCTGGCGCTAGGCTCCAAATTGGTGAGGATCTTAGTGGTTCCGTGTTCTGTGCACCTGCTAAAATAGAATCACAAGTTGTAATGCGTGAAGAAACCTCTCCTAATGTTGATGTGAAATATTGTCAAGTTGGAAGCAATCAAGATTCACCAGGTCCATCATTACCACCAAGTGCCAATGAAGGTATCATACATGTTATTCATTCAAATTTATCTGATACATTTGATCACGGTGGAATAAATCTTGATTCTGTGATGGGTCCCAATGGAAGTGGAGAATTGTTACCTCAAAATAGTTTCGCCATGCCTCAGAGTATCGTGATGGTTTGCGAGGATATGAAGCAAACACTGGCTCTAGTACACACCGCCTCTTGCAAAGCACTCCAACCATTCTCATTTTATGGACTCCAATTCGCACCAATAACCATCACTATCTCAGCAGAAACATGATCCCTAAGACGCACTGCAAGGTGAAGAGGTGTCTCCCTACCAGGCACATCACGACGGTCAATAGCAGCTGATACCTCGTTCGCTCGAACCTTAGCAGCAAGTGACTCAGCTTCATTGTTCACCTCACCAGCCTAGGCAGAGCTGCACCAATCCGCCTCGGGGAATAGAGACTTATCACTCATTCAAGAATTGGGTTTGAAGCTTGTGTATGCTTTGAACACATATGTTCATGCTGATCATGTTACTGGGGCTGACCTCATCAAGAGCAAAGTTCCTGGTGTAAAACATGTTATCTCAAAAGCAAGTGGTGCAACCGCGGATGCTTATGTACAACAAGGTGATACTCACGATTTTCCTCCCGACGGTATCAATAATAGTGAATCCGGCTTCATGATATGGGGCTCTTCCAGCTGACAACTTGACTTCAAGCTCGTTACGCAAAATCATTTCCTGTGTGTATCGGGAAACCTTGATGACCCTGTGAAAAGATGTTGTCACGATCATTATTTCAATAGTGAGAATCTCAAATGAGGAATAAATATGAGGGGGTCGAAGAGTTACACGGATTTATTCATACCTCTTGAGTCCTAACGAACTCGGCAGAAACTATCATCGTCAAGCAGTAAGCGCAACAAAGGGATTCGACGTGAATTTCACAAATCACAAAAACCATAAATTTTCAAGGTCGAAATACTTGTGAAAACGTTGAACGTGGAGGCGGCAGAGAAGAACGCGAGCATCCTCATTCCTATCCCTCAGCCATAAAGTTCGCAACAAAGTTAGCCCAGATTCTGCTCCAAACAAGTCAAACTAAAAATCCTGAAAAATAGCAACAAATCCATTGTTAAAATATTAACAATAAAGCGAATCCAAGCCCACAATAGTTCAGAAAAAAGGTTTTACATGATAGTATAAAAGGATTAGAACCCTAAAGCAAAAAGGAATTGACGGCAGCATACGGTTTTGATAGAAGAAGAATACAAAGCTGATATTCGTACACATAGCGTATCATCAATGTTGAAGACTACCGAAGAACAAAAACGATAGTCACGACAACGCACCTGATCAACCTCTCGCCACCGGTAATTTGGTTTTCATTTCTCAGCTTGTTCTATTCCACTTGTTTCGTTGTTGTTGCAGTTGAAAAGCCCAAAGTTCCTCGAGAATAGCCGCAAGACACTTTCATCGTCACCGTACGACGGACTCCTTGCCATGGGTGGAATAGATGCGTAGTTTGCACGGGCAGTAGTTGAATTCGAGTGAGATGGAGCTTCGGCGAAGAGTGAAGGCGCAGGCGGGAGAAAGAGGAGGAGATTGGGGGAAAACCAAACCTGATCCCTAAATGATCTTTACCTTTTCATTTGTTTTCTTTATTCATTTCATTTGTTTTCGTTTATTATTTTATTGTTATTCATTTTCATTTTATTTTTGCAATAATGTTATTTGGGTTATCAATCTTTCATAAAAAAGGATTAACTTGTTAAATTTTATTAAAATTTAGATTAAAGCTTCATTCAATCCCGAAAATCACAAAATTTTCAATTTAACAAAAAACCAGATTTTTCAATTAAACCTTAAAAACAAAAATTGTTTTTCCTTAACCATACAATAAAATTAAAACAAATTTATTTAATAAAATTAAAACTAGTTTTTGATAAACAATTAGAGTAGGTTCTCCATTAAAGTTTGATTTAACCATTTCGTTTTCGTCTAACCATTGTTGATTTGTTTGCTTTAGCTTATTTTTACTTGCATTTGTTCGTTTTTGTCCCATGGATGTAATTTACGCGAGGCCATGGTCGCGGTTTATTTTTATTTTGCATTTTTGGGGACTTGTAATTTACGCGAGTGATCATCGCGACGCTTTCTTTACTGTTTTCTTTACTTTCCGCATTTTTATTCTGTCGTACGATATTTTGTCGGTTTGCAGGTTTTAACCGTTTAACTCTCCGAAGGATTAGGTTTAGCAGTTTGACCGCCGAGTCAATAACCCTAACGTTTGACTATTTCAAACCCTAATTAGCCTAGGCGTTCCGCCGTGGACAAAAATACCCTTTACCCTAGCTTTTAGGACAAAGAGTCGCCGTAATCTGTTTTAGAGTTTCCCGCCGTGGAATCCCTAAATTTAACCTTAATTTCATTTAACAAATTCCACGTAGAAATAAGAGTTTTAAAACTCCACGTAGGCGTGTCCTTAAGATACGTTTACTTCCCTTGAAACCTTGACCATAGTTAAGACGTTTCTAACCTCCCTCTCGAGGGGAACTACGATTACTCTGATTCCATTCCCTATCCAGGATACGTAGGCACAAGATGCGACGTCTTGCTGAGTAAACTTAGGACTAACCATTAGGTCTTTAGGTCACTTTATCCCTTAGCTCAGTATATATACATCAAGCAGATAATAAAATAAAAAAGGCATACAATAAACAAAAGGTTCCTGTAGAGTACTACAGAAGTTTAGGGTGCTAGTACCTTCCCTAAGCTTAACCAACCCCTTACCTAGGTCTCTCCCCGCATTGTCTTTACGATGCAAAATTAGGTTTTCCCTCTTTTGACCCTTTCCTTCGGATAAATCAAAGAGTGGTTGTGAATCAAGAATTGTGATTCGAACTAATTAATAGTTTGATATCCTATTTCCACCGCAACAGAGATCATATTGCTTTTTCAATATTTCCATATTTCTGGCTTTATCTTGACACCTTCCCATGAGATCTTGAACGAAAGTAATAAAATCAGAATGAGATAGTTTAGAAAATACTTCATCCTCTTCTTTAGACTCTAAACCAGAATCTGAGTTAGATTATGCTTCAGAAGATGTAAGAGCCATCAAAGTAAGGTTGGCTTACTTTTACATGAGAAGATTTTCCAGACTCCTATACTTGAGGTGTAACACCATTTTCTACCCCACAAAATAAAAGGCAAAATATTCACATTTATCAGAGTAAAATATTAAATTCAATAGAAATCATCTCAAAGGGCGTATATTTCCCAATAAATCAAATATAAGTCAAAGCTCCATAAACAACTGATTTTCTCAAAAGATATCAAAAATTGCAGCGGAACTCAAAAAGGCATAATCCAAAGTTTTCCTTATACGGGAACATAAGCAAAATAACCAAATCAAATAAAATAAGGTTTGACTCAAAGACCCCAATCCTATGTTACACTATCAGAGCATGACCCTCTAAGTCAATCACCATGGCCAACGACCCAAAACTTTAGAAGCCCTCGACGGCATCCACGGCTAAACCTGGTCATCTGCATGTTACCCACGTGAAGGCAACATTCAAACAGGCAGGGTGAGTAAAATGATTCATAATAATTAATGTAGAAAATCAACATATAAAAATGGCGTCATTTTCATATTCAACATCATCATATTCATCAAGGGAAATCAAAGGCCACAACATCATAATTTACTCAAGATCATCTCATAAATACAAATGCAACAAGACTCAATGCATGTGGTACCAATCATCATAGCTCGATGGACACTGGGCCATCAACCCTTCATAGATCCACATCAATAGGATCAATTCTACTCGAGAACCGGAGCACATTAAAATACCTCACATCCGCACAATGGGATTGAAGCCAAGGAAATCAAGGTCTTGAACCGAAATCTGGATGCACATGAATGCATGATGCACACGTCAATAATCATCCTCATAATAACATCATAGGTGTATCATCATTCATCATAATCATCATCATCAAAAATCATGTCATCATAGAATCATCAAAACTCATGGAAATATCATCATAGTTCATCAATCATTACATCATAGGAATAATCATATAATCATGTACAAATCACATAGAATTCACAGTCATACTCATATTCATTCGTCAAAGAAATCACGACATCAAAAAATCAAGGCATCACTGCACAAAATCAGAATTCGTGGAACTCTACTACGTTTGCTAGCAAGTTCGTTGTGCGAGTCTGAGGCAAGTTTCTTCGCTGTACGAAGGATTCTTCACAGTGCAAGTCTGGGACAAGCTTTGTTCGCTGTGCGAACACGCGATGACAACAAAACACTGTTATGCACCAGAACCTAAAATCAACCCAAGAGTCCCACAATTCACTTCCCCAATAACCCAAAAACATCCCTAAATCATCCCTAAGATCTTACGGCGATAAAGGCACAAAATCTACGACTTATTAGGCCAATCCCATATCATATTCACGCTCTAAATCCCATAAATCCTTACAGCTACACCACAATCATTAGAGTTCCTCATTATCAAATTTGTCTACAGGGTTAGACAAATTTCAAATCAGAGCTTTGGCCACGAAGGCATAATTTCCTTTAACCCAAATAAATCCCTACGGTTAAAATCTCAATAATAGATTTAGGCCACGAAGGCCAAATTCCTTTTATCCCATAATCAGCCTCAAACCCTTTAAACCCTTAAATCGGTCTTAAATATATTGAAATTATAAATTGAAAACAATGAAGGCAATACTCCTCATACCTTAATTGTCGACTCTAAGCCTTCTCAAATCTTTCAGAAAACCTTTTAAAGCTTTTGCCTCAAACCTCCTCCTCAGAGCTCTGGCCTCAATTCTTTTCATGGTCTAACAAAATGAATCCTAATCCCATCACAATTCCCTTTTTGTTAAACCTAACCTTGGGCCTTAAAATTGGGCTTTCCAATATTACCCTCACTAACTCCTCCTCAATTGTCCAATTCGCCCTTAGTTAACTTATATTTATTTAAATTAATAATAATACTAATATATTCATATTATATACTATTATTTAAATAAATAACTTAAAATTCATAATTCTCCATAATTCACACCAACCACCGAAAATCACCAAAAATGTGAATATTCATATTTAAATAAATTAAATGAATATTCTAAGAATTTGGGGTGTTACATGAGGAGCCTTGGCAATTTTAGCAACAAATTTCAAAGCCAGAGGCTTTGACTTTCTGACAGAGATTGCTGATAAGGCTTTCAAGACTTAATGTATTTAAGTCTTTTGCCTCCTGGATATATGTCACTTTAGGTCTGTATTTGATAAGAAGAAGCCTAAGAATCTTGATCTCACCTGATCAATGGCCTGCCACACGCCATTAGATTGTTGCTTTCATTGGAGTTAGGGAGAAAGAGGGGGTGTACCTACAAGACACTCTGATGCTTAAGTGAGTAAAGGATCATAGAGAGAGAGAGAGAGAGAGAGAGAGAGAGAGAGAGAGAGAGAGAGAGAGAGAGAGAGAGAGAGAGAGAGCAAGTACAGAGAAATAGGTGTAGAGAATGAGATACCCGACCCTCTAGTGAAAGAGGGTATTTATAGTGTGCCCCCAGTGCAGGGCCAATGGTTATATTGTATTGGGCAAGACTATCGGGCCTAACCCAAGTAACTGTCAGAGCTTATGTGGCGTAGTGAAGACTAGCACGTGGTCTTTGCCATGGATCAACTGCCCTGTGATCTTCGGAAGGTGGGCTGACCAACTCTTTCGGAGGTGGGTAGTTTCCTGATGACGTTTCCCCGCGTGGGGGAGCACGTGGAGAATGTGGGGGAAGCGTATGAGCTTCCCCGTCAAGGGAGTCGTTTGCCCGACATGTGTGCTTTATTGAGGCTTGTGCCTGACAAGGGTAATTGGGCCTTGTTGGGCCTCACCATCGTAGCATTGGGTTAGGCCTGCTCGAATGAGGGGCAGGTCCCGGCCCAGTCCAGAACAGGAGCCTCCCAAGTTGTTGCTCCGAGGCGGAGGAGTGATGACTTAAGGATAAGTCCTAGTCGAGGACAAATAGGGAAGGCGGTCCTATGCCCGGGAGATGGAGTCGAGAGCCGTGCTCGTCGGAATATCATGTCGGGGAGGCGAAAGATGACTGGGGCACGGTCAGTCACAGTTGCCACGTGTCATATGCCCATTGTCCCTCCTAGGGAGGCTAGCTATAGGGGTGCTTGAGTGTCTAGGGGCACTTTGAGTTCCGTGTTAGGCTTATAAATAGGCTAGGGCCTGCCTCTTCGTCACTTTTCACTCTCAACTCTAACAAACGAAATATCTCTTGCTCCCCCACCGTCTACGTTATTGTGCAATCACTGTCGCCGTACCGTCCGCCGCGAAGTCCGTCGTATCTCTACTCAAACTACTGTATCAAGTAAGTCCATTCTTCCTTCTCTTTTGTTTCTTTATTTTCCGGTAACTCCTGCAGCGGACACGATGAGTGTCCTGAGGAGGCTGTGGGTTTTCCGGCGATTACGGCGGGATTCCCTTGACCAAGGGTGGGCCTAGGATGAAACTCCTGGGGACGCATAATAGTTCTAGATAGGTTCCCCAGGGTCAGATGGTAGGTTTAGGATGAGTACCCCGGGGACAGATGATAGGTCTGGATGAGTACCCCAGGGACATATGCTAGGTCTAGATGAATACCCCGGGGACATATGCTAGTGCTGGATGAATGCCCCAAGGATACAAATGATATGGCTGGATGTGTACCCTGGGGACATACAATAGTAGATAACGCGGGGAAGTGGATGTCGAGGTTGGAGGAGCCTAGGTCGTAGATATCATCCCCTTCGCCCTTTCACTTGAGTTATGGTGGAAGGGTGAATTTGATCTTGAAATGTCAAATTCACCATTTTCCTCTGCTTTTCAGGTGAACATGGTTGCGTGGATACCTAGAGTTATATAAGTCGACCAAGAACTCGAGTCTCCGGCGTCCCCGCCCGTCGAGGGGCATAATTGGACAGTCGAAGATTGGGCAGGGGAGGAGACCTTGAGTATGCCTTCCCATTTTATCGAGGATGATTCCGACGCATTTGCCACGGTCGAGGATCATTGTGAGGGCTCCTTTGCAAGTTGGCAAGTGTATAGACCGCGGGCCCATCATCGAATCTGCTCGAGCTATGGGAAGATGTGATTTCCCATGTATGAATTTTTCTTTTGCGAGGCGGGACTCTGGCCGCCCTTCTCAGATTTTTAGATTGGGGTCTTCGACTGGTTGAGGCTGACGCCTTCGTAGTTGCACCCTAATGCGATTGCTTTTATCCGGGCATATGAGCTCGTCTTCTAACACCTTCAGATCGGGACCATGCTCACTCTGTACTTTCGGCTCTTTCATCTGCAAAGACAAATAGTTTATGGCCGACAGGAATGGGTGTCCTTGAAGTAGACGAGGAGGTTATTCAAGGCATACATAGATTTTTTCCGGACCTTCAAGGATTGGTTCTTCATGGTTAGGCTCGTGTCTCATCAGTTCTGCGCCTCGTTATACCGTCGCAAGGCCCGGGAGGTGAACGGGCAATGGGAAGAGGTCATGGTGCCGAGGGTTCCATTGGACTGGATGGAGGAACACTACAAACAAAGCACAAACCAATATATCTGAGGGCAGGTACCTTGGATGCAGAGAACTAGGTGGGCTACCAAAGGTTGGTGGCCTTCGTGGGCAGCTTCACCCCGGCGAAATGTGTGACGCTCGACGACAACTTCATCCTCGACAATAACGGGAATATTCTCCAGTAGTTGAGGCTCATAAATACGAAGACCTTTCTCGAATGTGCGTCTGACAAGGAGGCCTTGCGTCTGTTAGGTAGTAGGTCATTCTCTGTCTGGCCCGTTCTGGGCTCTGTTATTCTTGTGCTTCGCTAATCCTTTGCTTATTGTTTTGCAGGAAGTATGTCGACCATGCAGGAGCGCATGAAGCGACTGGAGGCCACCAGAGGTGGGACAAAGGGTGTCAAACGAAGGGTCGCCTAGGTGCAACAACTTCCTATTGCCAAGCAAGGAGGAGGAGGCTCTTCAGCGTCACCGCAGGGGAGCCAATATCCCTTGTAGTAAGGGACTCCGAAGAAGGTGAGGATCCATGGGCCGGAAATAGTCGTCGAACTTACCGAGGGAGGCTCTAAGGAGGGGTTCCTGATTCCCCCTTGCCATTGGCATCATGGTTTCTTCCATGGGGCCAGGTCTTCTGCTGTGTCTGCTGTGGAGGTGAAGGCGGTTCTCGGGGCCAGCCGGGAGATGAGGAGACAAAGTGTAACACCCCATTTGAATTATTTAGTCTTTTATACTTTATTTTGTGTGTAAGTGATGTGATATCCTTCCTTAAGGGTATGAGGTTAGGGGCGAGAGTGAGAGCTAACCTTAGTTGGGGTAATGTGGACCTAGAATAAGGGATAATTTAATAATAAGATTAAGAGCATTATGATTATTAATATTATTATTTCAATAATTGTTGATAATAATATTAATAGGATGGTATTTATGATTATTATTATTATTATTATTAATTGGATTAAATGAATTAAAAACCTGATTAAGGGGTTAAGAGAAAGCTAGTGGAGGAATTAGTCAGTTAACACGTAAAAGAGGAAAAAGACAGAGAAAGGAGAGCTAGGGAAAAAAGAACTAATTCTCCATTATTGTCAAGGAAAAATCTTCAATCCAAGGTAAGGGGGAGAATGGATTTCAATATGGGTGATTTAACATGAGAGGGTAGTGAGAGGTCCTTTCTCTCGTAAGAATTTTGTCTGTTCTTGTCTGTTATGTGATTTTCGTGATATTATGATTTCCCCGTGATTGTTGTTATTGTTGAATGGTCATTGTATGATGTTATATGTATGATTCTGGTACGAATATGAAAATTCGTGTGGAAATTCCCTGAAGTTGTGATAGAATATTGTGGATTAACAAATTTGAAAACCAAGGGTTTAACCGTAATTAAAACTAGATCTAATAACTATAATCTTGAAAGAATAGAAGATAGGATGCATTGGAATCGATTAAAATCCGAGTTTAAGGATGAATGAGAAGTTAGAATGATGAATCTTGAGTAGGAACTCGTGAGAATGATGAGATCTGAGCTTTTTGACAGATTTGCTGGTCATACGCGTATGGGCTTGGGCAATACGCGTATGGGGGACTTCCCAAGGGCTGTACGAGTAGCAGACGTGCCCTGTCCCCAGTGCCAGCACGACCATCTGGTGATACGCGTATGTACGCGTATGGGTATGGGCAATATGCGTATGGGGGTAGTCATACACGTAAGGTGTGACTCTGAGGGGGTTTTGGGAGATAGAAGCCTCTGGTCATACGAGTAAGGTAGGGTTGATACGCATATGACAGTAGGCATTACGCGTATGGACCTTGTTGGTACGCGTATGGGCATCCTGGGGTGACTTTTCCCCAGTTTTTGAGAGTTCTGTCCAGATGTCGCTTTGAACGCAATTCCGGTTACTCAGTAGGATTAATATGACTAAAATGAACTTAAGGAAGATTAGTAATGAATTAAATCGAGAGAATATGGAATGTTATGTGTGTGCCTTTATGGGTGTGTTTTGATAAGTGAGAACCATGACTGTCGAATATGGACGGTCTTGTGCGATGGTGGTAGTTCCTGAGAGGATTACGGTGAGCGGATGGCTCGTGTGGATCATTGATGATCGTGAATTATGCTTGAATTATTATATTTCATAATTGTGTTGTCATGCATTTCATGTCATGTGTCTTGTGGAAATGGCTAGGTGGGAATCCATGATGGGTGCCTAGTTTCATCCGGACTTTATGTGGAGTCGTTGTGGAGATAAGTTGTAGTTCAGAGGAACGTATACGACTTATTCTGATTCCGACGAGAATCAGGTTCTAGGGTGAACCGTATGTATTTGTATTTGTACCACATGCATTGTGTTGAGTCAGTGAGTAATATTGCATAGTTGTATTTGATATGGGCTATTGATGTCGGGTGATTGAGGTGACACGTATATGTGCGTGGTATGTGTATGATTGTATGTGTGGTGTGTAACTACTCCTTAGCATGTGTATTTCACCGCTTATTTATTGAATGTAGTTCTCACCCCTTTTCTGTTTGTTGCGTATGTGCTCCTTGGGGAGTGCAGATGACCAGGTACTTGAGTAGTGCTTGGAGTGTGTTGCTATTTGATTGAGTCCTAGGAGTCGCTCTGATACGTAACATGGGATGACGGGATTACATTATATTTTGCTTATTTTCTTGATTAATTGTTACATATCTTTTATTTATTGGATTGAGGATGCATGATCACATTGTGGTGGAGATTATGTTTAAACAATTGACTTTATTCTGCTGTTTAATTGAAAGCTAGATAACATTGGTTTATTTATGAAGAATGAAGTGACTAAGTGTGACATCCTACTTGTTTTGAGAACTCTGATGTAATTTTATGTAATATTTTTGTATATGTTTTATAATACGCGTATGGGGTAGAGTGGGATGTTACAATTTGTATCAGAGTAGATCGGTTTGTCTGCCTAGTGTTGTAGTAGAGTCTGACTATAAGATGTTTATAGTCATGTGTTTTTCTAACCCGTGTCGATCTTTGGTAAAGATTTTGGAGTGGACTTGATTTGTCTACCACTCAGTGAGCTGCATGTTATTTTAGGGATGAATTGGCTCGAGAGCAACTATGTTCGTATTGATTGTTATAGGAAGAGGTTGTTATTCTTGACTCCTGAAGAAGAAGAAATGGCTAGTCTTATATCTACTAAGGAGTTGAGAGTCTTGGTAGAAGATGAAGCTATAGTATTTGCAGTGTTTGCTTCGTTATCTATGGAGGGTAAGTCGTCGATTGAGGAATTACCTGTTGTGAGAGAATTTCCTAAAGTATTCCCAAAGGATGTTGTAGAGTTACCTCCAGAGAGGGAAGTAGAGTTTTTGATTGATCTTGTCCCTGGTACCAGACCTATATCTATGGCACCATACAGAATGTCAGCATCAGAATTGGCAGAGTTGAAATCTCAGTTGGGAGAATTATTGGACAAAAAGTTTATCAGACCCAGTGTGTCGCCGTAGGGAGCGTCAGTTTTGTTAGTAAAGAAGAAAGATGGCAGTATGCGCTTGTGCATCGATTATCGCCAGTTGAATAAAGTAACCATCAAGAATAAGTATCCACTTCCAAGAATCAAAGATCTGATGGATCAACTCGTGGGAGCTCATGTGTTCAGTAAAATTGATTTGAAATCAGGCTATCATCAGATCCGTGTGAAAGAAGATGATATCCAGAAAACAGCTTTCAGAACTCGGTATGGGCATTATGAATGTGCAGTGATGTCGTTTGGTGTGTCCAATGCACCGGGTGTGTTCATGGAGTATATGAATGGTATCTTCCATGCTTATTTGGACTAGTTTGTAGTAGTTTTCATTGATGACATTTTGATTTACTCCAAGTCAGAAGCAGATCATGTAGAGTATTTGAGGGCTGCGTTGCAAGTGCTGAAGGATAATAAATTGTTTGCGAAACTTCCGAAGTGTGAGTTTTGGTTGAGCGAAGTGAGTTTTCTTGGACATGTTATTTCTGGAGGAGGCATAACAGTGGATCCATCGAAAGTGAGTGTTGGGTTTCAGTGGGAGGCTCTGAGGTTAGTGACAGAGATTAAAAGTTTCTTAGGCTTGGCAGGCTATTACCGTAAGTTCATCGAAGGGTTTTATAATTTGGCTCTTCCATTGACCTAGTTGACTAGAAAAGGCCAAGCATTTGTATGGGATATTTTGTGTGAAGAAAGTTTCCGAAAACTGATGAAAAGGTTGACTACCGCACCAGTGTTAGCCTTACCAAATCTGAATGATCCTTTTGTGGTATATTGTGATGTGTCTAAAATGGGATTAGGCGGTGTTTTGATGCAAGATAGCAAGGTTGTAGCTTACGCTTCACGACAATTGAGGATTCATGAAAGGAATTATCCTACTCATGATCTAGAGTTAGCTGCAGTGGTTTTCGTACTAAAGGTTTGAAGGCATTATTTGTACGGGTCAAGATTCGAAGTGTTTAGTGACCATAAAAGTTTGAAATATCTGTTTGACCAGAAGGAATTAAATATGAGGCAGCGGAGATGGATGAAATTTTTGAAAGAATATGACTTTAGCTTGAGTTACCATCCCGGTAAAGCTAACGTCGTGGCAGATGCTTTGAGTCGGAAGACGATACATATGTCGACGTTGATGATTAGAGAATTGGATTTGATTGAGCAGTTTAGAGACTTGAGTATGGTTTGTGAGTTAACTTCGGAAAATGTAATGATGGGGATGCTAAAAGTGAACAATGAGTTCCTTTGCGAAATAAGAGAAGGTCAAAAATTGGATTTGAAATTGGTAGACTTGATGATTGTAGGCGGAACGGATAAGGAAGAAGACTTTAAAGTAGATGATTCTGGTGTGTTGAAGTTCAGAGACAGAATTTATGTGCCAGATAATCCTGATTTGAAAAAGGTAATTTTGCAAGAAAGCCACAGGAGTAGCTTGAGTATTCATCTAGGAGCTACGAAAATGTATCAAGACCTGAAGAAATTATTTTAGTGGCCGGGTATGAAAAAAGACATAGCTCGGTTTGTGTATGCTTGTTTGACTTGTCAGAAGTCAAAGGTTGAACACCAGAAACCATCCGGTTTGATGTAACCGACGGAAATACCAGAGTGGAAATGAGATAGTATTGCAATGGATTTTGTGACTGGATTGCCGAATACGACGAGAGGTTTTGACGCAATTTGGGTAATTATGGATATATTAACAAAGTCGGTGCATTTTATACCGATTAACATCAGTTTTCCTTTGAAGAAGTTAGCAGAAATTTATACCAGAGTGATAGTGAAGTTACACGGGGTTTCGTCGAGCATTGTATCTGACAGAGTCCCGAGGTTTACTTCTGGATTTTGGAAAAGCTTGCAAGAAGCTTTGGGTTCCAGTTTGGAATTAAGTTCTGCTTATCACTCGCAGACCGATGGTCAATCTGAGAGGATTAATCAATCATTGGAAGATTTGTTGAGAGCTTGTATACTCGAGCAATGAGGCGCTTGGGATACTCATTTACCGTTGATTGAATTTACTTACAACAACAATTATCATTCTAGTATTGGAATGACACCTTTTGAAGCATGGTATGGTAGAAGGTGTAGGACACCTCTATGTTGGTATGAGTCGGGCGAGAGTACGGTACTCGGACCCGAGATTGTGCAACAAACCACAGAGATAATCCAAATTATTAGGGAGAAAATGAAGACGGCCCAGAGTAGGCAGAAGAGCAACCATGATAATAGGAGGAAAGACTTGGAATTCAGCAAGGGTGACCATGTATTTCTTAGAGTCAATCCGGTGACTGATGTTGGTCGTGTGCTGAAATCAAAGAAATTGGATCCTAAGTTTATTGGACCGTATTAGATTCTACAGAGGGTTAGGGCTATTTCCTATAGAGTGGCGTTGCCAGCCGAACTTTCGAATTTACATGACGTGTTTCATGAATCGCAACTTCGAAAGTATGTTGCTGATCCATCTCATGTACTTCAGAGAGATGAAGTGCAAGTTCGAGATAACCTTACGGTGAAGACGATGTCGTTGAGGATCGAAGACCACAAGATGAAATAATTAAGAGGGAAATATATTCGGTTGGTATGAGTAGCTTGGGGAGGAGCTGCTGGGGGAAGTGTGACCTGGGAATTGGAGAGCAAGATGCGAGAGTCGTATCCGGAATTGTTCTCAGCAAGTACATTTTCGAGGACGGAAATATTTTAAGTGGGGGAGAGTTGTAACACACCATTTGAATTATTTAGTCTTTTTATACTTTATTGCGTACATAAGTGTTGTGATGTCCTTCCTTAGGGGTGTAAGGTTAGGGGCGAGAGTGAGAGCTAACCTTAGTTGGGGTAATGTGGACCTAGAATAAGGGATAATTTAATAACAAGATTAAGAGTATTATGATTATTAATATTATTATTTCAATAATTATTGATAATAATATTAATAGGATGGTAGTTATGATTATTATTATTATTATTATTAATTGGATTAAATGAATTAAAAACCTGATTAAGGGGTTAAGAGAGAGTTAGTGGAGGAATTAGTCAGTTAACATGTAAAAGAGGAAAAAGGCAGAGAAAGGAGAGTTAGGGCAAAAAGAACCAATTCTCCATTGTTGACAAGGAAAAAGATCCAATCTAAGGTAATGGGGGAGAATGGATTTCAATATGGGTGGTTTAACATGAGAGGGTAGTGAGAGGTCCTTTCTCTCGTAAGAATTTTGTTTGTTCTTGTCTGTTATGTGATTTTTGTGATATTATGATTTCCTCATGATTGTTGTTATTGTTGAATGATCATTGTATGATGTTGTATGTATGATTATGGTACGAATATGAAAATTCGTGTGGAAATTCCCTGAAGCTGTGATAGAATATTGTGGATTAAAAAATTTGAAAACCAAGGGTTTAACCGTAATCGAAACTAAATCTAATAACTAGAATTTTGAAAGAATAGAAGATAGGATGCATTGGAATTGATTAAAATCTGAGTTTGAGGATGAATGGGAAGTTAGAATGATGAATCTTAAGTAGAAACTCGTAAGAATGATGAGATCTGAGTTTTTTGACAAATCTACTGGTCATACGTGTATGGGCTTGGGCAATACGCGTATGAGGGACTTCCCAAGGGTTGTACGCGTAGCAGACGTGTCCTGTCCCCAGTACCAGCACGACCATCTGGTGATACGCATATGGTACGCATATGGGTATGGGTAATACACATAAGGGGGTAGTCATACGCGTAAGGTGTAACTCTGATGGGGTTTTGGGAGATAGAAGCCTCTGGTCGTACGCGTAAGGTAGGGTTGATACATGTATGACAACAAGCATTACGCGTATGGACCATGTTGGTACGCGTATGGGCAACCTGGGGTGACTTTTCCCTAGTTTTTGAGAGTTCTGTCCAAATGTCGCTTTGAACGCAATTCCGGTACTCAGTAAGATTGATATGAATAAAATGAACTTAAGGAAGATTAGTAGTGAATTAAATCGAGCGAATGTGGAATGTTATGTGTGTGCCCTTATGGGTGTGTTTTGATAAGTGGGAGTCATGATTGTTGAATGTGGACGGTCTTGTGCGATGGTTGTAATTCCCGAGAGGATTACGGTGAGCGGATGGCTCGTGTGGATCATTGATGATCGTGAATTATGCTTGAATGATTATATTGCATAATTGTGTTGTCATGCATTTCATGTCATGTGTCTTGTGGAGATGGCTAGGTGGTAATCCATGATGGGTGCCTAGTTTCATCTGGACTTCATATGGAAGTCGTTGTGGAGATAAGTTGTAGTTCAGAGGAACGTATACGACTTATCTGGATTCCGACGAGAATCAGGTTCTAGGGTGAACCGTATGTATTTGTGTTGGTACCACATGCATTGTGCCGAGTCAGTGAGTCACATTGCATAGTTGTATTTGATATGGGCTATTGATGTCGGGTGATTGAGGTGGCACGTGTATGTGCATGGTATGTGTATGATTGTATGTGTGGTGTGTAACTACTCCTTAGCATGTGTATTTCACCGCTTATTTATTGAATGTAGTTCTCACCCCTTTTCTGTTTGTTGCGTCGGTGCTCCTTGGGGAGTGCAGATGACCAGGTACCTGAGTAGTGCTTGGAGTGTGTTGTTATTTGATCGAGTCCTAGGAGTCGCTCTAATACGTAACATGTGATGACAGGATTACGTTATGTTTTGCTTATTTTCTTGATTAATTGTACGTATCTTTTATTTGTTGGATTGATGATGCATGATCACCTTGTGGTGGAGATTATGTTTAAACAATTGACTTTACTCCGCTGTTTAATTGAAAGCTAGATAACATTGGTTTATTTATGAAGAATGAAGTGACTTAGTGTGACATCCTACTTGTTTTGAGAACTCTAATGTACTTTTATGTAATATTTCCGCATATGTTTTATAATACGCGTACGGGGTAGAGTGGGGTGTTACACAAAGGCTGACCGAGGACTTGGCTGCGATGATGCGAGTCTTCTCGACGGCCTTGGCTCTGAGCGATGAGGGTTGCTCCTTTGCTGATCTTGCCAAACTGCGGGGGGACCTCGCAGCTGCTGAGTAGAAGATGATCAAATTGGCTGTCGAGTTGGACTTAGCCAGGGAGAATAACGCCACTCAACACAAGCGGAACAACGAGGCCCAAAAGTAGCTGAAGGCCTCAGAGGAGGACAAGTTGAAGTTGCAGGCGCGGATCACGGAGCTGGAGGCTGCCCTTCGTCCTGCCGAGGTGGAGACCGATAAGGAGAAGCTCCTTATTTCTCGGGCTGAGCTGGTGGCAACAATTCGGGAGCTCGAGCAGGATTGCTTAGGGGCTGTTGAGGTTGGCTATGAGAGAATTGTAGAGTAGCTCAAGATAGTGAACCCTGAGGTTGCTCTCATCACTGAAGGGACGGGACCCTATCACCAGGTCATCGACGAATGGGTAGTTGCGACTGGAACCGAGGATGATGACGATAACCCCACTATTGAGGAAGAAGAGTGAGAGCGACAGGAGACCTCTTAGGGTTTGTTTTAGTATTTGCGGGCCTGCGTGCTCGTGTTGATTTTTCTAGCCAGCGCGCCTGTTTTTATTGTGATGTATTTTCGGGTCGACGTGCCCTTTTTATGTAAGTATTTACAATGAGTTCTGCCCGCTTTCCTTGAATGAACCTTGGTATTTTCTACTTCTTGTGCTTGTATGTTTATTTTTTTCTTTTATGCGTGAATGTTATTTGTTTACTTGCTCGACTTTCGGTGTAACCGATTGTGTGGGGAACTAGTCGGATGGTCGGAGATGGTACCCGGCTGGTTAGGGGTTAAGGTCCTTGGCAAAGGCCCTTCCCCGGACGTGAACCTCCCATCGTGAGCTGGGCATTCTGCCCTACTGGTACGACAACAGTGTAGCTCGGTCGAGGGATCCCCGCTAGAGCAAGGGTCGTGCTCGCACACGCAAAAGGCTGACTCTTGCCTTTTTGTTTTTAAAGTTAGGAGTCACAGTGGTACCATGTCGTGCCCCTGTGTCGCGACGCCGACGGGTCGCGGGCAGTGTTTAACTATAATACTGTTTAAGTTTTTTTGCATTCCAATGTCGAGCAAATTTTTTCTCTTGTAGGTTTTCGAGGTAGTAGGCCCCGTTGCCCGTTTAGTCCTGGACACAGTAGGGGCCTTCCCAGTTTGCGGTCAGCTTTCCTTCGCGTGAGTCCTTTTGCTTTCTTCGCAGGACCAGGCTACCTGTTTGGAACTCGGGCCTGATAACTTTACTATCATGGCGCAAAGTTATACTTTGTTTCAAGGAAGCTTCTCGAAGGGATGCTCCCGAACTGACCCTCTAGTGAAAGAGGGTATTTATAGTGTGCCCCAAGCGCAGGGCCAATGGTTACATTGTATTGGGCCAGACTGCCAAGCCCAACCCAAGTAACTGCCAGGGCTTACATGGCGTGGTGAAGACCAGGACGTGGTCTTCGCCCTAGATCAAATACCCCATGATCTTCGAAAGATGGGCTGACCAACTCTTTCGAAGGTGGGTAGTTGTCTGGTGACGTGTCCCCGCATGGGGAAGCACGTGGAAAATGTGGAGGAAGCGCGTGAGCTTCCCCATCAAGGGAGTCATCTGCCCGACATGTGTGCTTTGTGGAGGCTTGTTCCCGACAAGGGGAATTGGGCCTTGTTAGGCCTTATCAGCGTAACGTTGGGTTGGGCCTGCCCGAATGAGGGGCAGGTCTCGGCCCAGCCCAAAACAAATCTTTTTTACATGAACATATGTAGTGTAACTCTTGTTTAGAACATGAAGTCTAGAAACAAAAATTTGAAACCTATAAAACATGGTTTCAATGTCTCCATCATCCTTCACTCTGAACAACTCATATTGTTGAACCAGAAGGTTAGACTTAGATTCCTTAAACTGTTGATTCTCTTCATAAGCGGCACATAAGAATTCAAACATTGTCTCAGCAGTAAATTTATCAATGATTTTAATGTACTATGAGTGAGGTTGATCATCAACCAAGATGTCTCTAACTCTATGGATGTTTTCTACAGATCTTTTTCTAAGTAGGTGTGAGAGTTTTTTTGTCAGACACAACTCCAATTCCACTGATTGGAATATCACTACCATCTTCTAGAATATGCCACGACTCATAGTCAAGACCTATAATATGAGTATACATCTTGTTCTTCCATCATTCAAACTCAGTAGAGTCTCCACTAAATGTTGAAGGCCTAAATGTATAAATGTTCTTTCCTGAAGTTCTATAATCACAATCAATAGTAGCATGTGAATTAGGAGTACCACTACTAGTATAAAAAACTCCAAATATTATTTAATATGTTTTTCTTAGGATCTTTTCAGTATAACTGTTAAGTGTTTATCACAGATCGTGCTCTGATTCCAACTGAAGGTAAGAAAAACACAATAAGGTGCGTGGTTAAATTTATTTTACTTTTTATTTCTATGTGTTACATAGGTCGACCTGAAGCTCGTACGTGTCGACCTGTAAGAAAGTTTTTCTTCTATGTGTCATCGACCTATAGCACGTATGTGTAGACATATAGACTTTTTTTCACATAAAAACCAGTTTGATGGATACAAATTTTCTAAATATGTTGTTATACTTCCTAGTGCTAAGATGCACATCAAGGCTCATAAGATACCGTCCAATATACATAAACACTAAAGTATTCTAGTTTTGATATCTAACAAAATAAATCTTATAGGAAGGACACTCATATACTCCCCCTTTTTGATGATGGAAAAACGTGGATACACATAAGGGATGAGACTTTCCTAGCCGTCACATTTCTCGTTGGTTAGAGTAGATGTTTTCTTGTTCACCGTGATGTGCGATGAGTGAAAGAACATTAATCCGGATGAATATTGCGAGGGTGGCCTGTGTGGGTATTACTGGGGCCCCACGGTGGGTGCCAATTGTACTCATTAAAAGTACAATGCGTGACAACTCCTAGTAGATAAGGGATGTTATAGGCTTTAATATGGTTATCGTGTTGAGAGATTGCTCACGTGAAGTGAGAAACTATTGTATTTGTGTAATTTTGTGTTATTGTTAGGTCTCTCTCAATATCATTATATTGATGCGTTTATAGTTTTAAGAGGTTGAAATCGAGTATTCCTAGAATACATAGCAACCACTATAGGAATGGGTGGTTGGTTCCTTGAAAACTAGGAAGTGGGGTTAAATTCCACGATTCCCTGTGTAACGTTTGTAGACCCAATAAATATTTCACGCACAATTGCGTGTTATGAGCGGAGACGTTAAGGATTAAGGCGAAATATTTGAACAAAGGACGCTCAATTTGATAGAGAGGCGCTCGAAGTGATGAAAGGGTGATTTGATAAGGACGGGGGGCTAGGCGTGTGTCTTTCGTCTCGTCCTAAAAAGTTATTTCATTTGTACCATTATAGTTTATAATAATTTTTTAATTGGTGAAGCGATGAACATTTTATTTTATTTTAAACGTATTATTGATTTATTATATATAGATTTTAAGATTAAAAAATATGGGTATTTAAATGTGGATTGATTTTCTTAAATTGTATTTCCTTAATTTTTATAATATTTTTTATATACATCTTTGATTGAAGCGTGTAGAGTTGAAATGATTGCATTAAATAAAATCATGCAAACTTGATTATATAATTCATTTGGATTTTAACCAATTAAAAAAGGAAAAAGAAAGAGTGTTGCTAGTATAATAAATTAAAATGTAGTCTAAATAGAGAGAGTTTATAAATAAAAAAAAGAGAGAAAATGTAATGATAGAAATGAGGTGACAAGTATGTGAAAAGAGTGTGCAGTAACAATGCAGGAGTCGGTGCTCTTCTAAGCATCATCTCTGTGAAAAGAGGGAGGAAGGAAGAAACAAAACTTAAAATTATTTTTCGTTTCTCTGTATAGTGATTGTGATGGCAATGCATCGCATCTTACTTGATTTTTTAGTTGTCTGAGAAGTCCCACACCGGTTACATTTGCAAGCTATTTAGTATTTATATAATACACACAACCTACCAATTAATGTCCCTTCGGGGACATCCGATAAAATTGGAACGATACAGAGAAGATTAGCATGGCCCCTGCGCAAGGATGACACGCACAAATCGAGAAATGGTCCAAATTTTTTTTGACTTTTTTCCCTTCATCTGCTTCGTTTTCGTTTTACCTTCTTCCTTTCAACATTTGATTATTCTCTTCGCTGCAGGTAATGACTTCTCTTTTCTGTGCATTTTCGTCACTGTACAAGCTTGCTTAAACTCGGTAGGTAACATTAGGTTTAGGGTAGATTAAATTCTGAATCTTTTTTATGCAATAGGAAAGTAGAATCATGAAAAATTACATGAGGGCATGATCTTGTAAAACTCTATGTCTCTGGTTGCAAATAATCCCAAATAATTGATAACTTTTTTTGAGTGATTGCACTATTTATTACTCTTGTAACCATTAGGTATAATAAGGTTGTATGCACTGAAAATTTTGAAGACTGTGAGTAATTTGGTGATCACTGCCACTTCTATCTATCTGCATTTCATTTTACACTTTTGTGTTTTCCTTTCTCCATATTTCACTCACTAGTTACCAGTGCTTCTGCATATCCTGATTTAATAGGCAGGTTCGAAAGCACACCACTTTTAAAGCCAATAACCCTCGAACCTCCTGTTCCTTTCCAGGTTTCATTTCATCTATGCTTTTAATATTGTGTGAACCACATTGATGCCACCACAATCCACACACTCCAATGCCCTTTTAATCTTTCTTCACACATAACTTGAGATAATTTTAAGAGTGTGAGCAATGTGATCTTGTATCTATGACCCACAGGATAGCCTTCTTATACATAAGATTAGAAGAGATGGCATCGATGGATGCAGATTGACAAATAACCGAATTGGCCGTGGGTCGAGTTGAAACAAAATTTGTACTTTCTTTCACTGTCCAATTATTGACTTGACTCAACATCTCTCCAATCCTCAACAAGTTCACTACCTAGAGCCTCCGGATTATTATTGTTAGAGTTCGTTAGCAGACTTCTTTCTCTGGTCACGAGTCTCTCATTCTGTTGCATCTTTCATTTTTCTACCGTAAGACCTTTCGCTATGTTTCCGTTCATTAAAAGCATTCTTCCAGTGCTATAAATCTCTCTATAGTTGCCATCGAAGAGGAGAGCTATGAACACGAAAACCAACTCTATCAACCCACATATGAATGTAATTTTTCTAGGACATATGATGTAAAATCTTTAAGAGGATAACATAGACGTAGGAGAGTACGAGTCAGAAGTTGGTTTTCATCTAGAAACAGTATTATCGAGAGCAAGCAGGAGAAAACTCAATCAATCTTGAGACTAGAGTTCAAACTCAAGCTATGCTTGTCTAAACTATAAGGTACCTGGTTAGCACCCAGAGGAGTTTGTTGTGGATGAGTGTTAATGCATCCGTCATGGTTAGCACCCACAAGAGTTTCATGTGGATGAGTGTTAATGCATCCGTCTTGGTTAGCACCCACAAGAGTTTGATGTGGATGAGTGTTAATGCATCCGTCCTCGAGCAACTGAATCACAGTACAAGAATCTAAACCTGAATACTCCAAGCAATTTTCAAGAACTAAACTGGGGATGAACCTTTGCTCCAAAGGCAAACAAGAAATTAACTCCATCATCTCTAAGAGTTCTTTCTTTTTGGGTCCTGAGATTAGGTGTGGTGCACATTAACACGAAGGCATCGCACAAGTTAAGTCATTAGTGGACTCTTAACTGAGTATATTTTCATACTTGAATGAACCCTTACTTAAGTTATGAAACAAGTGCAATGAAGCAAGATAGTCTTGAAATCAAGTTAGCTCAGTCACTATCACAAAGGGTTTCTTTTTCCGCCACTGTGTCAATGTTAGTTTACTTTCTGTCTACAATGTTCAAAGGCTTTTTTAGCAGCAGCAAGAACTTGATGATTTCCAATTATTTACAAAACCGTGTAAACTCTCCTTTTAATTTTTCTGAAATGGTCATAGAAAATGCTACTGTAACATTATAGAATGTAAAAGCATCATTGCAGATATTGTGTGGCCAAATTCATGTACCGTATTCACAAGTTTCACATTTTGTGCATGTTTTTTTGGGTGATAACTTTATTCCAGTCTCTGAAGAATTATATCGGTATAGCTTCCTAACGTTGAATATGTATCAATGGCCATTAAAGGAGAAGCTTGTTGGATAGGCTTGTCACGATATGAATGAATTGGCTTCCAGAGCAATACATATCGATAGTAAAGGGAGAATAAACGTCTTAGCCGAGGAAAAGACCATCCTTGGTACGGAGGAATCATAAAATGATATGGCAGTCGATCCTACGACAAATTTATTAGCAATTGAAATTCTTAAAAAGAAAAGCTATTTGTGTCCTCCCTTGAATCCTACTAAAGGAAAGGGCAACGTTTCATAAGAAGACATACTATACTAGAATATATTTTTACCTTCTTCCTTTCATTTGGTTCTCTTCGATGCAGGCAATGGCTTCTCTTTTCAGTAATTTTCGTCACTGTCTACGCTTGCTTATATGTTGGAAGAAACCCGGTACCTAACATTATTCAAAACTTGACTAGGTTTAGGTTTAGGGTTGATTAAATTTCGAAAGCTATTTAATTAACCAATTATTGCTTTTTATTTGTGTATAAAATCAGAAATATGATCACTGCTAATTCTATTTGCATTTCATTTGATTTCTTTATACACCTGTGTTTTCCTTTCTCCATATTTCACTGACTAGTAGTGTTTCTGCATATCCTGTACATGATTCAATAGTTGAGTCAACATCTCTCCAAACCTCGTCAAGTTCACTACCTATTTGCGATTAGAATATTACAGCATCTTGAAAACTCTCTTGCCAAGGACCTTTTATATCCTGCATCTTCTGACTTTTTTTTTTGTTGCAGATTTTTTTTGGGCTATATTGTCCCTACTTCTAGAGTCTGTGACTGACTATTGTACCTTTCTGGATCATCTCTAATCTCCTAGAAATCATTGAAGCAATCTACATTCTCTAAATAAAGTTAAGAAGCTCAATACTTGTGAGCTCGAATGGCCCCATGAAACCATTTGGATTGTTAGGGACGAACCGTTAACTTTCCCAGCTCAACACAGGAATACTAATGGTGGAATAGCACGTGTTATGAATGAACCAAAGAGCAATACTTAGAGTGAGGATAGATGATTTTGAATTGATTGAATGCTGTGCTTTTTCATTCTGCACCAAGGCAATATACTGTGGAGTTTGTTACAACTTCTCCACAAAAAGTGGGATCCTACAATTTCTAGAGGCAGGGTCCACTTAGTTGAAAGGAAATTACAAAACCTAAGATGTAAAACTATAGGGTAAATATTATCTATAACAATACCCGCCCCATAAGGAACACCCTTGTCCTCAAGGGTGGAAGTTAGGAAATTTTTTTAGAAGATCATAATAAAATTCCCAAGTAGCACGGTCTGGAGGGCTGTTTTTCCACTGAACCAGCACCTTTGTAGCAGCCACTTTACCCTTCTTGACCATTTTCCTATCCAGAATTTTTTCAGGTTCCGATTATCCTTGAGAAGGAACATCAGTAGTAGCATTGGCATGTGCAGGAGCAGTATTTGGATTAGGATAGAGCTCTAATTGGGAAACATGGAAGACATTGTGAATTCCACTTGCAGCAGGGAGCTTTAATTTATATGCAGCTGAGCCTATTTTGTCCAAAACCTTATAAGGGCCATAGAATTTAGGAAGAAGCTTGTGAAATGCAGTGCCTCTGACAGTTATTTGTCGATAGGGATGTAGCTTCAGATAGACATAATCACCTATAGCAAGTACTCTCTCATTCCTCTTGTTAGCTTGTTGAGACATACGATTTTGAGGTCTTAGGAGATGAAAACAAAGGAGCTTAATAACCTCATTCTGGTATTCTTAATCTATGTATTAACATATTTCTCTAACTAACTCTAAGCTGGCCATTGTAGAAGATATTTTTTCTTTAGTTTCCCTTGATATGGGAAGTCTAGTCATTAGTGGATTCAGGGGCCTCTTCATTGAGTATACTATCATACTTGAAAGTGCCCTTACTTAAGTTATGAAACAAGTGCAATGGAGCAAGATAGATAGATAGTCTTAGAATCAAGTTAGCCCAGTCCCTATCACAACTGGTTTCTATTTTATAGATGGTCATGTGATTGGATCATTGATGTTAGCTGCTACAACAATTCAAAAGCTGTTGGAGATTAAGAAAACACGTTTACATCCAAATCAGTCTATATCTAGGACATATGCATTAACACCCATCCATATCAGACTCTTGATTTTATGGACGCTATACAGAGAGGCTAACCAGGTAGCTAATTGTTTAGCAAAGCATGGCTTGAGTTTGCACTCTAGTCTCAAGATTTTTTAGTATGTTCCTGCTTGTGCTTGATAACACCCGTTTCTGCATCAATAGCTACTTCTGACTAATTCTCCTCCACGTCTACCTTATCCTCTGAAGATTTCATATCACCTTTTTGATAATGTCAGTGAAAATTGTCTAATTCTCGCCAAATAGGTGTTCCTTGTTTTTTCCGCAGGTTGGAAAGCACAACATCATAGCCAGGGCTTTTAAAGTCAATCCTCAAAGCTGGTGTTTCTTTCGCTGTATATTTAGCTGATTTCATCTATGCTTTGGTCCACAATTTGATGGGTTGTTTATGCAAGTTTTATTTAACTTTGCAATCTGACGAAAGCCTCCTATTAATATTTTGCAAACTGTCACAGAAAAAATCTGGTGCTACACGTGGAAGAATCGGTAAACCTGAATGTTTTGAAATCACCTACTCCAAGCAATACTCAAACCATTAAAGATACCCCATCATTCAGCATCAATAACTAAGCAGGGGGGAAGGTTTTGCTGCAAAAGCAACACAAGAATCACCTCCATCATCATCTTATTTTGAGGTGTACAACACCATTAACTATGTCATTTTAGAAATTGTTGTTGGAAATATATGTTTGTAAATAGGATTATGATACTTTCAAATGCAAGTCAAAGTTCTGTAACAATTATTTCGGATCGTGTTAGACTTGTCCTGCTAGAGGTATTGAGATGTGATGCACATATCCTTATTAGCATGAAGGCATCAAATATATCAAATAGGCTATAAACCAAAGAGGAAAACTATTATTAACTAAAAAAAGCAGCTGAAATCTAACATTATATATACAATTATAGCTCAGTTCTCTGACTTTGATTATCAGAATTCTGTCCTGCCATACCCGACGAAGGTATGAGAGTCAATTCGTCATTTCCTGCATCTGCTACCTTTTCAAAATCAGTATTCTCTAATTGAACATAACTGATACTAAGTTGTCTCATATTTACATTATCTATATCAACACAATCTCTTTCTGCTAATGATCCCTCCCTAGAACTAAATGTTGATGAATAATCTGTTTCTGCATCAATAGCAACTTCCGACTCATGCTCCTCCAAGTCTACTTTATCCTCCAAAGAATTTTTATCATCTACCTCCGAAAAGTTACACCCATATGCTGATTGCTTAATTTGGTCTCGGTGTTCATACAGCTCGTCTTTGATGGTAACCATTGACTCTTTTGGATGTAAACTTGTTTTCTCAATCTCCAACAGATTTTGAATTGTATTAGTAGCAACATCTATAGCCCAATCATCACTATCTGCATCTCTGAAATTAGTCATGTAGAATATGCTTTGAGATTTTGATCAAACTGTTAACAGAACTAAGACTCATAATTTCATAAACCAAACCGGACGGTTTAAGAACCAAGACTTGCCAGTTCAGTTCTTAAAACACAACTAAGAATAAAAAGGAATTCTGAAATTAGATAGCATATTATGCATTACTTGAAAGGGTCAAGTCCAGCTGAGTTAAAGGTTGATTTCATGACAGTTAGAAGGAGCAAAGGATCAGTGGAGAAGTATCCTCCATACATTCCAATTTCCACTAGGAATTGCACATCCAAGATAAACTGCTCAAGGATTAAAAATACAGAATCACTCTAGATAGATAAAAATCATGAATATTGGCACCAAAACAGAAGGGATGGAAATCAGATACCTGTTTGGCCTCATTGGTTTGTAAGATAACATACTCTTCTGTTGTTGCATTGATCTCTTTGTTCTTGGAAACCAAAATAAACATACAGACCATCACCTCTCTCAGTAATTCCATCAACCAATTCATTTCAAACACATTTTCTTCTTCAAGTTTTTCAATTTTCCTCAGTTCTAGGAATAAAACCTGTCAGGACAAAGAAAAACTTTATACTTAATAAATATAAATTTTTCATAAGCATATATGGATGCAAAATCAGAAGCAACTATTTGTCCACAGGTATTTGCACCATTTTTTTCTTGATTAATTATTTGTGAAAACTATACCTGAAATATTGCAGAGGGCATTGGATTGTGGATTGTGTTAGCATCAAACTGATCATTGTAGTGAGTAGCTGAAAATATTTCATGGCTGCTGCAAGTAGATAACATTCTGAGAATTAATTGCTGGCAGAACACATTTCTCAACTTAATGGAGCTCTCTTCAGTAAACATAAGGAAATCATCAAGTTCTTGATGCTGATGAACAACTGAACGGTTCTTCCCTACTTGTGAATCCATGTGATTACTGCTTCTGCTGCTAAAGATACCTTTAACCAAAGTAGAGAGAAACTGCACTAATGTTGACAAATTGGCCAAAATAGAAACCTGCTGTGACAATGACTCAGCTAACTTGATTTTAGGATTATCTTGCTCCACTTCACTTGTTTCATAGGTAAGTGCTCTTTCAAGTATGATAATATACTCAATAAAGAGGTTCTTGAGTCCACTGGTGACGAGATTTTCCATTTCAATGGCAACTAAAGGAGAAATATCCTCTGCAATTGCCTGATTAGAGACACTCAAATATGTTATATGTTACTATTAGTATTGAAAGAATTTATGTTGGTTACATAATATATGGTCATTGAACAAACCTGCAAAAGTGTCTGAACCTTCCGGCCACTGGAAGTTAGCAGGCAATAATCAGGTTGCTCTGTGGAAGATCCATCTCCACCAAACACTCGAGACACAATGTATTTCTCTAAAATCCAAGAATCACTTACTGAGAATATAGGAATCACTTTCTTAAAGTGGTTTATATGTGTATTCAAAACATCTTCCATGCAGGGGTAAAGATGCTCTACCAGGTATGGCTGCAGCACTACTTTCTGATTTTTACCTAGTAAAGAACAATACGAAAACGCAAACTTCGCAGCCTTTATGGAAGAGGACAACCCAACACTTACTTCTGATGTGCTTTTAACAAATTTATCAAAACAATTAATAAATGACATTGTTTCTTCATATGACCATAACACAAGTTCTGAGGCATAAGGAGAAGTTTCTCCACATAACATCTCAAAGCTCTTAGCTGCTTGTGAGATCATAGAAAACACAAACTTCGCTAGCTTTCTGATATATATCTCATTTAACGACGAATTTGACCATTGCAGATTGTTTGTTCCAGTTACAATACACAGATGGTAATATTTAAGCAAAAGATGAATAGCAAGTTGAGTATCACCAAGTCTGCAAAGTGTGGTTAGTGCACTTTTTAGTTCTGGTCCTTCTATTCTTTTATTCTCAACTATCTGTACCAACTGTTCTATAATCATCAACTTTTTCTCAGAAATCATCCTGTTATATAACAGTATATCATCGTCACTATTTTCGAGGGCTTCATCTTCATATGCAGATTCTAAAAGTTGAAGGGCTTCATCTAGTTTGTTTTCTGACACGAGAATATCCAGCTTTTCTGAAACATCGTTGAAATGAGCTTCTGACTCGCTCGGTCGAGATGGTACAACAAAATCTAAAGATTCTTCAATGGTTAAGTTTATAGACAATATCTTAGGATATATGCGATTTTTAAGATCCTTGACCGACATTTGATGTGATAAAAAGTGGTTTTCTAGTTGCATAAGCTCATTTTCCACTCCTGTCACTTCCTCTAGTATTCTACACACGAGGGAGAAAATAATAAACAAAAGTTTGTAAAATAGATTATAGTAGAATTTGACAAATTACCTTACCTAAGGAATGATGAATAGTTAGCACAGATATTTTTGTGTAAATCTAGATTTGCTGCTTCCTTGAGTTCTTGAAGTTCATCACACAAGTGTTTGATGCCCTGTCATATCATGAAAGATGTTGCAGTGATGAATATCATGAAAATATAGAACAATTTGAAGAGGGTGTGTGAATGAAAATACCCTCCCAGTGATGGATTCAATATCAAGTTTCGCGTTATCATCCGGCTGATCAGAGATATTAGAATTAGAGAGTGAGACGACGGAAACAACGTCGTCTGAGCTCGGCTCGGAAGAGTGTATAGAGTTTCGAGCCACCGGAAGCGAGTGGTCTCGGAACCGGAACTTGGTGGCCGGTGAAGATTCCATTTGCATATTGGCAATGAAAGGGATGAAACGAATTCATTCATTCATTATATAAAGTTTTTTGATGATACTAGTTTGTTTTGGACATGGGAGTTTCCGCTGAGGCTTCGTCGTTTATTCATCTAGAACAAAGGTTGTGAAACGTGCTTCATTGATATGTTCGCCAATAAACTGTTTTTGTTTTTTTGATTCCACAAAACCTGTTTCGGCTTCTACCACTGTTACTGTTCTTTGTTTTATTTAACGTTACAGTTTGTATTATAGTCATGCGTGTGTCTCAATGTTTGTCTGCATGAGGATATATGGAATGTTTGATAAGTTAGTTTGAAGAAACTTCAAAAAAAAATCTGCTTGAGTAAATCAGCTTTTTTTGTCGTTTAGCAACAAAATATCAGCTTTATTTTTCTGTAAAATTGTGATGTTAGTTCGTAAATTAACGTATCCACCCTAGATATATGGACACGTTTTAAGTTGTATTCATCCATTGGACACCTATTGAATCTTTCAACAAATTTAAACAATTGTACTTCTATTTCAAAAATTATATGTTACAAAAATTTTATTATTAAATATCTCACAAGTGTTAATTACAATTAAACACAATTATTACTCTTTATATAATTCAGTCTTTTCACCTTACATCTCAAAATAATATTAAGTATACAATTTTAATCATAACATACTATTATATTTTTATAAAGTCTAATATAAAAAAAATAATAAACACACTATTTATTAAATTACAAAACATCATAAAAAAAAGGATCATTCAAAAATAAAAATAAAAAACTGATGACTAACGAAAAAATTTATATTAAAAATATATAATTCTTACGAAATTTAATAATTACCATAATTTTATTAATTGATCAATTTTTTGTAACTAATTTGAACTTTATTGACAAATTAATAAAATAATAAAAAAATCATAAAATAGAAATATTTTAGCTTCTAAAAATTTTTAAAAAAAATTCATGTGATTAAAATTTTTAATAGCAACTCATCTTATTATTTGATCAACTTTTTAGATTAATTTGATTTTTTTATAAGTTTTAAAATTATAAAATTCTAATGTATAATTTTAAAATATGATATACACTTCCTCAAAAACATGAAATATTCCTAACGCCTACAAATTACAATATTTAAAAAAAAATATATCCATAAAATTCAAAATATTTAACATAATTTAGTCCAAAAAAATAATTGAATAATGTCAAAATAATTTTATAACATATTTTTTTTTTAAATAAAAACTTGAAACTACGTCAATACCATTACACAATATAAAACATATACAAAAAATTAAAAACATTTAAATTAAATATCTCTATATTTTATGAAAACAACAAAACATTATCAATTACAATATTCAAATAAATACACAATTAATTAAAATAAAATGTTAAAACATCCGCGCAACGCGCGGGTTACCATCTAATTTGTAATAAAATATTAGTTTTGCAATTTTAAGATTAGAAAGTTAGTTACACAATTCTCTCTCTTTTTTCAATTCTCTGCAACTGTTCTCCATCTTCTTCATCTTCTTGTGCATTGTTAATGGGGGTCCATTGTTGAACTCTAACAATTGGTATCAGAGTCTGATTTGATACACAGGAAAACACGAGTGTAGTGAGGTGCGTGATTGATTTTTTTTCTTCAATCCGCGTTGAATTGAAGTTTGAAATCGAGAAGAATCACAGATCTTGATTCTCAGGGTTTAGGAAACACGAGTGTTGGTGCGAATTGAGTAATTTGCACAAGAACGAAGATGAATGGTAGAAACAGCAACTTGAACATAAAACTTTCAGTATTCGATAGAAAGAACTGGAATGGATGGTCGATTCAGATGCGTGTCTTGTTTGGCGCTCAAGATGTGCTTGATCTCGTCAATGACAATTACACGTCGGTTGCTGAAAATGCAATAGAAGTGTAGAGAAATGTGTGATGTGAAACGAGGAAGAAGAATCAAAAGATATTGTTCTATATCCATCAGCGTGTGGATACGACTGTGTTTGAGAAAATTGCTGACACGTCGACGATGGAGATGACGTGGGATACACTAGCAGGGACGGATCCACTTATAGTGGAATGAGGTCAAGTGACCCCACTTAATTTTTTTTAAAAAAACTAATAATAATTAATTTTGAAATATTGACCCCACATAAAATGTATCATTATCCTCATACTAATTTGATTTGAATTCTAGAAACCATAAATCTGACTATTAATTTTATTTTATTATTTTTTTAAAAAGAAAATGGAAATTAAAAAGACACAAGTAAATTGTATTTATATAGGTTTTTATAATCTAATTATAAATCAATTTACATATGATCTGACCTGATCAGAAGGGGACCAGGGACTTGCCACACGCTGTTGATCTGCTGCCTGTTCACCGGTGTTGAAAAAGGAGATGGGGGGTGTACCTGCAAGGCACTCCGATGCCAAAGTGAGAGTTTGGACAGAGTGACAGCAAATACAGAAAAAGGATAAGAATAGAATACCTGACCCTCTTGTGAAAGAGGGTATCTATAGAGAGACCCCAGCGCAGGGCCAACGGTCATTTGAGTTGGGCTGGATGGCCAGGCCCAACCCAAGTGACTGCTAGGGCTTACGTGGCGTAGTGAAGACCAGAACATGGTCTTCGCCTTAGTTCAATTGTCTTGTGATCTCCGGAAAGTGGGTTTGACCTGCTCTTTCGGAGGTGGACAGTTGGTTGGTGACGTGTCCCCGCGGAGGGGAGCACGTGGAGAACGTGAGAAGGACACGTTGTTCTGCTCGACAAGGGAGAAGGTTCTGCTCGCGAAGGGCCATTGTCTGCCCGGCGGGAAACACGTGTTCGACGGGTGTAGCCCAAGCTGGATTGGGCCTAACAAAATATCATTGGGTTGGGCCTGCCCGGTCAAGCCGGGGCCCAGGCCAGAACAACATACATACTCTATTTGTTGTCTTCTTTCTTCTACACACTTTATTTTTTCTTCACAAATCTCTTACTTTTAAATCTTATTTGTTTTTATTGTTTTATCATAGTAGAGTTAAAAGACAATATTCAAGTAAGTTTCTTCCTCATTCTTTTTGTTGTTGTTGTATATTATATTATTATGTTGTGATTTCATATTTTTGTATCAATTTTTATCATGTTTTTAGTTTTAATTTTATCCTTGTGGAGTTGTAGTTCAATCAAGTAACTAATTAGTGTTAAATTTTTATGTGTTAGAAATGGAAAAATATTTTAAAAGAAAATCAACATTGGAGTCTCAACAAGTTAATGAAGTGGAAAATGCATTTGCACAACAAGTAGGGTCATCTTTGATAAAAAGATTTTTAGATGTTGATTTAGATAATCTTCCTATTGATCCTGGAGAAAGGAATCAAATGGCATGTTATCACCCAAATGATCGAGATGAAATCCGAAGAGCTTATTTACAAAAAGGGCTTTGTCAACCAAAGGACCATAATTTTCCACAACGACAATTTGGTACGTCTTTACGTAAGTTCAATCCTTATTGGTTTCTTGAATTTGGTAGTTGGTTGGAATATAGTGTATCAAAAGATGTTGTTTTTTGTTTATGTTGTTACCTTATGAGACATGAGATAGGAGAACACAAAGGTTGGGATGCATTTGTGACTGAGGGATTTTCAAATTGGAAAAAGAAAGATAGACTCAATGTCCATGTTGGAGGTCCGAATAGTGCTCACAACCAAGCTTGGAGAAAATGTAATGCACTAATGAATAAAAAACAACATATTGAAGTTGCTATCAACAAACAATCTGACTTGATCAAAAGGGAATATCGGATTCATTTAACTGCAATAGTTGATTATATTCGACTTTTGTTAAAGTTGGGATTAGCATTTCGCGGTGATGATGAATCAGTGGATTCAAAGAATAAGGGTAATTTTCTCGAGATTCTACAATTTCTTTGTAGTCATAATGAAGATATTGATAAAGTATTGAAAAAATCTCGTGGAAATCTCAAATTAGTGTCACCTAGCATTCAAAAAGATATTGTGAAAGTTGTTGCTTCTGAGACCACAAAAGTTATTATTGATGATCTTAACAATGATTTGTTTTCTATTTTAATTGATGAATCTCGAGATGTTTCAGTTAAAGAGCAAATGGCTGTTATTTTACGTTATGTACACAAGAAAGGATGTGTCATTGAGAGGTTTCTTGGTATTGTTCATGTTGCAAATACAAGTGTTTTGTCTTTAAAGTTAGCACTGGAGTCCTTATTGGGAAAGTACAATTTAAGCTTTTCAAGAGTTCGTGGACAAGGATATGACGGGGCAAGTAATATGCAAGGAGAGTTTAATGGCCTCAAAAGTTTGATATTAAAAGAAAATAAGTGTGCATTCTATGTTCATTGTTTTGCTCACGAACTTCAGTTGGCCCTTGTAGCGGTTGCTAAAAAGCATGATGACATTGCTTGGTTTTTTCTTGTAGTTAATAATTTATCTAATGTTATTGGAGCTTCATGCAAGCGCAGAGATATTCTTAGAGAAAGTCAAATTCTTAAAGTAATGGAAGCATTAGAGAGTGGAGAAACTTTAACTGGTCGTGGCTTGAATCAAAAAACTACGCTAACAAGATCTAGAGATACTAGATGGGGATCACATTATGGTACATTACTAAGGTTGGTTTCTTTGTTTCCTTCTGTGTGTGATGTGCTAGATATGATTTTAAAAGATAGCCTTAGCGCAGAGAAACGAGTTGAAACTCGTCAATTATTGAATACTTTATAATCCTTTGAATTTATTTTTAAATTGCTTTTGATGAGAAATATATTGGGAATTACTAATGATTTATCTCAAGCACTGCAAAGAAAAGATCAAGATATTATAAATGTTATGGCATTTGTTAAAGTATCGAAGGAAAGATTACAAAATATGAGAGAAGATGGTTGGTCAAGTCTACTCGATGAAGTGTCATTATTTTGTGAGAAGCATAATATTGACATTATAAATATGGATGATGTCTTCATGTTACATGGAAAACCAAGTCGTAAAGTTGAAAAAGTTTCAAACTTGCATCACTTTCAAGTCGAGGTCTTTTATCAAGTGATTGATAGGCAACTTCAAGAACTGAACAATAGATTTATTGAGGTGAATAGTGAATTGCTTATTTGTGTAGCAAGTTTAAGTCCACGAGATTCATTTGTTGCATTTGACAAGGAAAAGTTGATTAATCTGGCTCGATTTTATCCATCCGAATTTTCTTTGGTAGAGCTTATGGGACTCGACAATCAACTTGAAAATTACATCATGGATGTTTGTTCAAGTGAGCAATTTTCTAATTTACAGGGAATTAGTGATCTTTCAAGAACGATGGTGGAGACTAAAAAACACATTGCTTATCCAATGGTGTACTTACTTTTGAAGTTGGCATTACTTTTGCCTGTGGCTACGACAACCGTTGAAAGAAGTTTCTCAGCTGTGAATTTTGTGAAGAATCAACTGTGCAACCGTATGGGTGGTAAATTTTTAAATGATTGTTTGGTAACATACATAGAGAGTGATATATTTGATAGTGTTGAAAATAAAAAAATCTTACAACACTTTCAAAATATGAAGACACGTAGAGAGCAATTATAATCTTTGAATATTATGTTGTCTTCATTTTTTTAAATATATATTTGTGCTTTATTTTGTAATATTTAACTTTAAAGATATATAATATATATCATTATCATTTTATGCATAAGTATTTATATTTTTTTATAAATATTTATATTATTTGATTTTTATTTTTGTATTAAAAAAATTAACCTTGACCCCATTAATTAAAATTTCTGGATCCGTCCCTGTACACTAGTGTAGTGTTATGGTGGCGACGCCTCAATGACGAAAGTGAAGTTGTAATCCATACGTAAGCAATATGAGAATCTCAACATGAAGGACAATGAGAAGGTACCTAAATACATTTCTAGAGTAATTATGGTCACGAATGTGATGAAATATTATGGAGAAACACTCTCTGAACAAGTAATCATTGAAAAGGTATTGTGATCATTTAATCCTCAGATTGATTACATAGTTATAACCATAGATAAAATTGAGAATTTTGCTACTCTTTTGATATATTAAAAATTAAATCTTCTTCTTCAATGAATAAATCAAGATTATATAAATATTTAAGTGCTCAAGTATATCCACTAAACTTTTTCACATATGATAAAAAATTATGCAAGAAAAAGTTTCTCGTAAATATTACTGACACTTAAAAACAGAAGAAAATTGTTCAAGAAAGAGGTGATTTTGAAATAAGAAAATCTTTTCTATTTATAATGCACCAAATACCTTTAGAAAATTAGAAACAATGGTTGAAAAATAATCATGAAATCATGTAATGATATGGAGAGGTTTCATGATCATTTGAGATAAAGGGGTATAACAATGGTTCAAGACTTTCCCAAAAGATATAGAGGTAAATCAATTTACTTGATCATGTTAATCGAGTAATCATTCCTCAATGTTAAAAAAAGTGAAAATATACTAGGTAAATCGACTGAGATAACTTGGTAAATGGTTGACATAGTTGAAAACAGAATGGTAAATTGATTGACATAATTGATTAATCGATTGACCTGTTTAAAAACTCAAAAACAGATCAATCGATTAACACGAAGAGGTTAATCGATTTACTTGACCATAACCTTTGAAAAATGACTAAGTTAAAGATGCAACATTGAAAATATTTATGCAACAAATTTTATGATTAGTTCTTTAATACTTACTGCTTATATCAATTAAGTTGCACATTATACCTTGATTTAAGATTCAATATCATTGAAATTCAAAACTTATGCAAACTTGATACTTTGATTCCAACATTTTTCTTCTTTAATCTTTCTTCTAAGATAACCTTTTGTATTCACCAAAACAAAGCTATGAAAGATGATGAAAATCTTCTTCACAAAATATTGTACAAATAGTTTCAACAAATAAACAACAAAATGTTACAATGTAAGAATGAGAAGACAAAAAGTCCCTTTTGTTTTAGATTTAAAAAAATAGATTTTTTTCTTTGTATTTTTAAAAATACTTTTCATGAAAATGTTTTTAAAAATATTATAAGTTTTTTAAATTAGTTTTTATCTAAGTCGAAAGACTAAATTTGACATTTTATAATATAAACGTACATTATTGAAGATCAAAACATAGTTGAAATCACAATTTTTTCAAAAAATTGTATTTCAAAAATGATTTTTATGAAAAGCTATTTTAAATAGCTTCAAAATTAAGTGGTTTATTTTTTTTTTTTAATTTTGTCATCTAATTAAATGATGAAATATCTAAAATAATAATTTTAGAATAACTATTCAAACCAAATTTTCATTTGAAGTTTTTTTGAAAAATGTATATGTACATTTTTTTCAACAAACATATGCAACACTATAAAAATCATTTTTAAAAAAACCTTAAACAAATGAGCCCACAAACTCCTCAAATACCTAGTGCAGTGCGAACATGATATCTTTCTCCTCGTGCCTTATTTTGACTATTTGAAATGGGAAATGTAGCATTTTTTCTCAAGAACCTTAAGTACAAACATTATTCAGACCCAACGATTAATGAATCTAAAATTTCTATTTTTATTGAACTATTTTGAAAAAAGCATGAATGAATTTTCTTACCTCTCTCTCTCTCACACACACACACACGCACGCGCGCGCGCGCACACACACACTCACTCACACACACACACACACACACACACACACACACACACACACACACACACACACACACACACACACAACTCTCTATTTAGGATAAGTGAGATAAAAATGACCTAACATATATTAGTCTTTCTTCACATAGAAATGGAGATTAATACCCAATAAATATCTCCATCACAACTATGTGGAATGATTGCTAAAATGACAATGTCACAACAAGTTTCAAATTCACTTTTGATTACATTTTAATTATCATAATAAAACTATTAACTTCATCCTGAAATTAGGATGACACCAACAATTTAGCACCCAATACATTATCCATCCAATGAAATATGATATCTTACATAAATATGTTTGGACCAACTCTGAAAAAATATCTTTGATGTAATACCTTTGAAATAAATACCGCAATAATCTTTGGTGAGTTGTCTGAATGCATTTCCTAATATAAGAACACGACACACGTGAAGGTGAGAAAGTACTTAGAAGGGGGGTTGAATAAGTATGTAGAAAAACTTATAACAATAAAAACTCAAGGATTTTTATCCTGGTTAGTTGAACTCAACTACTCCAGTCCACCCTATCAAGAGTGATTTGTCTTTCTCAACAAGGACTTAATCCACTATTAAATCAACTGATTACAATCGCAAGCACTAAGAGCAACTGTTCTTAGTCTTCTTAAGAACTACTGATCCCAACTGGATCTTCTTAAGGACCTTTTACAATCAAATGTAAGAATAATATAAGTGTTTAAATGCTTCTAATTAAGCTTTATCACAACAGTGATTTTACACTTAAGATTTAAGAACTTAGAAATAAATTCAGCAAGATATAGATTTGTATGAGAGCTTGTAATGAATTTCTTTCAAGGATTTCGTCAACTGAAGAAGAGAGATGGAGTCTTCCTTTTATAGGCAAAGATGTCCAAGAAGTCTTTACGTTGAAGACTGTGTGCTAAAAGGTCTGAGCCTTTTTGTCTTCACATCACATGACTTTTCCTAGAAGTAGAATGCACAGAAAAATCCTCTTTGTCTGTATTCTTGTGTTTAGCATAAATGAGGAAAGAGTCGTTTGGCCATTCCAACGGACATAACTTTGAATTCTTCTTCAATAAGTTTCAGCAAAGTATCAGAGCCTTGACTGATTAGAGCCTTCTGATGTACATTAGAGTTTGCTGAATCAGAGTCTTTGCAGTATGTGTGCTTTCAGCGTGTAATTGTTCAAAGCAGAGTTTGGGATCAGATCCTCAATACTGGCAGCGTTAGTACTATCAGAGTCTTCTGAATTAAACTAAGCTTGAAACTCTTCATACAGAATTCTTCAATGCTTCAGATGCTTCTGGCTTCTGCTTTAGATTCTTCTGTAGCTTGTGCTTCAGATCCTTCTGTAGACAGCGCTCAGAATCTTCTGTAGGCAGCGTTCAGATTCTTCTAAGAGATGCTTCTGACGCTTCAGAGCCTTGCAAATTTTTCATGTTCAGATCTAATTTGCTTCCAGAATAATATTCACTTTTAATATCTGCAGCAAACATTCTTAAACAAATTTTAGAGTATATAATTCTTTAATACAAAATTTCATAATAGTTATCATCAAAACATAGAGATATTATTAAGAACCAATATGTGTTCTAACAACACGACCAATACAAAAGTACCAAAAAAAGAGGTGAGTGAAGCCGCATTTGGAACGCCCTACTCTAGGTATCTATCCATTCCAAAGCGTGGGTGGTGTATCCTTGGGTACGTCGATCTCGAACTAGGTTTTCACCTAGAGGTAGAGAAGGGGAACCAAACCTTGATCGGACATGGTCCCCATAGACGTAAAATAAAATTTAGTGCTCAACTCGCTCACACCGTACATATGATGAAATAAAACCATTCAGGATTAGATGATGAAACAAAATCACTTAAGACTATATGATGAAATAAAATCTTTCACAACTAAAAGACGAAACTAAACCGTCCTAGGCGCATAATGATGAAATAAAAATTTCCACAAAGATAAATGACGAGTTGAAGTCATACGAAGAAAGATAGAAACATTGATCATAAAAACAAAGTCGTGAAATATCTATAAGAAGTTATAACTACAAACATCGAAGACCGACAACAACAAAATAGAAACTATTAATTAATATAATATTAGAGTATAATCCTTAGCGGCAACCACCTTTCCCCTTCCTCACCCCACCCCACCCCTTACCACCACGACTTCCCTCTGTGCATCCAATTGTTTTCGAGAAATCTTCACAGCATGGTAAAACAACTCCACCTAGCTTAAGGCATTCTAGAAGATGACCTGCATAATCTTGGAGTTGAGCTCAATGGCTTATTCCAACTCTTTTTGCAACCCAACCAAATGATCCTCATAATAATTTTCCTCTTTGAGCGATCAACCTTCTCCTTATAAAGATCCTTCTCTCCCTCTGTCAACTTGGCTAAAGAAGAGGTAAGGGTTTCATGTACATCAGCTAAATCTTTCTCTGTCTTGGGTTGGGACTCCTCCACCTTAGTCAAAAAATACCTTACCTCCTCAAGATTCTTCTTATTTCCTCTTAATGAATCCTCCAAGAGAGTGACATTGGCAATACTTTAGTGGGGGCACAATTTTTCTCTATGTCTTTTCGTAGAGCATCTAGCTACTCCTAAAATTTATTCCCTTTGATAGGATGGTGTCATATTGTTTTTTACCTGCTCTTTCTCCTTATTTAAATTGCTCGCTACTAGAACTTCCCTCTGACCTGTGGTCCTATTAGCCATCAAGGCGACACCTCGGTGCATCTGATAAGCTACTTTTTACATCAATCCCTTCTTAGAGGTGTCAGATAAGTTGCAAATATAAGAATATTCCCCTTTGGGTCTGTTTGTGAGTTGGTTTTCAAAGGTTTTGGAGGGCTACGTCTATATTTTGATACATATTTGAAATTTAAAAAAAATAAAATAATAATACGATACATTAGCATATATACTTTTTTTAATATCAAATACATATCAAAATATAGATGTATCCATCGAAATCCCTTCCACCAAAAACTAACTCGGAAATAGAATCTTAGAGAAGCAAGACTGCATTTCCTTGATGGTATGAGGCTCTTTGTTCATGAAGAACTACTGAAGGGAGTAAGCAGGAGGAACACTCTAACTTTCGCCTAGGATCAAATTTTCAACGGTAGGTTGCCTTGACTTGGAATTTTTAGTTGGATGTTCCTCCTAGGTTGCATCCTGGCCCCAGTCCCTCTTGGAAAATTTACCACTGGAGATCTTTGACCGATCATGAACTTTTTTGCTCCAACCCTCCGAAGACAAACGGTTATAGTTTGGCCTATTTTCTTGCTCAGCTTGGGACGATTGGGTCAACTCAATATTCAAAGCATCATTTCCGTCCTACGTCACCCCCTGATGCCGCTTCAATAGTGTTTGAAGTAGGGGCCAGAAGGGGAAGTTGGGGATTTCTCTTTACTACCATGAACTTTCTCCTCTTCATCACACTGTGAACTAGCCTCATGTTTTTGCACAACAAATAAAATGATCATTTTAAATATTAAAAGAACAATAAAGATAAATAAGAAGGTTTCTTCCTATCACACTAAAAAGCTTTTTCCTTTATTTTTTATCAACCACTTCTACCACCGACCACACACACACACACACATATATATATATATATACATATATATATATATATATATATATATATATATATATATATATATATATATATATATATATATATTCTTTTTTGTCATGTAAGCGACACATTTGAAGGGTTAGACCACCTCCAACGGTGGTTTTTCAAATTGGTTTGCCAGCTTGACATTGAAATTGTCAACAAAAAGTTGTTCCAGCTGGTGAACGTTACAAACATAAGCAATGGTTCTTCATTTTTTTTTATTATTAAAATAATCATTTAGCCGTTGTGCAACGGCTTTATTTTTTATTTTTTAACTTTATTTATTTATTATAAATATAGGTTTGTTGGAAAAATTGTATACCAATCCTATTTTCTCTCACTTTTATTTACTCTTTAATTTCAAATTTCTCTCTCACAATTTTATCATTTTATTCATAAATATTTAATTTTCTTTCCAACAATTTCTTCTCATTATCATTTTAATTATGTGATGCTATTTATTTTTATTGTTTTTAATTATGTGACATGTATTTAAATTTAATTTTAATTTTATGTTTAATTTGTATTTATATTAATTAAAATTTAAATATTTAAATTATAATTTTAAATAAAATAAATTTAATATAAATAATATATTTTAAATAAAGTGGTGGGACCCAATATGGGTTCTTTGGAGTTGCACCATTGGAGTGAAAATTGAATGAGTTGATTTAAAAGAGTGGGTCCCACAAAGAACCTAAAAATGGGTTGCACCATTGGAGGTGCTCTTAGATCCATCTTCATATCCAAAGCTTTCCTAGAGAGAAGATAAATCCACCTTCAACAACCTTGCTTCTGGGGTCAGAGCATCCGAAGAGAACGAATACATGTTTAAAACCCTGAAGAAGTTTTCTTGAGTCCAATATTAAGGGAATCTATCCACACACTCGGTCGGCTCGAAATCAGGGAGCACGAAGGGGAATGGTTGTCCTCAAACAAAAAAGTTAGAGTAGGCATCTTAAATATAGGGAACAACCAGAAATTAAAGATCTTTGAAATTCTTTCAACTTTCAATGTAAACATCAAACAATTTCTTCAACTAACAAAGCAACAGTGGCCCATGTTCTTGCTTTGCACAAGAAGAGTTACATATCACGCTGAAGAGGATAAAGAATAACTTTAAATTTGGCACTCCACTCCGGTATTTGCACCAATATTGGAATACCTTTACAAAGGATCAGCTTACCGGGTGTAGTTGGTAATGAACGGTTCTTAAATGATTTAGTAACTCCACTTCATAATTGCTAAAGGGAAACCCAAATCCTAATCTAGAAAATAGACACTTGTGGAAGGGAGCACCTCCAATGTTGCAACCCATTTTTGGGTTCTTTGTGGGACCCACTCTTTTAAAGCAACTCATTCAATTTTCACTCCAATGGTGCAACTTCAAAGAACCCATATTGGGTCCCACCACTTTATTTAAAATATATTATTTATATTAAATTTATTTTATTTAAAATTATAATTTAAATATTTAAATTTTAATTAATATAAATACAAATTAAACATAAAATTAAAATTAAACATAAAATTGAAAATAATAATTAAAATTAAATTTAAATACATGTCACATAATTAAAAACAATAAAAATAAATAACATCACATAATTAAAAACAATAAAAATAAATAACATCACATAAACAAATGTAATTTGAAATAAAAAGATGAAATTTTGGCCTAAACAAATGTAATTTGAAATAAAATGATAATGAGAAGAAATTGTTGGAAAAAAATTAAATATTTATGAATAAAATGATGAAATTGTGAGAGAGAAATTTGAAATTAAAAAGCAAATAAAAAGGAGAGAAAATAGGAATAAAAAGGAGAGAAAATAGGAATGATATAAATTTTTTCCAACAAACCTATATTTATAATAAATAAAAAAGTTAAAAAAATAAAATAAAGCTAAATAATTATTTTAATAATAAACCAAATGAAGAACCGTTGCTTATGTTTGTAACGTTCTACAGCTGGAATAACATTTTGTTGACATTTTCAATGCCAAGCTGGCAAACCAATTTGAAAAACCACCGTTGAAGTTGGTCTAAGAGCACCTCCAATTGTGCAACCCATTTTTAGGTTCTTTATGGGACCCACTATTTTAAAGCAACTCATTCAATTTTCACTCCAATGGTGCAACTCCAAAGAACCCATATTGGATCCCACCACTTTACTTAAAATATATTATTTATATTAAATTTATTTTATTTAAAATTATAGTTTAAATATTTAAATTTTAATTAATATAAATACAAATTAAACAAATAAAAAAAGTTATAAAAAAAAATAAAGTCGTTGCACAACGGCTAAATGATTATTTTAATAATAAAAAAAATGAAGAACCATTGCTTATGTTTGTAACGTTCACCAGTTGGAACAACTTTTTGTTGAAAATTTCAATGCCAAACTGGCAAACCAATTTGAAAAATCACCGTTGGAGGTGGTCTAAGCATCCACTAAAAGAACTACACAACCTCTTGTCAGGTTCAACGTGAAAAATAGACCAATCAGAAGACATCTCTATGTCCCGATGTACACTCTCCAATACTTGAACCATACTAAAAATGTAAGTTTTTCCCACTAATTATACCTCCACCCTAAAATTACTGAGTGGCGTTGGCGGGAAACTTAATACCTTTCTGGTCCTTTCGAACCATCTTCTTCTCACTATCAACAAAAAGAAAATGTTTCTCATAAGTTTTAGAACGACCCTTGAAGTCAAGCTGATCTTTAACTTCTTTGTTGTTGGGTTCCCGGTTATTCAAAGTCCTAAAAAATTGATGTAAGGATGTGTCTCTAGATCATCCCAATACGCCTTAATAAACTCTGAATCTGCCACATGTAACTCAGAAGAAGAGGGACCAGGGTCAACTTCCCTAAACTAAGGATTCACGGGTTCACTACCATTTTTTAGGGAACCCGACTAGTTCAGAGTTCTCACTACGAACTATGAGATTTATAAGGGTGGATAACTGCTAAAGGAACAACATTCAATATTTCTAGGTCTACTACCCTTGTGCAAGATGAAGTGTTGGTTATATCTTTTCCACCGGGTATATCTATAAAGTTTGTCGGTACATCTCTTACGTTGGCCATTTTGAAGAAGAAAAAACAAGAAACAACAATAAACAAGAGAGATATAAATGGTACCTGAAAAAATTGGAGATATGAAGATAAGGATATGGAGAAAGATTTCTCAAAAACATAAGATGTCAAGTGAGTTGTGAAATATGGAAAGAAAAGCAAACAAACATAACAAGATATTGTCGGAGCTCAGGGAAGGAATATCAGAGTTGGTGAAAAAGAGAAGAGATAATTTGAGTAAAGAGTAAAAACGTAACTTGAAAGGAGAAATAATATTTATATAATGTAGCAAGGTAGGAAAATCGATGCTCCATAACGAAGGAAGGTATGAAGATGAAAATTGACGGATAAATACTCGAGATCACAACAACACTTGAGCACCCTAAAGTGAAGCCTCACACCTTACCCTAAGGGCCTAGGGCCATGTGTAAGAACGGTCCTACAAAACCTTTCAATGACAAAACTGACATTTAATTGGCTTATTTTCAAGGTCACTTACTCTCACTTGCCAAGCCTCATCCACTTTTGCAAAGCAAGAGTTCGTCATGAGGACCATGGTAGCAACCGGATACTCCAAGATCTTCACATTACTACGCAATGGTAGACCATGGAAAAAATTGTTTCGGGGCGGCTAAAGGCTCTAACAGGATAGGTCTAATCACAAGAAGGCCCAGTCCGAAAGCGTGCCCACTAAGATGCTGAAGATTTTGTGCACCCGTAATCATGAAACTCAAACTCAATCTTTGACTGCGGATGATCGCCCACTCAGATATTATCAGTCAGTCATCTGCATCTCACCCTGAAAATCATGGGGTAGTTCTATTTGCCTTTCTTCTATAAGATACATCACACAAGATTCACATGTATGCTCTCATCATAACTCATTTTACGATCTCTCATATTTGACTGACTTGAATATTAAAGTATTAAACTTGCAAATCCATCTTACTCTACCGTACCAAAGAGAACTTGCCGCCACACCATTCAACATCCCAGTTTGCATTTACCATTTCTAATTCTTGATAGGAACAATATTCATTTTCTGATTCTAGATAGGAACAATATTCATTTAAAAATACTTTTTTATATTAGTTGTTTCTTCTGTTTAATTGATTTATGGTTGACTATGTATGTGGTGGCAAGTGATAAAGTTAGAAGTGCAAGCGTAAAAGGTGCTATCTTCTTTCTGCCCAAAGTTCACGGATACCTTTCATGAACTGATCTTAAAGTATATTATTATTTGATTCTCTATAAGAAAATTTCAAACGTATGTTTTACATTCAATTGGTTTGAAGAATCTAAAATTGGATTATATTCGTTTTCTATATGGAATAGTTTTTCCAAAACACACCAGGAATCTTCGAACTCTTGGAAGAGATTTTTTCCATACAAAAAAACAATTATTATAAATTAAAATCAAGAATGTCAAAACATATTCTTAACAATCCAAAAACCGCACAGTCATTTTTTCCCCTTTGCTTCTTTTGTCACATCCTTTCTATTTTGTACGAAGAAAAATCAACTTTGCATTTGTTTTGGCCTGAAATTGTTCCGAGTGATATTATTCGCACTACTGAGTATATTCTTGATTCAACAGATAAAGTATTAAATCAATCAAACCTCATGAAGGTCAAAATAGACTTCTACCATTCTCTTAATGCCAAATATGTTGTAAAGTAAGATATTTTGTATTTGGAAATGAAAATTAAACCATTCAAGAACAATTTTTTTTTTTTTTTTACTTTTGTATGTCAATCTTAACTTAAATATATGGGATGTCCGAGATATCGAAAAACTCCTGTCTTAATATTTTAATATTCATGCATAATTATTAATGAGATTAAAGATAATTTTATATTATTATCTAATAGAATTATAATATTCTGTCATATTATACTATTATTTTAAAACTAAATATGAGTCGCAGAATATATGTATATAATTAGTTGATAATATAAAAAAATATTTTACATTGTCATTGTATTTTTTTTTTCATTATCAATTAATTTAATACTAATGACATAATTTCATTCTTTAGAAGTGATTATATAAAATTTCTTAATGTGTGTCAGATATTTATGCACAATGAGATTTATTTACTTATTTATTAAAATTACATATAAATCAATGTTATATAAGAGTTATATAATAAATATTAATACAAAAATAGATGGAAAATGAGTAATAAGATGCGGTGTTGTTGTTTCTTTTTAGATGATAAATCAATTTACTTAAAATTTATATTTATGGAATTAGAAGACACAATATTATGTATGAGTTTTTGAATCCGCTTTAACGTATCAAATTCTCAGCCAAATATTAGAAAAATAAAAGTGACAAATACAAATAGTATGAAAATATATTTATTATTAGAACACACATTCTTATATTTGACTATTTTATTTAAAGCAATTTTATTTAAAACAATTTTAAGAGTTGTATATTTCAGTAAAACATTTGATCCTCTTATCAATGATGAGAAAACTTTATCAAGCTCACACATACATATTTTCTTCCTACTCAACTATAGATAAAAATATCTGATGATTTAAGTGTTGATATCTCTGCTAAAATAATAAAAAGATTCACAAACATGTTTTTCTTCATAGATATTTTGATTCCTGTTGAAATATATCAGGTAAGTAATCTTGTGAGAAGTGTGGTTCTGTGGTTCTATTTAGAAGACTTTTACCATTCTAAGACCTTATCTCATATTGAATCCAAATTAATATGACTTTTACCATTCTAAGTCCTTATCTCAAATTGAATCCAAATTAATATCCAAAGTTCAGTTACTCAAGATGGTATATTTTTTGGAAGAAAAAGAGAGTTGTAAACTAATATCATGAATATTTGTACCGACATAAATTTTAAAACTAAAAAAAAAATTCTATTTATATAATATAATAAAATAGTAATTTCACTTTATGCTTGATGGTAAGTTCAAGAGAAAAAAACATTGGAGTAGGGAAAAGTAGCTCTGGAAAATTTAGCATCACAGCATACTATATGGTCCATACAACAAGCCATGTGGGCCTAAAACTCAGTAATTGTATCCAAGATTCATGAGAAAGGCATGAACATATGAGCACATTTTTATATGAACATATTTTCTCTTGCTAAAAAATTTAATTAGTACCTACTTTTCTTCATTCACTAAATTATTCCAAAGCTTACTCTCTTTCACCAAATGGTCAAACTTGTCATGGTGAATTGGTAATACCTCTCTTTCATGCCACCATCGAAGCCTTCAGTTTACCTTGACATCATGTAGTGGGCCCACAATCATGCTATTTTGATGGAAAGTTATAGTTGCATTTGCTTTTCAATTACTTTAAATATTCCACATACAAATCATAATTGTGAATTTTATATTTCTATGGCAGTTATAAAATTGTTTGCTTACAAATATTTTGACAGATTCTATGGTGGACCACCTTATTTCCTTTCTCTCTTTTTTTTTTTTTTTTTTCTAGATTAACTTTTGATAATTATACATGAATATACTAATTGTATATTGTGACATCACAAAAACTGCTTGCTTAATCTGTCATCTGAAAGGTTCAAGTGGAGTAGATTCTTCAAGAGACTGTGCTGCTTGAAAACATTCTGCAGCTTCAACTAATGATGATACTGTACCCTCAGCTTTGTGAAAGAGGCCAAGATTATACCAAGCAGAAGCATTCAATCTATCGTGTCGTAGTGCATCCGTCAAAAAACTTCTGACTGCAGGATTTGATTTATTACTGCAATGTCGAAGTATTTTAGCAGTGGAGATTAAGCTCAGAACATGGCCAGGATCAATGTTTAAAGCATCAGCGAAAGCTTTTAGAGCTTCTTTGTAAAGGCCCTTTGCTTCATACATTATACCTGTACAATTTGAAGTGAACGGTGGCCTATTTAGAAATTCACAAATGGTTTAGAGACCGACAGAGTAATTAAACATTAAGAATGGTTTCTGTATTATACAATATCCGGCAATTATTTCAAGTAATAATAATCTGTTAACATCGTTTCAATCTCAATAAGAAAAATTAAATGGAAAAATATGCAGCTCAAAGATAAAAATCATATATGTTTACCTAGAGCATGACATCTAGAAGCGGAGTATGGTTTGATGGCCTTAGATTTTGAAAGACACGCCTCTGCATCATGCCATTGGGAAAGACTGATATACACATGAGCAAGATCATGCCATATTTCCAATTCCAAGTTCTTAGCACGATCTCGGCCGTCCTGTCACAAATAGTATCAATAAAAGGGTAAGCAACTAGAACAGAAAACATAATACTTTTACGCTTACAAAGCTTCTTCCAAGAACAAGACGAAAAGGCTACAACAACGAACCTTAGATAACTTCTTCCAAGAACCAAAACTCTTTCTCTGAATTTGAAGAACAGCGAGAAGCTGAGTGTATGTCTCGATGGCATTCTTTAACTGGTTCTGTGCAATTTGAATTTTAGCTTTTGTTCGCAACAAATCACCTTGATCCCATTTCCCAGTCTGATCCAAAGCAGCGTTAATAATAGATTCCGCATCCAAAAACTTTTTTTGAGCAGATAATATCCGTGCCAATAATAACCATCCTTTAACATTTGAACCACCTTCTAGTTTTACAACGTACTTTGCATAATAAAGTGCATCATCCAACTTCCTTTGTTCTGCATATTCTAAGCTGAGATGGTAAAGTACTAGCGGGTCTATCATTCTGGTCATTCTACCAGCAGTCTCCAAGGCTTGAAGTGCCTCAGATTGTGTCTTAAACTTCTCAGAATCAGAAACAGATAATTTCGAGTGTGCTGATAATGAAACACCAAGATATAATTTTGCAACATTTTCTAACTGCGTACATTTTCCATCCAAACTCTCAACCGCTCTCTGAGCGAAGCTTACCCCTTCATCTGCAAGGGTAGGATTCTCACAACAAATCTTAGAAGCCATTAACAAACCAGGAACATGTTTTGGGCTTTCTCTACCATTCAACAATTTTCTTAGAAGATCAAGTGCCGTTGAGTCCTTATCTGCTCCATAATAACAAAGAGCTAGATCATGGAATCTTTCACTACGATGAATAGTCCCGGGGAGCAATTCTTCCAAATGATTGGCTAAACTTGACAGGCCTCCCGAAATAGACAGTGCAAACGAAAGGTGGTCTAAAATTGAAGGATCCCACTCAATTCTATTGAGAGAGACTTTTCTTAGCAAAATCATTAAAAGAAGAATGGCCTCTTCTATGTTGTTTCCTGGTACAAACGAACCATCCATTTGGGAACGCAGATTAGGGGGCATTACTTCTCCTCCACTATATAGAAGAAAAACAACAAATTCTTTTTGAATCTTTGCTGTAGTCCCTGCATCAAGATTCCATATATTAAGGAGTGCTCTCCGGTAAGACAAAGTAGCTTCACGCGGACAATCAGCAAGCTTCCACAACTCCGGAAGCAGCTCTACTGCCTTGCTCACGGTCTCCTGCAATTTACATTCAGCACCAAAGTTATCAGGCAAGCCTTCAGGTAATGAAGATTCCACTATGTCCATAATAACTTTGCAAGATTGAGCAGCTTCTGCAAGAATGATTGGAACTATTAGATTACACTTTGACTAATGTCCTACTGTGATCGAAACCAATTTTATAATAACTTATGCATGCTTTTCTGAGCTGATCTTACTTCCTACAAAAACTCCACATCAACTATATAACAGGTTCAGATGGAAAAGAACTAATGCAACAACATAGACCTTATTCAAAAGAAATTTCATATCCTTAAGACCAAGGTAGTCAAACACTAGATCTTAAGTAGAATTGGACGGCCCGTGAAAGATCGTTAAACTAGAATCGTAGCACGGCACTTAAGATCTTACCGAAGGGCAAAGCAGTAATTTGACATATATATACACACACACAAAAACATGAAAATTATAATACATGGACAAAATAACCTATAAATGACAAATTTCAACAAATTTAATTAATAACACAACCATCATCCCATAATTTAACAAGTTCAAAAGACTTTGTTCAAAATAAGCAGTTCAAAAAACATAAATCTAACTAACAAGTCGAATCATCTAAGATATTATGTAACTTCCATATCAATATAGTCATATAAAAGACAACTTCAGCACAAAAGATAGTAAGATCTTAAGAGCCAGCACTCGATCTTAACCATAAAGTGCACGAAAAAAGTTTTTTCTAAGATCATAGCTCTACAAGGCAACTTCAGCATGTAAGATTGTAAGATCTTAAGACCAACACTCGATCTTGACTACACTGCTTAAGACACATAGCATTTGAAATGAAATACATGTACCAGATATTAAGGGCATGTAAGTGCTTATGTATAATTAAAAAAAATATGTTTTCACATAAGTTATAAGTTGTTTTTATAAGCTATCTTAGAGAGCTTATGGAAATACTGAAAACAATTTATGGACATGTCCTAGGCTATTTTCATAAGCTTTCCAAACAATGTCACAAGTGTTTGCCTTACCAGATAAGTTCAAATAAGTCAATCCAAAAAGACTCTAATTGTTGTAGGAAAATAATGTGGATCACAAGTGAAAGATCTACCATTGTGCAGGTGTAAAAAGGAAGAAAAAAAAATCTTGAAGTAGAAAACAAAGAGCAAAACTAAGAATCAAACGACCAACAAAGTTACCTTTAAACCTTTCAAGAACCTGCAAAGATTTAGTTTTAAGGAAAAGTGCTTCAAACAATAATCCAACAGAATGTATAGACATTTCCGGTTCACCATGATTATGAGAATGTCTCTTTCGTCGTTCTCCATTTCTGGAAAGCGCAATTTTGATCTTAGGAGTCACAGCAGCTATATCTATTCCCTCAAATACATGTAAAGCCGCTACTAAATTTCCCTTCTGATACTCATATCTTCCTAGCAGAGCTCTGGCTTCCTGCATAATACATACATAATTACGTAACTTTCACTTAGAACTTCGAATTTCAACAGTAACTATAATTTAATCACAATGAACTAACCTCATAGTTCAATACGCCGCTTTCACGCAACGATAATTCTGCTTCTTCTATATTGCCGGTGTCCGGTTTGAGATCGAGTTTCCCATGTAGGAAAGAATGGCCGCTTGCGGAGAAGAAGTCGTTGGTTACAAGAGATTGAGAGGAATGGTAGGTTTCATCTGTTGCCCCTAATTGGTCCCCTGAGCGTAGGAACTTCATTCTTCTAGGAAGAAAAAGGAAGAGAATTGAGAAGTGTTAAACCCTAGAGAGAGAGAGGGGAATGAGAATGAAGTAGAAGAGAGATCTAACGTGAAGGGAATGACGGAAGGAAGGAAGAGAAGGTGCGCACGGATGAGATTGAAAGAGGGGTTGGGTTTGGTTTGTGAAAGTGTAAGTGTGTTGTCGTGGTGTGGGGACCGGTGGGTGATTTTAATTAACTGCTGACGGGGACGGGATGAGTTTTGACGTTTGTGTGTGGGCTGTGTGGTGGCTGGATGTCATTAAAATTAAAAACGGTTTCATTAACTATATTTCACATCCATCTACTTCACGCTCACGCCTACCACTTCTTCCATCTACTTCACGCCTTCAACAAATTTCATCTACCTTTAAAATTTTTTAATTATTTTTAAAATGAATGTTATTTGATTAACACATTACAACTATTTATAAAAATTGTTATGGTTAAGCAGTTCAACAAGACTTGTTCAAGTTGAAGACTCAATTTATTCAGATTCGCAAACATGGGTCCTTTCATAGGGTATTATATACTGAAATGGGCGCACCAATTCATCTCAACAGGTGAATTCATCAAACGCCTCACACGAGATACTATAAACATCAGTTCTCACACTCATATTTAAAGAGTCACTTCCTCCGCCAAAAACAAATGTTTTTGCTCTAGTGACTGAACTAGTTGGTGCATGTCACCATATCCCGACATTTTAACCATTTAGACAATGAAATTTTTAAGTTATGTCATCGTTTCAAGAGTAGTTCAAAGGTCAAACGTCAAAGAAACTCTCACATACATCACAATTACAATGGTTTGAACCATAAATATTTTAATATCTCAAATGACTCCAAGACACCCTCAAGATGAGAGGTGAGAAAGAACTCGTTACTAGTATATATAACATGATACATCAATAGAACATGCACCTCATCAACGAGAGACTCGTTCATATAGAAACAAAAGACTCTTTCATATATCACAACTCAACTTAAGGTGTTGTAGCGTGGCAACACCAGTGTCACCCTAATAGCCACTCCAAAAATGTGAGGTCATTGCAAAAGAGAGCGTCTGAATTACCAAGGTGTCACCATTACCGTTGTCAAAATTCTTTCCCTATGACTCAAGTGCGATGATTATAGCCATAATCCTCTTAAATAACTTCTCCTTATAGGTCACCCCCTGCACCACTCACAAATGAGAGATGAGCACGAAACCAATCTCAAGGCTTTTTTTCACCATCAAAAGAGTTCATTCTTCAAACAAATTATTGATTCAAATATCTCTAAGACTCTTGAAAAACCATCAAAACTGGACAATTATGACAAAATTGGGGACCAAGGCAAACACATAGATCACGTGGACATTATGCTCGATTATTATCATGCCAAAAGTGTAGTGAAGTGAAAGTTGTTCGTTTTGACCCTAAAGGAAGCTATCGTGACGTGGTTTAAGACCTTAGAAAAAGGTTATATCAACTATTGCAGAAAATTGTACGACGTGTTCACATCATTGAAATATCATAAAAAATGATAGTTTTCCATAGTGGAACCCACTAGAAGAAGAGGGAGACCCTCCAAGAGTATATTGACAGGTTTACTAAGGTAGTAGTGAAAGTGGAAGGATCTAACGACGCCTTAAAGTGTTGGATATTCAAAATAGGTTTGAGGATAAATTGTATGTTCCGCAAAAAAAAAAAATTAAGACTTAAAGTCGTGAGGAGTATGATATGGAAACTTCTTGGCCCAAAAAGTATTTTAAAGGGCTGAGGTCATCGATATTGAATGTGTGATGTAGGAAATTGTATTAGTATATTTGTATATGAACCAAAAAGGACAATGTCGAGGCAAGGATGTGATATCTCGTCCATAGTAATACATCTTACATTTTCACGCTGGCAGGGGTAGAGAATGAGAACCCATAATCACCTTCTTTAATTAAGACGTTGTTGGTGTTCTTCCCCACAATAATGACTCCATGGTCGTCATGTTTCAGTATGACAAATGGGATGTGAAACGAGTGTTGATCAACCATGGTAGCTTATAGATGTCTTATTCTAGATCACATTCCAAAGACTTTGACTCGGCCTCAATAGCATCGGGAATTCTAAGGTTCTCTTATTGGCATGTCAAGCGAACAAGTTTAGGTGAAGGGCCACATAACGCTTATAATGATGTTCGGATCACAACCAAATGGCAAAATGATCAAAGTGAAATATCTCTAGCGGATGCCTTGTCTCCTAACAACGTAGTTGTGGGAAAACCCACCCCCAACTTAATAGGGATAGTCCTGTCAACCCTTCATGTAAGCCTTACATACTTGTTACTTAATAGAAGAGTTGGTGCAGTTCAGGGGGATCAGGACATCGCACATGAATGCTATTAGAGTAGCTTTGAAATGAGGAAGGAACCCATTGCTCTCCCCCCCCCCCCCCCCCCCACTCAAGAAGTATGTAACACTGATGTAGTAAGCTGGGACCCTAGACTAAGAGCATGCAATGAAATACTCAACCCAAAAAATACTTAAAAGAGGTTCATATTGGTCCCTTAGACCACCAACTTACCATGCCTGGCACCTCTCTATCTGAATTTGAACAGGAGGAACTAGTCTCACTTATATGAAGGAACATGAACCTGTTCGCATGAGCGCCCTCAGAAATGCCAAGCAAAGATACTAGAGTGGGGATCCATTGTATCACTATTGGTCCCATTGTCAAGCTAGTGCCTTAGAAGAAAGACAATGTCGGTGAGGAAAAAAAAAGAAAATATTAATGAGGAAGTATAAAAGTTAACAAGCGTAGGCTTCATACAAAGGTAAAATACCCATATTGGCTAGCTAACGTAGTCCTGGTAAGGAAGGCTTCAGACAAATGGCACATGTGCGTAAACTTTAGTGACCTTAAAGCTGCGTACCCTAAAGATCTATAACCTCTACCTAATATAGATCACCTGATTGACGAATATTTGGGCTGCAAACCACTGACTTTCATGGACGCATACTCAGGGTAAAACCAAATTAATATGGATTATGTAGACGCACCCAAGACAGCTATCATGTCCAAACATGGCAATTATTATTGCAATATCATGCCCTTTGGGTTTAAGAACACAGGATCCGCCTATTTGAGTCTCATGGATGAGTCTCATGGCAATTACTTGCTAAATAATAGTACATATGTGTAGTAACCCTACGCTAGTAGAGTTTTCCCGAGGCTTTACTATTTCTAGATGTTAAAGCAAGCTCACAAGGGTGATGAGTCTTTCTATGAAGGTGTTTTTGTGGGGTTAGAGCAAGCTCACAAGGGTGGGAAGCTTTGTATCTAGGCGTATTCTATATGAATATGAGGTTTTCTTTCCTCAACTTGGTTGAGGTATTTTTAGAGACCTATGGGCTTGGATTCAGGGTCTCCTAAGTAGCAATCGTCTGTCCTTGATTGTGGGACTTCTTGACTGCCTACTGTTAGACGATGAAACTAATCTAGAAGGGGGGTTGAATAGATCAGTAATTTTTAATAATTTGCGCTTTTAAAATTTTGTTCTAAAATATGCGAAAGCGGCCTCAGATTAAAAATCGTCTAAACGAACCTTTATTAAAAAGATTGGATATGCGAAACCGAATGGAATAATTTTGATGAGATGATAAAATCAATAAGTTTCTCAACAAATTATTCAAATAAAAGCCACTTAAGGTGAATCAATTTCTAATTATTAATTGAGGATAAAATTTTAATTGACAATATATCAAACATTTTGTGTGTTATCAATATATTAAACACTTGGCGTGTGAAACATACCAAGTCAAATTTCCGTTGATTTTGTTGTGCAGAATTTTTCACACTTGCAATCAAAGTGATTGCAATGGTTTTTCACAATAGTTTTAAAAATACTACAAATCAATTAAAATATTTCTAACAATTAATTTCACACAAACTTCAACAATGTAAAAGTAAAGAGATAGAGATAGAGATAGATAGATAGATAGATAGATAGATAGATAGATAGATAGATAGATAGATAGATAGAGAGAGAGAGAGAGAGAGAAAGAGAGAGAAAGAGAGAGAGAGAGAGAAAGAAAGAACGACACCAGATTTGTTTAGGCAATTCCCTTTTCATCCTTGCTTCGGGTACGTCTGCCATCAATTCTAAAAATAGAATTGAGATATGTATAATATCTATATGCAATATTCAGTACAAGAGAATTCCTAGCTAACCAACAATCTAACCCAATTGTTGAGGTTGAATCTAACCACTTTCTCCCCTTGATTCCAACTGAATCAAGAGCATCAAATAAACCTCTGGTTATCGCTACTCACTTGACTGAACCTTCCGTTTTTCAAGTCTTTCACTCAGCTGTTTTCGATCGCAAGATGTTTGACCTCAAATCTTTCAAAATAATCCTCTGGTTACTGTTACTCCCTTGACCGAACCCACCGTTCTTCAAGGCTTTCACTCGGCTGAATCTGTGATGCAAAGATTTGTGCAAAAACCCCCCCAAATCTCTCAAAACCTTGGAGGATAAACCCTTAATAGTTTTATTCAAAGAAAATCTCACTGAATCTCTATCCAAACTTGATTTACAAATCCTACATTTGGACGTTATCACTCTTGACAAAGCACAATCAATAAAGATGATAATTTATGATTATTGATGAATGCAATTGTGATAGTGAAGATGAAGAGAAAGACAATGTATCTTTCAATTTTCTTCTTATTTTCCAAAGTGATGCATATGAGTATATATATCTACATGAATGAGTAACAGAAAAAACTGATATTTGGGAACACAAAGACACAGAAAAATGGACAAATACGCGCGAGAGGTCGACTCGTAGAAGCTGTGAGTCAACTTGAACAAGACAAAAATCAAAATTGCACAAAAAGGAGTCATGTGTCGACCTACAGCAGGCCATGCGTCGAATCATTCAAGATAGAAAAATCAAAACTTGTTTCTTACAGTATGCATCGACCTGAAGGGGACCATGTGTCGACCCAGGGTCGATACAAGCAAGGCAGAGAATTCCAAAACATTTCTCTGTAGTGTGAGTCGACCTAAGGCTCAAAAAATGACTCAAAACCCCATTTTTGACATTGTGTATGATCCTATAGGTCTAAAACATGAATAAAGATATTTATGCACATTTGCAAGAGATGAATGCAGGGCTTAGATAAGGTGATACCGTCCAAAATACATAAGTACTAATTATCCTAGTTTTAACATCATTAACACATAGTACAAAAAGGAACCTTGCCCTCACATACTTTCCCTTTTTGATGATGGCCAAACCTTTCAAAACATTGAGTACTTGAAGACCATTCTCGCCATTCTTCCCCTAACTGTATGCATTTCCACATAATTCTGAACTTTGTGAACTCACTTTTGCTTTCTCCCCCTTTGACAACATCAAAAAGAGTAAAGCAACCAGTCATTTGTAAACAGAACATACACATAACAAACAGACAATGTTATTGCAACAGATACAACATTAACAATCATCCATATACAATATTGTCAATGCAAACAATTAAGATAAATAACTCAAGAATTGTATAGAAGAAATGCATTACACAAAATACATAGTTCAGTACAAATCTTGAGAAAGACAAAAAAACAAAACAAGACAAAAACAAAATGCAAGATAATATGCAAGACAAGATACCAACGCAACTCAATCAACTATGGTCTTCGACCTCTATGAGGTCGACCTCTCCCTCAGAATGATTGATCTTGATTTGCTCCTTGAGTGTCTAGATGTTCACACAAACTAAGGACACTTAGGTTGAGAGTTTTAAAGCTCAATGAGAGGGCACAATGTTGATTTGCTAAGGTTTCAGCCATTTGATCGAACCGACCCAAGACTCTTGATGCAAAGAGATCAAAGTTTTTATTTTGAGCATGAATTTGTCCCTGCATTGTTTCATACTGTTGTTCTTGAAGAGCCGCAAAGTTTTGATTCTCAAGTTGCATACTTCGGAGCATTTTAAGAATGACCGAATTGTCAGTTGGAGGATGATATGGAGAAGGAGGCACATATGAGGTGCCTTGCTCAGGCCAAGCATTTTGACGCCATGTAACCCATCCTTAGTTATCAGTGTCCTAAACCGGAGAGTCCCTCATCTAAGCATGATCATCATGACCTTCATAGGGTACCTCGGTTTCCATGGGATGAGTTTCCTTATCTTCTCCTTGCTCTTCCTTTTCAGCTTCATCTAAGTTCTGAATGCGTCCACTTGACCCCTTAGGCTTGACCACATAAGTTTTCTGTTGTTTGTCCTAAATATATCCCATAAGAGTCATAGGTTTTTGACTAAACTCTTGGTTAGCACTAAGAGAGATGTAATGGATACCAAACACAAAAGTTCCTGCATTATCCAATATGGTTTGGATCAACGATCCGTAGTATAATGTTGAACCTCTGCTGCTTTCTTCCAAAGCATAAAAGTGACTTACAAAATAATATGGACAATTTACCTTTTTCTTGTTCTTGAGAAGGTAAACCAGATGAACTTCAGCTTGAGCAACCCTTGAATAACCACCTTTCTTAGGACGTAAAATGTGGGAGACAATCCACTACATAATGTGATCCTCCCGTTTCAACAACCCAATTATGTCAGACTTATGGAAGACATCATTTGCGACTACTTCCTCCGGATAAGGATCCTTAAGCATGAAGTTCAACCCGACCTTAATCATATCGTGAAGCTAACTTAGTATCAGTTATATGAAGATCAAGAGATAGGCGAGGACACGTGTTAAACAAGTCTCTCCACATAGTTCTACCAACATTATAACTTTTGCCCCCCATCTTGAAAGCAAACTCATACATAGTAAATTTATCCTTCAATCCAGCATAAAACATTCTAACCATATCTTCATTATAGTTTGTACTACATTCCAAAAAGGGATTAATCTTTAAATAGTTTAGAATATCTACAATTTCAGGAAGATGCATCATGTCCGCTAACTTAGGGTAATATACATGCCGCTTAACAATAAATTTTTTTCTAAAATCTTTCTCATATACTTCAGCAAGTTTAGAAGAAAGTAATCATAAAGCATTTACCGAAGTTTGAGAGGATGATGCCCTACCGGACCTTTTACCAGACACTCTTGAAGTAGCCATTTGAGAAAAACCTTCTTTATTGATAAAGATATACAATTGCAGCAATAGAAGTAAGTGTAGAAAGACGAAATTCTTCACCAATTCAGATTTGGAACACCAATTTTGGAGATTCCTTGAAGAGGGTTTTTAGGGTTTTGGAAGAGTTTAGAGATTTGTAGAACATGCAAGAGACACAAATGAAGATGTAAGACAAAACCACAAGCATGAAAGGTTTTAATTTTTAAAAATATTCATAAAACACGAGCGATGCGTCGACCTTCAAAAGTTATGCGTCGACGCATGCGAATAAATTTTTCAAAAATTTTAAAGCTTCTACATGAGTTGACACAATGGGGACTCTCGGGTCAACGCATGATAGGCAATGACTTTCAAGCTAGAGTTTTACTGACCAAAGGTCGACCTATAGACATACAGGTCGATGCATGCAGTGAAAAAATAAATTATCAAACTTGTCTGTCAGACTGTAGGGGTGACAATTGGGGAACAAACTTGCCCCTGCTAACTAATAACTGTGAAAGAATTGCTCAGAATAACTACATTTAAGATATTTATCTGATCTCGACTTGATTGTTTCTGATTAACTAGTCCTTAAGAGATCTATCAAATCTCGACTTGACTGCCCCTATTACCGAATCTTGTAGCAGTTGATTAACAAACCCTCCAAATTGGTTTCCCCAGGCTGGGCTTCCTTTACCAAGTCAAATTCCCTAGCTGGCTGCATTTGTTGGGATTCCTTTAATATAGGGTTGTCTTGTAAACATCATTGTTCATTAAAATTGGCAATTTCAATGCAACATTCAAGCAAGCTTTTGAAAATAAGGTTTTATTGATAAAACAACACAATTGAATGATTTAAAGATAAAAAACAAAGTGGATCTTGCCATTTAAAGAATGACAGGTGAAGTGATCAATAAAAAGCAAAGATCATTAGGAGTCAGGTTATCCAACCTTGCTGTAGTATCCTTTCAAAACAATCTTACCTTAATTAGGTCTTTTAAAGGTTATAACGTGGCTTGGTTAAAGGTTCATGAATCAAAGGATAAAGGCTCAAAATTTATTTGTTCCCACCCAATCTTCATAATGAACTTCCATCCTACGTTTAGTTAACTTAGGTTATGCACTCAGGTTCCTATAGGCTAGAACTGAATTGCTGATAGTCGTTGATGGTTCAAAAACCTAGGGTATTCTCTACTCCCTTACAACACTCGATTGGTTTTTGCTATTGAGGACTTTCAGAGTGAGATCTTTAAGGATTTCCTCTTTTATCATCCCTAACTTTTTCCTGAACTGTTTCTCTTGGATATACAGTCAGCGGGATGCCCCAATTTTTGCCTAAGTTTCCTTCATAGGTTTTGACTTAGCAGACCCTTTTTATTTTAGTTTCCTTTTTTGAGAAAAAAGGTGACTACCTGGTTTAATGGCTTCGGTGAACCATCATTGGCCTTTAGGCTTGGAAAAAATCTTCGACACTTGTTTATTTTGTGTGAAGGAAAACCTGTGAACACAACCTTTATATGAGAGGTTTCTCGTATGCACACATTGCTAAGTTAACTGAGAACTACTCACCCCAAGGTTGAGATTTCGTGTTTTATATTTTATAAGGAAAAAAGAATCCTACCTCTAGGCTCGAAGGGTTAACAAGGGATTAACTCCTTATTTCTCCGGTGTTTGGGGATTGAAACAATGCCTTACATCATCGACAAAGTTTAATTGAAAGCATACCAACAACAATTATGGATGTAATGTTTTTGTCATCTTATCCAATCTTTGCTTAAGCAACACCCGTTTGATAAAGATAAGCAAATGGAAAATATTTTTTTTTTGTTTTATTGTTATTTTTTTTTTATTTTTTTAATAATGAACGAAAAGAGAATAAGTGAAACGAATAGACTTAATCAAAAGATGCATAAACACTTCATTAATCTTGCCAATTCAAAAAAACAACAACTTACAAGCCAAATTTAAATGCAAAATGCAAAGAAAATACAACAACAAATGCTGAAACAGCCAAAAATTGTCAGCTTCGGGGAACTGAGCTTTCCTTTATTGATTTGCCAACTAAGATAACCATCTTCAGAGTTGATTGTTGAGGTCATTCTGAGATGCATCTTCACATCCAATCTTGGTGATTTCTTCCATAATATGGACTGATGAATCCTCTTGGCCAAAAGAAGGATTGTTGATTTGAATACCTTGAGGCGTGAATGAGAACATCTCGGAGTCAAACAGAGTCTGAACCTTGCTCCTGAGCACCTTACAGTCTTCAGTTGAATGCCCTTGTACCCCAGCATGGTAGCTACATCGGGCTTTGGCGTCAAATCCTGGTAGGTATGAAGGGATCACTGGATCTATGTCCTTCGGCACTATCAATCCACTCTTGATAAAATCTAGAAAAATATGACTATATGCCATTGGCAACAGAGTGAAATGTCTCTCTGGCTTCCTTGGTCTTTGTCTGGCATGCTGACGCGGCTGATGGTGATATGAACGTTGATTCTGAGGAAGTCTTCAATTTGGTGGAAAGTATTGCCTTTATGGAAAGAATGGTTTCTGACGTGGAGACCCAAAAGATTGTTGATTTCGAACATTTGAGACGTATGAGCGCTGAGATCGAGATATCAGGTTTTCATGGATAAAATTACTTTCCTCTTCCAATCCTTCTCGAGAACTGACAACTGATTCACTCTCACTAGATGGGATGCTCGAGATGTCTTGGATTTTTCCACTCTTTAGACCACTCTCGATGCACTCTCCAGCTATTACCAAGTCGGAGAAGTTAGATGTCACAATGCTAAACAACTTCTCTCGGTACGGACCTTGCAAAGTACCCACGAACCAGTCAACCAATTCCTTGTCCAAAAGTGGTAGTTGGACGCGAGTAGCTATTTTTATCCATCTTTGAGCATACCTTCTGAAGGATTCATTATCTTCTTGAGATAAATCTATCAAATTCAAGCGACTATGAGCCAAGTCAGTGATGCCCTACTCAGACCATCTTGGAAACAGTGGATCATGAGCTTTTCATTGCGGATATGCAAATTCATTCTTCTGCAATACATCACCAAATGATGCTTCAAATAACTATCTCCTTTGTATTTTTCAAACTTTGGTGTCTTGAACTTATGTGGCATCACAAGGTCGGGTACCAAACACATGTTCAAAGCATTCAGATCAGCAGAGTCACGACCCTTAATGATATCAAGTTTCTTTTCTAACGCACGACACTTCTCTGTAATCTTAATGTATCATGGGTCTTTGGACTACATCACAGGGATCACCTCTTGAAAATCTAGCACTGGAAATGCAAAAGTCTGATAGTTTGTACCATCAAGAGAAGAAGAATGTCCATCTCGGACAATGGTATGTTCTTGTATAATCTGGTTCACAATAGGAGTCTGCACAGGATGATCTTGAGTAACATTGTTCACATAAGTCCTCTACACATGGTCATCTCTCTTTGTCAAGGCTGTCATAGCTTCCACAATCTGATCCAATTGACTTTTTATCAATTCAAAATCTACTCTGGTCACAAACTGGTTCTGCTCTTCTAAATTCATGATCCTTCAAAATCTACTTCAAGTCCAATGCTGGCTTCGGGAAGTCAACTGAGTTACGGACAAAGGAAGGATGAGACTTAAGGATGAGAAGTGAAAATGCAAATGCAAATGTAACGACGTGCGCATGGAATGCAAATGCAAGCCAAATGGTTTTAAGGAATTTAAAAGGAAGTTGCAAACAGTTTGAAAAAACTAAAAAGTTTCATTTCAAAATCTAAGATCTCTATTGACTTTTGCAAAGGAAAGAACATCTGAATTCCTTGAAACCAAAGGGTTACTCATGGATGCAGGAATGTATGGAGAAATGTATGCACAAGCACACGTATATAGATATTCACATATATACAGATATGTATAGGCAAACAAGCAAAGGCCTAGTTTTGAAGATCATGAGCATGGAGTCATGGTCTACCCATCCCAAAAGGTATGTATTATAGGAACGTTCCTGCACAACGGGTTCTAACAATTTACCAAAGTCATCGATAAATCTTTCGGATATTATCAACATACACAACTACTCGTGGACTAATAATATTCTCAAGATAAACTCGTCTGAGTATAGTATCGCATGACAATCATCATAACTCTACACCTGGACAATCACTGCACTACGTCCTAAAAAAGGCAAAGAGGGGTGAAAGGTAACTAAAGGTCCTCAGCTTTACGGACTCCCAGATCGGAAAAAGTAATGCCAATACGACTACTCGCATCAGATATCAGTAATCCCAAAGGGGCCTCCACTGAGTGTGGTTATCATATGCTAGACATGTTAGGACTACTCCCAACAACTAACTATTGATTATACCACAATCTTATCATATGTGTACGCTCAAGCCCGGGTGAGGACTTATCTCAACACTCTAGGTAACAACCCTGTATACATAAAACTCAAGCACAAATATATATATATATATATATATATATATATATATATATATATATATATATATATATATATATATATATATATATATATATATATATATATATATATATATATATATATATATATATATATATATATATATATATATATATATATATATATATATAAGAGAGAGAGAGAGAGAGAGAGAGAGAGAGAGATATTTACAAATATACAGGTATACAAGCAAGCAAACATGTAACAAACACAAATACAAACAAGGTGGGATTAACCCTCTTAGGGGGATTTTCCCCAGTGAAGTCGTCATTTCAGTTATGGTGAGAATCAGATATCAAGTTATTAATTAACTTGAATAAAAAATCTATGAAATTCACCATCGAGCTTTGATTTATCCAAAGGAAAGGGTAAAGATCGAAGAAAACCCTAAGTGCGCTATGTAACAACAAGGCTAAGAGATCTAAGGTTCGGGGGTTGGTTATACCTAGGGAAGGTGTTAGCATCCTAAGTATATGTAGTACTCTACAGGAACCTCTTGTTAGTATTTGTGTTGTGTTAAAGTTTGTTCGCTAAGGAAAAGTGCTAAGGTAAAGACCTATGGGTATATACACTAAGTATGCTCGCCAAGACATTGCATCTCGTGCCTATGTATCCTAACTAGGATGGAATCAGAGTAATCGTAGTTCACCTGAATAGGGGTGAGGAACTCTTGATAATGATCAAGGTTCCAAGGGGAAGTAAGTTTTCATAACCATGACACCTACATAGAGTACGTCGACTCTAAACCTAAACTATGTTACAACAGGTAAGACTCTCACAAGGTCTCGGGGGGAAAGATGGACAAGGCTATCCAACATGACATGACAGTCAACTATGGGAATCCTTTCCTTTAGAATTGTGTGAGAAATTAATACGAGAAAAAGGGATCAAGTCACAAAGATACCAGACCCAAAATAGAATTAGGCGTAGAGAAAAAATAAATATGACAAGAAAGGTAAGCACAAGTTATTAGCGAAAACAACGGTCAGAAATCAAAATCTAGTATAAGTTACAAACTCGCTAAGTTAGAAATAAATAATAAGAATGAAAAAACTAATAGAAATTAATTAACAAAGATTTAGGTAACCCTAGTCAATTAAAATCTAAAAATTAATCAAATATAGAAGGATCAATTCACAAAACTAATAAAGAAAATATTTTTGAATTTTTAATATATTTAACAAGTAAACCAAAAAAATCTAATAATTACTAGTAGTAAAAATCAAAATATAATTTAGAAGAATATTCAACTAGTAAAAACATTAATTAAAATAAATCTAAATTAATCAGTATATTACAAACATGATTAAAAAAAGTCGAAGAAAGATAAAGAACATAAATGGTGGGGTTAAAACGAAGTAAATGGGTGTACCAACAATTAACAAAGGGGCCTAAGTCCCAATAAGTCTAAAGGATTAAAACGAAACAACTCACATTAAAATACCTAGAGTGCCATATCAATCATTCTCTTCTCCCTTCACATATCCCATTTCCCCAACTTTCAAGGCATGATTCTCTCTCGATTTCGATTGCTCTTGTGTGTGATGTGAATGATGGCAGTGAATATCTCAAGGCGGTTTTAGTGATGCTTAATGGTGTGTGTAACACCCTTTTCTAACCCACAAATATAATGGCAAATCAATTACATTTATCAGAGTAAAATATTAAACACAATAAAAATCACCTCAAAGGGCGTACATTTTCTCAATAACTCAAATAAAAGTCAATACTCCTTAAATAACAGGTTTTCCCAAAATTACTCAAAAATTGCTCAAAAGGCAGCGGAACTCAAAAATGAAAAATCCAAAGTTTTCCTTGCGCAACAACATAATCAAAATAACAATAATCAATAAAACATGGTTTAACTCAAAGATCTCAACCCGATGTTATACTATCCGAGCAAGACCTTCTAAGTAAACCAAAAGTCAAAAACTCTAAAAAGTCCTCGACGACATCCACGGCTAAACCTGGTCATCTGCACTTTACCCACGTGGAGGCAACATTCAAACATGCAAGGTGACTAAAACGATTCATAATAATCAATATATAAAATAGTGTCATTTTTGTATTCAACATCATCATAATCATCAAGGAAACATCAAAAAGCCATAATATCATAAATTACACCAAATTGTCACATAAATGCAAATGCAACAAGACTCATGCATGTGGTACCAATTCATCAAAGTTTGATGGACATTGGGCCATCAATCCTCCATAGATCCCCATCAATAGGATCGATTCTACACAAGAACCGGAGCATAACAAAATACTTCACATCCGCACAATGAGACTGAAGCCACAAGAATCAAACACTAGACCGAAGTCTGGAATGCATATGAGTGCATGATACACACGTCAATATCATCCTCATAATAAACTCATTAGGTGCATCATCATTCATCAAAATCATCATAATAATCATGTCATCATAAAATCACCAAAGCCTCATGAAATCAACATCATAAATTATCACAATTACTCATGGGAATTCATTATACAGTCATGTATTATTTTCATAAATTCTTACAAATACCCCAAGGTCATCATAATTCTCACAATCACTTACCCTACAGGGTTAAACAACCTCAAAAATAGATTTGACCACGAAGACCTAATTTCCTCAGACTCAAAACCTCTTAAATCCTTAAATCGGCTTTAAATACATTGAATCATAGATTGAAAACAATGAATGTAATACTCCTCATACTTAAACAACCTCAAAAATAGATTTGGCCATGAAGACCTAATTTTCTCAAACTCAAAAACCTCCTAAATCCTTAAATCGGCTTTAAATACATTGAATCATATATTAAAAACAATGAAGGTAATACTCCCCATACTTAAACAACCTCAAAAACAGATTTGGCCACGAAGGCCTAATTTCCTCAAACGCAAAAACCACATAAATCCTTAAATCGACTTTAAATATATTGAGTCATATATTGAAAACAATGAAGGTAATACTCCTCATACCTTAATTGCCGACTCTAAGCATTTCTCCTTGATTCTTGGAAACCTTGCGAAGCTTTGCCTCAATCCTCTTCCTCGGAGCTCTGACATCTATTTCTTCTCTTTTCACGGTCTAACAAGAATGAATCATAATTCCCTCAAAATTCCTTTTTGTTAAACCTAACTTTGGGCATTAAAATGGGCTTTCCAATTTCACCCTCACTAACTCCTCCTCAAAAGTCCACTTTGCCTTCAATTTACTTATATTTATTTAAATTAATAATAATATCAATATATTCATATTTTATACTATTATTTAAATAAATAACTCAAAATCTATAATTCTCAATATTCACACCAACCACCGAAAATCACCAAAAATACGAATATTCATATTTAAATAAATTAAATAAATATTCCAATAAATTTGGGGTGTTACAGTGTGAGCTGAAGCAAAGAATATGATTTACAATCAAAGAAACATTTGATGAGGGTAGTTAGTCGCGTCAATTTGGTTAGTGGCAGTAAGGTGGGGAGGTCTTGATTCCGACGCAATGATGATGATGTTTGTCTTATGAAAACATGATGATGAAGTATAGGAAGATGAAAAGGATGTGATGTTTGGTGAGTATGACGTGAATTGGTCCCAACTGATGTTGCTGGTGTGTGGTGTTTTTAAGAAGAAAAAAAAGATGGCGATCTGTTGAAAGTTTACGGTCCCCAGAATCTCTTCCGCCAGGATCCTCTGTGAGATCAACCAGGTCCGCTTTTAATTTGTTTTTCCTCCCTCTCTTCCATTTTTTGTCTGTTTCCAATGAGTTGTTATTATCAATGGCCCCCCCTGTGTCTGTGTGAGGCAGCATAGATGATATTGGTTCAAGTTTCCTTTGTTTGCTGCAGAATGTGTGGTCAAAGTTACAGGAGACTTTTTTTGTTTTTGAGTATGTTTTTTTCTTCTTGGTTTTGATGGTCAATGATGCAGGTCTATGTTGGTTTCACTTTGTATCAGCTGCTGCTGTCGATTGTTGTTTCATAGAGCATCTGGCCATGTTGTACGGTTTGCAGATTGTATAGCAGCATGTAGAGGTTTTCTTTTTGGATTTTGGTGCAGGGAAATTCGGAGTATAGTGTGAAGGTTTTGTTCAAGTCTTATGCGTGTGGCTTGTGTTGATCTTGCAATAAAGTGTTTACTTTGTCCTATGAATTTTTGTTGTTGTAATAATGTGGGCCATCTTATAAAGGTTGGGCCTTGTTTCTATTTTTTTTTTTGGTAAGATGGGCTTGTAATGATGTAAGAAAGTTTGGACATGGGCATTTGGAAAAATTTATGAAATGTATTTGATTTGAAAACTTGGATGAAAATTGTGAATTTGAACTTTGAAATTTGGAATTTAAAATAGGTTATGAAATGAATTTGAAATTTGATTATGAGATTAAATCTTGAATCTTGAGTAAAATTTGCCATTTGGATCTTGAATGAAGGTATACCTTAGAAATCAAATCTTGAACTTTGACTAATCCATGAGTCAATTCCCAAAAGTGAACCACTTGAAACAATTTTGAATAGGTGACACTCCTAACTTGATCCAACCAATTATCCTTGAAACCACATCTCAGGATCTTGAACTCTTCATTAAAAACATACCAGAAATGCATCAAAACCTTGAATCAAATCAATGATACATAACACTACATTCTGATTCCGACGCGATGCACTTGAATTGGACATAAAGCTTGAATCTTCCTTTGAAAAGAAAGAATGAACCACATAATCAGGACTTAAAGTAACTGACTGAATATCTTGACTTTAAATGACTTCATCAAGTAAACTTGAACTAACACGAAACCCTGGTTTAATAGTCCTCAAGCATAAAGTATTGGTTCATGACAATATCCATCTTGAGAATAACATAACCTCATCTTTCCTAGCTAAGACCAAATCACGTCCAATTGAACTGAGAACTATTACACACATACACTTTAATCATAAACACAAAGAATGAGTCCCAACTAAATGACACTCGATGATCATAAAAGCAAAGGATGAGAAACCCTAATCTTCCAAAATCTGGATCCATAATCTTTCCAGTCAAGCCACTAATGAACCCTAAACAACGACACCCTTGTGGCAATTCAGGAGAACTGAAATTGTGCCTCGATACACCTCTAATAGAGACCGCTCATCACAATTGAAAACTAACACCGTCGCCTCAAAATCGGGTACAAATAATCAAAAGAGACAACCTCTGAACAAAAGAAATCCAACTCAACAGACAACCTCCTATCCAAAACCCTAATTTAACCACCTTTGGGTCTTCTGAAGCTCAACCCTGATTCATAAGTGAAACAACACAAACTAAAGCTAATAAACTGGTTAGTCATGCAATATGATTGACCTAGAATGCTTATGCAAAAGATTAAAGAATTTGAGGGTAAAATTTAGGGTATGATAGGAGTGATGTAGAACATGGAGAAATTCAAGAACCATAAAATATATATATTTATGAGAATGGAACATGAACCAATTCAACAAAGGGGTTGTTGTTGGACCATTGGTACATGTAGCATGAGATCTAGAGAAGATCATAAATGATCTTGATTCTAAAACAAATATAAGTTGTTTAAATCCAATTATGAATCATAGCAAGCTTCTCGTAGTTGAATCCTTTTATTAATGAAGTTTTATGTAAACTTGGATTAATAAATATCATGTTTAAATCTTGTGCATACAAAAGGTTAAAGGGAGTATTTCCATTAATCTAGTATAGTATGTAGGCGTCATACTAATCATCAAAATAAATTGCCTACAACACCAATGTAGGACATGATTAAAGAAATGGTTTTGATGAAGTGCTTGGGTGAGGTTTCCTAAAAGTTTAGGAATCAGAATTTATAGAGATAGATGGTTGATAAATCTCAATCCTTGCACAAGTATATACTCTGATGAAGTTTTGAGACACTTAATATGCATAATATCACATTAAGATTATTACATGTATGGCATGATATTTTGTCTAATAGACAATGTCTTACCTCATTGGATGAGAAAAAGGACACCATGATATGTACTACACTAAATATATCGTATGCTATGAGCATAAATAATAAGTACCAAAATGATTCAAGTGTTCATCACAAGATCATTATCAAGATGATATGTGGATATCTTAAAAGGATTTGGTGTTCCTTTTTCTTAAGAGTAGATGGGAATAATCATTATAAAGGAGTTACAATGATGTTATTACAAAATTTATGAACTATATATTCATAGTATAAATTAAATGTTATACTTTGATGACAATTGTATAAGTTGAAAAAGGCTTCAGACAGTTGTCGTTTCTAGTACAAAGGTCAAATATATATGATTTGGGTCGCTTTTCTAATTCTTGGGAAGAAAGTTGTATTTCTTGTATTGCATATCTTATTGATCTCATTCACAATGATAATGGGTTAATGTTGCAAGTTCAGAAAACTAGATCTCACTAGCGATCCATGTATATATATTTTGACACTTTAATTTATTTCGATAGAAGATTGAAAGTTGAAATCGGAAGAGGTGTATATTACCAACATAGGAAAGAGTTTCTTATACCCTAATAAAGTATCATGCTTAGATGATGCTTAACGCACACAATAGGCAGATAAATGTTAAATTAATATTTGATTGGCTCTAATGCTAGTGGGAAATTGCTGGAGTAAGCCTTAATAGCCAATAAACATTGGCTTAATATTCTTTTGTATCATGACCTTTATATATATATATATATATATATATATATATATATATATATATATATATATATATATATATATATATATATATATATATATATATATATATATATATATATATATATATATATATATATATATATATATATATATATATATATATATATATATATATATATATATATATATATATATATATATATATATATATATATATATATATATATATATATAATTTGTTAATATATATACTTACTAGACATTATATTTATTGTGTTATTTGTATATGACATAATAAAGTCCTTAGAATAATTAGTATATTAATGACCTGTTAAGTGTGACTTAATCGTGAGACCTCATTAAACATAAAGAATTTATTCTTAAAGTATCTGTAGTCAAAGTTTACTGTCAAATACGATAACAGTAATACATAGAGACTATCATGTGAATAGAATGATGACTGTATCTCACAAGTCATGGATATGAGATATCAAGTCTTCACATAGGTATAAATATTAGAAGTAATATTTATACTGGATTGACCCATATTGAGAATACTACATGGTTTATTATGTAAGTGTCATAAGTTATTCTCATAGTGATAATGGTGTATATCACCCTTTGACCTGAAACCACTATGGACCCTAGATGTGGAGTCAAGTACTTTATTGTCAATCAAACATTATCCGTAACAGGATGACCATGAAGATGGTTATTGGTGCTTTACAAATCATGATGAGGGACATGAGTGATCTATATGGGATTTGTCCCTCCTACATATCAGGAGTAATATATGTGGGGCCCTTGATATAGTATGACTATAAAATGCATGATTGTGCCCAACTAAGTCGATATGAGATATTTGACTTATTTGTCGTTATCAAGTATACTCGGGGATCAAAGAATAAAATATTGGACTATACAAGGGTGACACATTCTATGTCTTGTGTTCAATATAGATATAAGGGCAAAAGAGTAATTATACATATGATCATTACTGAATAAAATATTGGACTATACAAGTGATGTGTTGCTAGACATCGCTCACTATTTATAATATTAAATAGATAATTTAATATTATTGTCAACGTTACGAGAACCTATAGGGTCGCATGCATAGAGTATTGATAGTGGAATTGACGATAAAATTAAATAAGATTTAATTTAATTATGTGTTAATAGTATTTAAATTGTTTAATACATTAGCACATATATAATTTATTTGATAAAATTTGATTTAATTATATAAATGATAATTGATAGTTGTTAAATTAAATATGATTTAATTTAATTAACATTTTACTTTATTTAATTAAAAGAGTTTAATTAAATATAAATAATATGTATTTAATTAAAATAGTTTTAATTAAATAAGATTGGGTTTATTTTGGAAAGCCCAAAGTAAGAGCATTAGGGTTTTAGTAGCTCTCTATAAATAGATGAGCTATTTTCCCTATCAATCCTAATTGTCAATCTTCTCAGAACAAGAGGCGGCTAGCACCGCGTCCTACTTTGTGCTCACGTGGACTTCGTAGAGACGATGACATTTTCTACGTTCGTGATCAAAGTTAAATCATGCTTCAAGAGGTAATTCAGAATCCTTATTCTGTGTTTGATTTGTGATTGATGGTTTAATCTAGATCTGTTCATCGGGATTATTCTGCTAAGAGGTTAAATTTTTTGAAAAACCCCTCTTAAATTCCAACAGTTGGCTCATCAACAAGCCTTCTTGTAGACATATGCTACTTTCCACGCCTTGGATTGTTAAGGGTGTACTCCATCACTGCATCCACTGCTTCCTCAACCACTTTGATAGGAACCACCCTTTGATGTTGGTACAATAGTAAATTACGAGCATTCCATAACTTGTAAAGCAAGTAACAAAAGATTTAGACATTAGTCACGTCCCCACAATTAAACACCTGTAACAACCACTCATTAAGGTCCCCATCACCATTGACCCAAAAACTAAGAATAGAGGAAAAAAAGGCATGCTTTGCAAAATCAAACTTTAAGAATAAATGGTTTGTTGACTCATCATCAACACTACAAAGGCAACAGGTTGTATCCAGAATAATTCCTTTCTTCTTGAGGTTATCCATGGTAGAGAGGATATCTTTGGACATCCTCTAGAGGAAGTTTCTTATTCTTCCATTCACATGAGCAGACTATATTTCGTTCCACAGTTGTTGATACAAAACCCTGAAAAGGCCGTGCTGTTTGGAGTCCTTCACACGAGTGCAGAGATGATAAGCAAACTACACGGAATATTCACCACTCTTTTCAAAGTGCCAAACCTCTTTGTCCTCAATGTTTCTTCTGGACAAGGGCATGCTAACTATTTGTTTGGCCTCACCCTCATCAAAGGTGTGAGAGACCAAATCAGATTTCCAAACTCCCAGGTTAGGACCAATCAACTGACTCACCTTGGTATTAGCCTTCAAACCTCGCACCTGGCCAAAAACTTTGAACCTCGTGTTGATAGGAATCCACTTATCCTCCAACACCCTCACCTTCTCCCCATTCTAAATCCTCCACTTGATCCCTCCTTGAATAAGATCTTTGGCACTTATTATTCTCCTCAATGTGTAGCTAGAGGCAAAGCCAACCGAGGCCTCACTGGTTGACGACCTAAGATAGTACCCACTCTTGAAGATCTTCCCCAGAAAAGAGGAATCACCATTCAACAGCCTCCAGTAGTGTTTTCCCAACAAGCTTGTATTAAACTCACTAATGCCTCGAAACCCAAGACCCATATACCACTTTATCCCACTTTAACCAATGAACTTTCCTAGCCCCTTCAGTTGATCCCCACCAAAACCTTGCTATCATGCTTTCAATATCACCTTTTGACCTGAAGCCACTATGGATCCTAGATGTGGAGTCAAGTACTTTATTGCCAATCAAACGTTATCCGTAACAGGATGACCATGAAGATGGTTATTGGTGCTTTACAAATCATGATGAGGGACATGAGTGACCTATATGGAATTTGTCCCTCCTACATATCAGGAGTAATATATGTGGGGCCCTTGATATAGTATGACTGTAAAATGCATGATTGTGCTCAAAGAAGTCGATATGAGATATTGGACTTATTTGTCGTTATCAAGTATACTCGGGGATCAAAGAATAAAATATTGGACTATACAAGGGTGACACATTCTATGTCTTGTGTTCAATATAGATATAAGGGAAAAAGAGTAATTATACATATGATCATTACCGAATAAAATATTAGACTATACAAGTGATGTGTTGCTAGACATCGCTCACTGTTTATAATATTAAATAGATAATTTAATATTATTGTCAATGTTACGAGAACCTATAGGGTCGCATGCATAGAGTATTGATAGTGGAATTGACGATTAAATTAAATAAGATTTAATTTAATTATGTGTTAATAGTATTTAAATTGTTTAATATATTAGCACATATATAACTTATTTGAGTAAATTTGATTTAATTATATAAATGATAATTGATAGTTGTTAAATTAAATATGATTTAATTTAATTAACATTTTACTTTATTTAATTAAAAGAGTTTAATTAAATATAAATAATATGTATTTAATTAAAATAGTTTTAATTAAATAAGGTTGGGTTTATTTTGGAAAGCCCAAAATAAGAGCATTAGGGTTTTAGTAGCTCTCTATAAATATATGAGCTATTTTCCCTACCAATCCTAATTGTCAATCTTCTCAGAACAAGAGGCAGCTAGCACCGCGTCCCACTTTGTGCTCACGTGGACTTCGTAGAGACGATGGCATTTTCTATGTTCGTGATCAAAGTTAAAGGATGCTTCAATAGGTAATTCAGAATCCTTATTCTGTGTTTGATTTGTGATTGATGGTTTAATCTAGATATGTTCATCGGGATTATTCTGCTTAGAGGTTAAATTTTTTGAAAATCCCCTCTTAAATTCCAACAGTTGGCTCATCAACAAGCCTTCTTGTAGACATATGCTACTTTCCACGCCTTGGATTGTTAAGGCTGTACTCCATCACTGCATCCACTGCTTCCTCAACCACTTTGATAGGAACCTCCCTTTGATGTTGGTACAACAGTAAATTACGAGCATTCCATAACTTGTAAAGCAAGTAACAAAAGATTTAGACACTAGTAACGTCCCCACAGTTAAACACCTGTAACAACCACTCATTAAGGTCCCCATCACCATTGACCCAAAAACTAAGAATAGAGGAAAAAAAGGCACGCTTTGCAAAATCAAACTTTAAGAATAAATGGTTTGTTGACTCATCATCAACACTACAAAGGCAACAGGTTGTATCTAGAATAATTCCTCTCTTCTTGAGGTTACCCATGGTAGGGAGGATATCTTTGGCCATCCTCTAGAGGAAGTTTCTTATTCTTCCATTCACATGAGCAGACCATATTTTGTTCCACAGTTGTTGATACAAAACCCTGAAAAGGTCGTGCTGTTTGGAGTCCTTCACATGAGTGCAGAGATGATAAGAAAACTACACTGAATATTCACCACTCTTTTCAAAGTGCCAAACCTCTTTGTCCTCAATGTTTCTTCTGGACAAGGGCATGCTAACTATTTGTTTGGCCCCACCCTCATCAAAGGTGTGAGAGACCAAATCAGATTTCCAAACTCCCAGGTCAGGACCAATCAATTGACTCACCTTGGTATTAGCCTTCAAACCTCGCACCTAGCCAAAAACTTTGAACCTTGTGTTGATAGGAATCCACTTATCCTCCAACACCCTCACCTTTTCCCCATTCCAAATCCTCCACTTGATCCCTCCTTGAATAAGATCTTTGGCACTTATTATTCTCCTCAATGTGTAGCTAGAGGCAAAGCCAACAGAGGTCTTACTGGTTGACGACCTAAGATAGTACCCACTCTTGAAGATCTTCCCCAGAAAAGAGGAATCACCATTCAACAGCCTCCAATAGTGTTTTCCCAACAAGCTTGTATTAAACCCACTAATGCCTCGAAACCCAAGACCCATATACCACTTTATCCCACTTTAACCAATGAACTTTCCTAGCCCCTTCAGTTGATCCCCACCAAAACCTTGCTATCATGCTTTCAATATCATGGCAAACACCCTTAGGGAGCTTATAATAGCTCATGATGTAGTTGGGAATTGCTTGTGCTACCGCCTTAATCAACACCTCTTTTACAACTCTTGACAAAAATCTCTCCTTCCACCCTTTAATTTTCTTCCACACCCTCTCAACAACCAACCTAAAAATCTTCTTTTTTGACCTACCAAACACAATTGGAATCCCCAGGTACTTCGAATTTCTTTGAACCTTCTTAACCCTCATCCTCTCTTGGATCAACACCATATCTTTTTCCCCTAAATTATTACTAAAGGACACCTCAGACTTATTTAGGTTGACCAACTGTCCCAACGCCAACTGATACTTTTGGAGGATACTAAGGATGTTGCTTGCCTCAGCCACATTAGCCCTAGTAAACAATAAGTTATCATAATAAGGACTTGATAAAAAAAAATAACACACATGAGAGTCACGAAGAAAAAAATAAAATAAACTGACATTAATGTCAACACATATTTCACGAGTACAAGACGACCTTCCACAAACATATTTTTAATTTTACACTTTAATAAATTGTTCTTGGTTTTCCCCAACATAACATTTTAGAGCAAACTTCAACGACGATTACCTAAAATCTGCAAGAAAAGAAAATGAAATTTGACCAATTTTATAATTTAGGACCATTAAAGCCTCCACCAACACTTATACAACCCAGTATAAAGAAAACTAACCTCCACCTTTTTGTTACTTTTCTCTTGTATGTTTGAATGGAATATCTATTATATTTTTATTAATGAAATTTCTTACTTTAAAAAAAAATCGCTTTCAATGATCTAATAATTTTTTTTATCAAGTCTTTATTTAAATCTTTTTTGTGGTGGAGTGAGAATGTGTGCAAGTTGCTTCCTCTATTTTCACTTATCTAGAATATCCGGATCCATGTATCAAAGTTAGTTATAAATTAGACAAATGATGATAAGGTAAACAAATTGAATATTAATAATAATCGGTAACAAATTAAATAAATTTGTCTAATTGCTTGGACGTCTATAATATTATGTTAATTCTATAAATCTATATAAAAGATGTTACATATTCACACGTCGATGAGTGTAGAGTTCACGCAAGTTTTTGCCGTGTGTGTTAGATAGTTTATTTAGAATTGCGTACTAATTGAAAAATGAGCTAAATATAATGTGAAATAATTGTGAAATGTTTGTTGAATGTTTATGTTTTAGATATTTAATTGAATCCTATATCTCTACGTGTTAAATGTTTTATTTCTGTATGTTAATTGCTTGTCAGTAGTGCAGTGTCTTCTTGTGTATTGATATATTATTTTCAAGTATGAATTATATTGTACATTATTTATCCATAACTTTAATTTTAGAATTACCTAGTTGATTTATTGAATGTTTTATTTATACTGGTGGATAAAAATAAGAATTAGTTGGATGTGTTGCATAATTTATCTATTCTTTAATCATCTCATTTGATATGGCATAGATTAGGTCAACTAAAGGATATTTACGGTTTAAAGTTAAATAGAAAATGCATACATTTATTTATAAGTCTATTTAATTAAATAGGTTAGATTATATTTTATAAAAAAATATTTTAAATTTATTAGACTGATCTATTTTAATAAATATAAATAAATATATTATTATTTATATTGTATTTTATATTTTATGTTAAAATACAAAAGTAAAGTTTAAATATCTTGAATGTGAGATATTGGGTCGAACTATAGTATGATCGAAGTCGGTTTGCGAGTAATGCGTGTTGTAGTCAAATTTGTTCTAACATGTATTAGTCAATATTGCTAAGTTGTTAGCATGTTGAATTGTGTCTTATTTGTAACCCCAATTGTTTAAGTTAGCTTGTACGCTAAGTTAACTTGTAATGGATAATTGTTAAAAAAATCCATTAGGTTAGTTTGTTATTTCTCTTATAAATAGCATGCTAGTCTCTCATATTGTATAAGGAAAAATAGGAAGATAAAATCATAATTCAAGAGAGAGTAGTTATTTGTTATTCTTGTATACTTGTAATCTTGTTTGATAGAGAAAGGAAAGAATAGCAGCTTATAACAAATCATTTTTGTTCCTTGTTGTTTTACCTTGTTTTCTCTGTTAACCTTAACCCTTGTGTGTTTTTTGATCATAAAGAAACCGTTTATATTTTGTTTCAAGATATTCTATTCACAACAAATTGGTGCGGTGAGCGTGGAAAAGATGCATTCAACAAAGTATGAGATTGAAAAGTTCACCGGAGTGAAAGACTTCGGTCTGTGGCGCTTGAACATGAAAGCCCTACTGATTCAGCAGGGTTGTTTGGAAGCGTTGAAGGGAGAGGTGTTTACTGTGAAATTTGGTAAACAACCTCTGGTCTATCAACTTTGGATGAAATCGAGTAACTTGCAGGATCGACCATACAAATCTTAGGACATGTGCTAATTTTAAAAGAAAATCTAAATTGAACTCCACGTTCGACTATGTTCTAAAGGAACTCCATGTTCGACTATAAAAACTTTGTAAAGTAAAACACAACTTGGAAATTGACAAGGCTGTAAAATAAAGGGTGCAATTCTTAAAGCGTCGAAAGTAAAAGGCAAGATGTAAAAAACTTTGAAAATAAAGGCAATGATGTAAAGGCTTGAATTTGGTAAAAGTGTAAGAAAGTAAATGTGTAAGACGGATATTTAGAAAAATGCAAGAAAGTAACAGTCGAAAGCAATTAAAAAGACTTTTAAATAGCAAGTTAAAATAAAGTGCAGAAGAAAATCAACTGAAAGTAAAGATTAAAAATAAAGTTTCAAGGAAGAACATGTAAATATGAAAGATAAAGTTTAGGAAAGAACATGTAAATACGAAAGATAAAGTTCAGAAAAAGGCATTTAAACATGATAGATAAAGTTTAAAGGAGAACATGCAAGATAAAGTGCAGAATAAACAACAAGATATAAATGATAAAGATACATAAATTGCATCGATGAAAAGAAATGGTGTTACATCACGTACATTCTCTCGAACTCGTTTCTCTACACGCGGGTACTTTGAGTAATTTGGAGTAACTTGTACAAGAAAAATGAACACCCTTATTCTATGGAAAAAACCCCTATTTATAATGCTAGAAAATAACTACTAAGTGACGGTTGTTGCTTCAAAACGTGTCTTTTGGCGCTTTTCTTGACTTCCACCGTTCCCACGTTCGCCAACTGCTCTTTTGAAATTCAAATATTAGGAATTTCCCTCCAACCTTAGTGGTAACTGCAGCGCGCTTCTTTCAGCATTCTCACGGTCGAAGGACTTTCCAACACTTAGAAATTTTTCCAGAGGTTTTCACAACCTCTCTTCGACTCAGGCTTCACCAAAAACTGGGTTGAAGCCTTCTTATGCTTAAAAATAATTTTTTGACTTGAGATGACTCTGATTTTGTTGGCGTCGAAAATGAGAGCCAACAAATTGCCTCCAAGAAATGTCCTTTCGCCAAAATTGGTAGGAAGGTCATTTTTTATAACCATTTCGACGCATATGACTTATGAAATTGCATGGCCTTAACTGAACAACCCACTACTCATTTAGTGGCTAAACTATTCAATTTATTTAACCCACGCTTATGACGTCATGCCATCATGACAAATCCTTAAACATCTTATCAACCATATTCATCATCACTTTTTCTTGAAGACATATGTTTTGCAGTCTGACCATAACTGCTCACACTCATCATTTCCCAAGAGAAAGACGCGCGTTCCACTACCTGATCAACTTCAACGATGGATTCAAGGCTTTTAGGATTCCCAAACGCCTATAAATACTCTGTTTCACCATTTTGTGAACTTTTCACACTCTCAAAATCTTAAGCACATTGTCTCTCGTCCTTCAGTTTTCTTCATGAAACCTAGAAAGCACCATTTCCTTTCATTTCTTTTAACAATGGCATCCTTCCAAGAAAATCTTCACAAGAAGAAAACCCAAAAGGGTAAAGTCATTCAATTCAAGCAGTCTATTCCACCATTCGCAAACGCTTCTGGCCCCTAAATAGTGGATAATCGCCACTGCACGCCAGAATCCATCAATGAAGCAACACAAAGCATCTATAAATCTCAGGTAATGGTTCCTTTGATTGTTGCTGATAAACCATATGCATTATCTGGTCCTCTGGCTAATGTTGGAATTTCTGATGAAAAACTGAGTGAGTTTCTTCCTTCCTACCGGAAATCAAGGCCGTTAGGGCAAAAAAGTTTCCCTAGAATCACTAAAACTGCTTCTGAAGACCTCTCATTGCCTAAGATCAACCTTAGTTATCTCACTGATGGCACTAGGCTGGTAAGAGTTATCAATCCCCTAAAGGACTTTGACCGTTGGATGAAGAAATTGGAAAACGTTAAGGCTGAATACTGGAAATCTATAGGTATCTATGATCTCCTTATGGTGTCGATGACCAACATCCCATACTGCTTGAACCTGCTGGCAGCGTCTCTGTACTTCTGGGGAAGTACTCACTATACCTTCCATTTGCCATGTGGAATGGTTACACCAACACTCTTTGACCTGGCTGCCATCACAGGGTTTCACCCATATGGCATCCCTTACAATCCTGATGTGGATGCTGAAGATACCATAAACATCTCAAGCTCCAAACTCACCTACACCCTCTTCATCAAACACCACTTCGACCAAGACCATGAAGACGTATCTGATGAAGAACACATTGCGTTTCTCACTGTATGGCTGTCGAGATACGTTTTCTGCACCAAATCTTTGCAAGTAGCCAAGAAGTACTTGCCCCATGCTAACCAACTCCACAAAAATAGAGGGGTCTGCTTAAGTAAACTCATTTTGGTGAACCTCTATGAATCCATTAGTGAAGGAGCTTCTTGACTAAAACATATGGAGGCTCAAAGTTCTGTACACTTGAGTGGTCCTCTTTGGCTACTTCAATTGTGGCTTAATGCAACCTTGGAATCTAGCCTTCCCAGAAAAGGGATAGTTGATGAGGCTTCTACTGAGATAAGAGGAATGAGCATTTAAGGGACCCGTTTGGTCAAGCTTACTCCTAACGATGATGGAGAAACCCTTAAAGGGGCAATCATCAGTTACATTATGATTTTTCTAAACGCTATGAGTTCACTCCAAGCATGGAACCCTTTACTGAACGAAGATATGGCCCTGTGTGGTTCAAAAGGCTATTTCCCCAATCCCCACAAAAAGCTTGACAATGAGTCTGTTGCTATTTGGGAAGCCTTTTTAATTCCTCGATTCATTGTCAACAGGATAAACTTGGGGAGAGGTATGGCAGTACTAACTGCATACCAACCAAACCTCGTCTCTCGACAGTTTGGGTTGGCCCAGAGCTTTCCCCAATGCTTATATGAAAAGAAGGGCCAAGTCATCCTACACACTTCCATCTTTGACGAAGAAGGGGTTGCGACCACATTCGACAACTGGAGTGATAGGAAAGGAGTCATTTCTCCTATATTTTTTTAGCCTTCTTTCTTATGCACTCCCTCATTCCACCATTGGTGGTCGAAGCACTATAATGAACATTTTCTTGATGTGGCTACCTTTTCTTCACTGCTTGACCAAGCTTTTCTTGATGTGCAGGATAAGACAAAGAAGAGTAAGTTCACTCATATCCAAGAAATCCAGGCTTTCCAAAAAATACTTTGAAACTGTCTATCGACCAGATGATATTGGTCGAACCATTCATGAGGTTTTTGTCACTTTAAAGAGAAAATTTCTGCAAAAATTAGATCAACTAAAAATCCCTTCAAACGTTCCTTGTGAGAAACGTTATGAGGTAGCTTTTGAACTTTTTCCTCCAAAGTTCCCTCGACTGCCTAACGCTGATTTTGGAGTGGCACTTGCCCCTCCATTTCCAGATTGGTTTGTTTGTGGTGAGCATCTAAAACTCCTTCGACAACAGTCTCAGCCAAAAGCCCAACGAGTGGTTCCGACTAAGCATACACTAGACAGTTTCAAAGGACACCGTCATATAGGAATTCAGGATGTTCGTGTCGAATATGACATATATGAAGTTTTGAAGCTCTAAATTTATGGTTTTGTAACTAATCATTCAATTATTAAATTGTAATAATTTTCTATCTTCCAGCTGTGCCTAGGAAAACCTCCTCAACCAGAGCTGCTGCTTCACAGAGTGGCAAGGAACCAGAAGGAAAACAGATATATTTCACATCCCTTGCCTATGTTCTCATTATGTGACTCTTTTCTTACATTTCTACTGCCTTTCTCTCATTTTTGACTGGTCGAAAACCTCCAACAACTTCCAAGAAAGGAAAAAGGGATGTTCCAGTTGTCATTGCTTCAGATGCTGATGAATCTCCTGAGGAAATTCTCACCAAAAAGAGAAGAAAACCTATGAAAGCATCTGGACATGCTGGCCCACCTCCCTTGAAGGTGGCCAAAATTCTTGAAAAGGCACCCACTACAAGTGGTGTCGAAAAACAACCTTCTATGGTGGCCTCGAAAACAACTCTTGGAAACCATGAAAGTGGCAACTCAAGTCCTGATGTTGCCATTGCTCAGGTATGCACACCATCTTTTCATTACATTTACATCTTTCATCCAAATTTCTTAGTCTCATTTTCTTCACTTGTGTTGTTAGGATGATACAGTTATCCCCAACCCTCAACAAGCTTCCGACAATTTCGCCACCACACTCCTCAATAGCCAAGGTGAGCCAACATATCATCCCTCTTCTGATATTGGCTCTGGTTTGAGTGAGGTTAATCAACCTATTCCTCTTGCTACAGAAAATATACCTCCCCCTGTTTAAACCACCACCCAACATGCTCAGGCTGATGGTTCTAATCCTGGGGATGATGAAGCTTCAAGTCCACCACCTCTCACTTAAGCCGAAGCCATGGATACTGTAGAATTGGTTGTTGAAAAGGAAAGTGGTCCCAAAGATCAACCACATAATGATAATCTTAGTCAAGCTGTTCACGAGGAAACAAGTGAGCTACACCCTGAGCCATCTAATGACCAAGATAATAATAAATCAACCAATGACGGAGGCGAGGCAGTTGAAAATGAAGAAGAAGAAGAAGAAGAAGAAGAAGAAGAAGAGGAAGAAGAAAAGGAAGAAGAAGAAGAAGAAGAAGAAGAAGAAGATGAAGAAGAAAACCAGGAAGGGACTGAACTTCACCAAACTTCTTCGCCTGTGGTTGAGAAAACTTCGGCTCCCATTCTAACTCCTGAAGATCCACTGGTGACACTCAAGTGGTCGAACCCTCAGGAATATACAAAACTGATCCTTGGGCAGAAGTATGGTTCTTCTTCTAGTTCTTCGACTCCTTCTGGTCATCCAGCATTAGATGAATTTGTCAGACTAATTCTCCAGACCATCAAAAAGAAATTCTTCAGAGGAGACATCCACAAAATCTTGGCCTCAGACCCAACTGCACGTCTTTTTCTGAAGGACAACCTTCAGATATCTCACAACTATTAATCCATAAATTTCTAGTTTTTTGATTGAATTGACTGTCGTGGTGAACGAAATGTCTGCAGAGATAAAACTGCTCCCATCCATCTGGAAGACCATCGTAGATACAGCAGCTCATGAGAGCGCAACTCGGTGTGGTGCTCAAGAATCAGAGGTCAAAATTGAAAATCTGGAGGCTGCACAAAAGAAAAGATAAGAAGAAATATTCTCCAACCAGAAGGATATCGAGACCTGGAAGCAACAACTCAAGGAGCTATAAACCAAAATTTCCAACACTGAAAAACGCAACCTTGAGTTACAAAATTTCGACGACACTGAAATGGCCAAATATCTAAAGAGTGCCATAGACCTTATTGATGCAGCTCAGAGATTCGAAAGAGAATTTGCAGCAGCTAGGCTTGACGAATCTTTGTGTGACCAAAGCTTCCAGTAATCTCTCGCAAAACATGGATGTAAATTTAGGATCTATGTCTGACACAATACTTGATGGAATGCCATGAAGCTTCACAATCACAGCAATGTAAATCTCATCCAGCTTCTGCAACAGAAAACTAATCTTAATCGGAATTAAGTGCGCCAATTTAGTTAGCTTATCCACGATCACCCAAATTGCATCAAACACTTTAGGAGTATTCGGCAACCCAGTCACAAAATCCATTGATATACTATCTCACTTCCATTCGAGAATATCCAATGGTTGTATTAGCCTAGATGGTTTCTGATGTTCAGTCTTTGACTTTTGGCAAGTCAGACATGAATAAACAAACTAAGCAACATCCCTTTTTATTCCTGCCTACAAGAACATTTTTTGAGGTCTTGGTACATTTTAGAGGCCCCATGATGAATACTCAAACCTCTTCGATGACTCTCCTCCAAAATGGTCTTCTTAAGTTCTGGCACATCAGGTACACAAACTTTATTCAAAAACTTTAGGATCTCATTCTCATGAACTCTAAAATCTTCATCTTCATTAGTTGATGACAGACGATCAACCAAGGCTACATCAAGCTTCTGACTCTCTCTGATCTAATCTCTCTCTCTCTCTCTCTCTCTCTCTCTCTCTCTCTCTCTCTCTCTCTCTCTCTCTCTAATCTCATCAATAAAACCACTATTCAGCTTCAGTTGACCTAATTTCACACTATATATGGTCACTTCGCACACCAAACTCAAATCTTTGAATTGTTCAATTAAGTCCAACTCTCTAACCGTAAACGTCGCCATGTGCAAGGACTTCTGAGTCAAAGCATCTTCTATAAAATTACCTTTACCAGGATGGTAGTTTAGACCAAAATCGTAGTCTTTCAAAAATTCTAACCATCTCCTTTGCCTTATATTTATCTTCTTTTGTTGAAAAGATACTTCAAACTCTTGTGATCGTTGAATACTTCGAATCTAGAACCATACAAATAGTACCTTCATAACTTCAGTATGAAAACCACAACTAACAACTCTAAATCGTGAGTAAGATAGTTCCTCTCATGAACCTTCATCTTTCGTGAGGCATAAGCTACAAACTACCCATTATGTATAAGCATACTGCCTAATCCCATCTTGGATGCATCACAATATACTATAAAAAGGTTCCTTTGGATTTGGTAATATTAACATTGGTGTTGTTGTCAACTTATTTTTCAATTACTAGAAATTCTCGTCACACTGCATATCCAACACAAAGGCTTAATCCTTATGAGTCAGTAGATTCAAAGGCAGAGATAACTTAGAAAATCCTTCGATAAATCTCGTGTAATAACCAGCCAACCCTAAAAAACTTCTGATCTCGGTAACTAATTTTGGAGCCTCCCAGTGTAGCACTACATCTATCTTATGGTCCACTGCTATACCGCCATTGGAAATCACACGACCGAGAAAACTCACTTCTCGCAACCAAAACTCACATTTGGATGACTTGGCATACAACTTTTTCTCTTTCAAAACCTGTAGTACAATACGAAGATGTCCAACATGATCTTCATCTGATTTAGAGTAAACTAGAAAATCATCAATAAACACCCCTACAAACTGATCCAAATAAGAATGGACGATCATATTCATATACTCCATAAATACACTAGGGGCATTAGACACACCGAACGACATCACCGGGTACTCATAGTGACTGTATCGTGTCTCGAATGCAGTCTTTGGGATATCCTCATCCTTCACTCGAAATTGTTGATAACCCGATCTCAAGTCGATCTTACTGAAAACACAGGCATCCAATAACTGATCTATAAGGTTTTCGATCCTAGGAAGAGGATACTTATTCTTGATGGTGACCTTATTCAGCTGACAGTAATCAACACATAATCTCATACTATCGTCTTTCTTGTTCACTAATAATATTGGAGCTCCCCCAAGGTGACAGACCTGGTCAGACGAATTTCTTATCAAGAAGATCTTCCAGATGACTCTTCAGTTCACTCAATTCTATTCGAGACATTCTATAAGGTGCCATAAACATAGGTCTAGTAATGGGTACTAAATCTATGGCAAACTCAACCTTTCTCTGGCGGTCAATCAATAATATTATTAGGGAATACATCGAGAAATTCACACACTATAAACAAATTATTCCATGCCTCTTTACCCTCAATGTGCAAGAAAAAAAACATCACAAACACTTGAGCTTCATCTTTCATGAACTATTCAACCTGTCTAGCAGAAATAAACTACAGACCTTTCTTTTCTACAAACTCAGGAAATCATATTATCTTGTTATAGCAGTTGATGTAGATACCGTTGAACTCTACAAGTTTATACCTAAGATAACATCAAGTTGACTCGATGATAAGCAAAATAATTTGATGCCAAAGTCCTTGCCATATATTGTCAATGGACAATTCAAAAAAACTAAATAAGTAGTTATCGACTCATTCACTAGAGTATTGATAACCATGTTTTCGTTCATAGCAAACACCAGAAGACCCAATATCTTCACACAATCACTAAATATAAAGGAATGTGTCGGACCAGTATCAATGATAGTAATTAAAGGAGTGTCATTAATGAAACAAGTACTTCGAACCAAATTATCATACTTTGAGGCCTCTACACCACAGAGAGAAAATACTTTTCCACCAGCTTTCACATCTTGAGTCTTTTTAGGGTTTTGACGTTATGTGCTAGTATTACCATTCTCTCCATAGTTGAAACAAGTTACACTAGCACTCTTGCATTCAATAGGTATATATATATATATACCTATATATATATATATATATATATATATATATATATATATATATATATATATATATATATATATATATATATATATATATATATATATATATATATATATATATATATATATATATATATATATATATATATATATATATATATATATATATATATATATCCTTCCTTTCTACATTTGAAACATATCAAGTTAGTACACTCTGACTCACGATGACCATTAACCCCCATTTAAAACATTTGAGAGGAGCAGAAGCACCTCCCCCACTTTAACTATTCCCACTATTATTCTTCTACTAAAACTTCTGTTTACGTTTACCATCAAGAACGACATATGGATTTCCAGGATTCTGATTACCACTTCTCTTATCACTGACACTCTTGTATGAGAGGATCTAGCACGCCTATCTTCATCATAGATATGACACTTGTTAACCAGCACGAAGAACTGATGGATTTTCTAATACCCAATAAATTGCTTAATCTCTAGGAAAAGTCTATTCTCAAACTTAATGTGTTTGGATATTTCAGCTTCTACCCCATTATAGTGAGGGTAGAACCTAGACAAATCCTTAAACTTGGTAGCACAACATGTAACAGTCATATTCGCTTGCTTAAGTTAAAGGAATTTAACCTCATTTTTGCTACGCACATCACCTGGGAAATAATTCTACAATAATGCTCCCCTAAAAGTATCCCAAGTAATCACTGTACCATTAGCCTCAAATCTCTGTCTAGAATTCTCCCACCAGTATTATACTTCTTCAGACAACATGTAAGCACCATAAAGAATATTTTAAGCGTCCGCACAAGCCATCACTCAGAATATTTTCTCGATCTATTGTAACCAAACTTGTGTGCCCTATAGATCTTACCTTCCTTTGAAGGTTGGTGGCTTGTTTCTCGGAAATCTGTCCAGTCCACGGGATTCAGCATTTTTAACCTGTGGATTCTGCTAAGCTTGAAAACTTGAGCATCATCAATAGTGCGACCATTTCTTCCATCCATTACTTTGCTATAACAACAAACAACTTTTATAAGAAACATTGCATAAACATCATTCACAGACTTGTCGTACACTAGGAAAAATACAAAATCACAAAAACATGGCCGGATAGACCGCCCTACTGTGATACCACTATGTAACACCCTAAACCTCGACTCTTAAAATAAAAGAAAAATAGTACATGCTTAGAAATGTTATTTCACACAAATGATTTATTTCATAAAAATAGTTTCAAACTCGCATCGGAAAAATAGATAATCCTCATAAAAATCAACAATATAATAAACCACCAAATAATGAAAATAAAACTTCAACAAAAACTCCAAAAATAAATAAATAACACGTCCTTCCCATTGTTACAGACCACGGTAGACAACAAACAACTAAAAGTGATAAAATAAAGAAGGAAGAAAGCTCCAAAGCAGTCTCCTACTCAGAAGTGACTACTCCTGCTGAGTATTTGTACATCAAATTGCACTCAACCAACAAAACAAACAAGAAAGGGGTGAGAATACATCTTACAAATCTAAACGATGAAATTAAGCAACAAGATAGTAATAACAAGTTATAAAACACATCATTCACATCCAAAAACATAATCAAATAGATAACAATGCCAATGAAAATGCTAATGCCACCAACTCCTCCTCAAAATGCATGTGGTACCAAGTTTTAGGAATCAGAGGTATGTTGCTGATTTTCCCATGTCTTCGGTTCCTCTTGAATCGTGTTCCTCTCTGGACGTGAGACCACTATAATTCCTAACTGAAACAGATTATCACTGGACCAAAGCCCTAGTTAACTCCGAAATAAATGAATGCATGATCATGAACAATGTAAACATGCAACATCGTCGACATCATAACATTATAAAGTCACACACATCAAAACCTCATCAAAAGGGTTCCACTCTTGAACATATATGCCACCAATCATAGGCCATCAATATAATCCCTCTGGGTTACTATTCATCATAAATCGCTAATCATGGTTGTCACTATAATCCCTTTGGATTACTATACTCAAAATCCAAAATTAAGGTCGTCACTGTAATCCCTCTGGATTGCTATAATCAAAAATATGTTTTTATGGTCAACATCACAAAATTGAGAAATCAAACAACTCAAACAGAGTCGTTTGAATCCTCGGGGCAAATTCCTAACTCTACAAGTTTAATCACACAACATGACACAAAAGTTCATACAATTAGATCATCATCAATAAAAAGGCATAAAAACCTACAAACAACAACACTTAGAGACTATAGGGAATTTATCCCAAATCCATTTTTTGGGTCTCATAGCAATCATACAGAAAAATAATTCCAACAACTGCACTATCGCGGTGAAATTTGGATACCAAGCTATTGATGAGCTTGAATCTTATTCATTTGCAACCGAACTTTTATTTGTCCAAAGGAAGGGAAAAAGATCAAAATACCCACAATGCAATGCAAATGCAAGCTAGAAAGTTTAGGTTCGCAGGTTGGTTAAACTTAGGGAAGGTGCTAGCATCCTAAGTTTCTGTAGTACTCTACAGGAACCTCTTATTTTATGTTGTTTATTGCTAAGGGTTATCTGCTTAAGGGTTGAAAGACCTAGTGGTTTATATCTAAGTATACTCGATAAGATATCGCATCTTATGCCTACATATCCTTACGGGAGTGGAATCAGAGTATCTGTAGTTCCCCTAAAGGGTTTGAGGAGTTCTTTGACTGTGGTCAAAGTTCCTACGGGATAAAGGTAGTTGATTGATTGATTTTAGGAGAAAAGATGAGTGTAGCGGTAAAAATCATGAGCGTAAGCTATTAATTAACTTAACTCAAAAAACAAGAGTCGTCACTGCACTTTTATTTTATCCAAATAAAGGAAAGGAAAAAGAGCGAACAAAACCAAAGAGTTCTAAAACAAGAACAAGAAACAGAGATCGGGGTAAGGGGGTTGGTTACGCAATGGGAAGGTGTTAGCACCCAAAACGTCTATAGTACTTTATAGGAGCCCTTTGAAATATTTACGTTTTTTGGTTTGAAAATGGTTTGTTTGAAAAGAGATTGGGGAGATGAGAAGAGAATTATTTTTTAGATTTTTTGTGTTTGGAGAGACTTATCGCCTCATGCCTACGTACCCACAAAGTGCAATATAGGATCAAAACCCCGTAGTTCGTGGTATAAATAACAAAATTTTGTTGGTTTTGATTGATTTTAAATGTAAAGACAAGTCGTCATTTTAAGGAGAAAACTTCAACTAGTCACCCACAAGTATAAGACAACATTTGCGTCACATAAAGATGGAGGATTTGCTTGGATTATCAACAAGACTATCACTCAATATCAAAGTCGAAAATGTCAAAGTATTAATACTATGGGGAATAGGAGAATTATATCTCAACTATGGAAATGACTCATGTCAAAACTTTATGAAAAGTTTTAAAGTGAAAAGTGCATAAAGGCACAAAAAGAGTTGATGAGTTTTTTTGTATTTTTTATGTCTTTTGAAATTGGTCAAAGCATGATTAACATCGATTGACTTTTATTAAGAAGAACAAAGTTTGAAAATCACTTGACGAAAGTCAAGGTTTTATTGTGAAAGTGGTTTTGAAGTTTGAAACCAAGAAGGTTTTGAAAGAGGGAGAAAGTTTTGAAAATTTAAGAAGGGGAGGAGATGAAGTGACTATCCTAGAAAACAAAATAAGAGCTAGAGGTAAGAAAGATCTAACCGACTTGAAGTGCACTCCATAGTAAGCAAAAAGAATTCCATCCGATTCAAAGCATAAGCTAATGAGCGAGCCAAATAAAGGCTAAGATCCACAACATTCCAAGCATAGGGAAGGGAATCCTAATTCTAAGTCCAAGTGTCCAAGAATGGTCCAAAAGCATAACCATCAAGTTAATAGCACCATGTTTTTTAGAGATTTCGATCCTTTATTAGTGTTTTGAACAAGGCATGGTCCAAGTGAACAAAAGAGAAATGACATAAACATAAACAAAGATATGATATGAAATGATAATATGGAAGCATAAAAGTAAAGAGGTAAGGAGTAAGAAGAAAATATAAACAAAATTAAACAAGGATATTGTTAGTAAATTAGTGATTAGTGGTTAGAACATATGATCAATGATGGTTAATTCTTACACTTAGACCAAGGTTAACGAAAACTCATTAGAGGATTGATGGAACCAAAGCCTCCTAACAATGAGTTTCATAGGTAGTGGACTTAAGACAAGCAACTAACCATAGTTGGACTTTCAAACATAAGTTTGAGCCACGAATGATCATTTTCCGATTACGAGACACTTTAGCGCTATGTTAAGCAATCGTAATCGGGTTTATGTAGAAACCACGACTATCTGAGGTCGGTCAATAATAATGTTAGTGTTAACACATGTTAGAGAAGTGATATGTAAATCACTCTCCTAAAACATGTCACACAAAAAGAAAAGAGGTAGTGATCTCATCATAATCAAGATTTTTCATCGATTAATCAAAGGTAATCTATCACTATTCCAAAGTACGGAGAATTATCTCAATGATTATTCATCCATAGATTTGAAATAATGAAGATTAAACAACCTGGATAATCAACAATCTATGATCCATAGATTTCATCGATCAAAAGAAAAAGAAGAAGAAAGAGAACTAAAAAGAAACCACAATTTGAATCTTAAATCGATTAAATCATCATCAATATCAATCACCTCTCTTGGTGGATAAAATCGACACCCAAAGTCCATTGATATTGATGAAATTTTATCAAAATTCAAGATCCAAAACAACCAACAATTAATCCAAAAAAATTAAAATATTTTCAAATAACTTTTTAAGAGCTTTTTCAAGAATGAGATTTAGATTACAAACTAAAAGAAATATGAAAAAGGCCCACACGGACCAAGTACTTTTAAAAGAAAGAAATAAAAGATTGAAATAAAATCAATTGAAGAGGAAAAAGAGAAAGAAAAACAATCAGAATCATCATCTTCTCCAATGGTGTTTCACGACTACTGTTCACAAAGCCATGGATGCTTCGGTGCTCTCTCAAATCGGAGCGGCAGGACACGAAAAGTACGCAGTTGCAATTGAAATGCAAAGTGGACTCCAAATATATTATCGATTTCAAATGAAACTTAAATATAGACGCACATTCAGAAGACGAAGTTTCGATGAAAACCGGTAACCACCTTCAATTTGAAGTGAATGACGATTGGATTTCTCTTCTTCTTCACGTTTCTGAAGATTTGTTGTATTGATGAAGATTTGCTGCGATTTGTGAGATGCGAAAATGAAATGCAATTTTGATGGTGATGGTAAAGAAAAATTGAAGGACAATGTTGATGAATTTTCAAGGATTATGAAGGTTAATTGAATGAAGCTTGAAGGTGATTGAAGGTTCGTTTGAATCTATGCGATGAAGCTGAAAGATGATTTTGAAGAAAATTTGGATTGAAGTGTGGTTTGATTTTTGCAGAGTGATGAGGGGCTATTCAAGCTTGAAGAAATGAAGGAGAGAGAGATTCTTATTTATAATGAAATGAGGTGAGTTCTTGCATTTTGAATTGAAATTTTTGGTTGCCGTTTATGAAATTTTCACTGCGTTTTATGATGCAAGTTGTGCGTGACTTGTGCTGAAACCTTTTCATGTCGTTTTTGATTTGCAAATTATAGCTCATGACATCGTTTTGCTTTTTTACTTTGCAGTTCATTTAAACATGACGTGGATTTGCACGGCTTGATGGCTTCACTTGGTATTCACTTTTGTTGCAGCTTGTAAATTCAAAAAGTGACGTGGAATATTTTGCTCATGGCTTCACTTGGTGAAAGCTTTAAAGGCTTGTGGGGTCAGCTTGGAGTGTAACACAACTGGAATTATATTCACATGGCTTGTAATAGTCGGCATGAAACTACTTTAGATATTGTCACAGAAAATTCAGCAGCATGTTCGGCCCAATCAGATGCAGAATTCAGGTCAGTGGTACTTGATGTAGTACCAGGTGATTATCACGCAGTGCTCTAGAAAAGAAGGTATCCACTGTAAACATAAGCCATTTGAATGCAAAGTTCTCCAGAGGTACATGGGCATATCTTGATAAAGCAATTCTCTCGTTGAACCACTGGACCGATGCTGCACATCGTTGCATTCCAAGTTTCACAACAACTTGTTGCCATCCAAGAATCTGATACTGACTATCACATGCATTAGAAGGAATACTCAGGCACAAAAAATCATCTAGAGCTTGAATGCCCTGTTTTAATAGTTGTACATCAGGGCATCCAATGACAACAATCATAGGTCCATGATGTTCACTCCTGTGATCATTTATTGAGCTTTGCACTACTGCTTCAGCATCCTTGACAAGTGCAAAAACATTCTAAATTTGCCATAAAATGTTCTTTGCCATTTAACACATCCAACAATGAAGTTGAAGTATTATACTCATAATTCACCATTGGTAATACTATTCTATCAAGTTGTGTTTGCATCATAAATGTATATGACAAAAGTCCAATGCTTTGAGTCAAAATCCCGTTATTAAGATGGCGAATGAAGACTATAGCATCTGCACCAAGCCTCATGCTACTGGTCTTGAAGAAGGAGTGGTAAATGTCCTGGTAGAAGTGGTTCCGTGAGACGGACGGACAAAACCAAAAGAAGAAGATAACATTGATGAGGCACTGGCTGTATTATGTAACTTATTGCCACTATCAGCCGGTATAATCACTGAAGATTTTTTTTTTTCAAGTTGAAAATGCCGCGGTCGGAGATGACAGTCCAAATGTGGAATGAAGGAGGAATAGAGTGTGATTAACGTACTTCAAAGCCAGCTTAATATGTTGTAGACGGTAGTAGAAAACAAAAAGATCACCATAGCTTCATTGAGTAGAACTTAATCTTTTCAAACTTGGTTAAAGAACACCCATGCAATAAATCCATCAGATGTGCATATGAAAACCTTTGGAGACTTATCACATGTGATAAAGTAATCTATGGCCCCAACAAGTAGACCAATGTCGTCTTCTATAAGAGTACCTTCACCGAATTCATCCACCAGACAGAGATCGTGAAGTAGCATGCTCAGCATCATCCCTATTTTTGTCATGCATTGCCGTCAATAACAACTTTTGTGCAGAAGTTTCATTTGTTGATCTAGGAAACATACAAGCTTCATTGGGAAGAGCAGTAATGCCTCCAGGCTTCTTTTCAACAGAAACGGTGTACCACCTTCAGAAGCACCAATGACAGCATTACCAAGAGAATCAAATGAAGTGATCACAGTTTGCTTTGCCATAGAGTGATGCACATGAAGAAAGCCTTGAAAGCATTTTGGTTCCAATAAGGGCATCTATTTTGTTTTCCAATTCTGAGGATGGAATCAATTCATCAAGCAGTGTTGAATTTTCCATTTCACTTGCATCAGCTGAGTCACTCTTAATATGGTGATTTGTTTCATTTGACACTGTAGGATGTAAACAAACACTGGAAACAACAGAATCTTTTCAATAAATCACCTGAAACAAAATCTTGCACTTCATCCTTTGTATAAATAATATTCTGTCATCACAACAAACGTGAGTACCATCGGCAATGTGAGACGTGGAAGAAAGGAATGATGGCATGCAACTATGTCAGGGGCCTGATTTGAAAGGTTAAACTCAGCTATCTTAGCTCTTCAATCTTCAAAGATAAGCATATTGCTTGACCTGATATCCCTTATGTATAATTGATGATTAAACTTTCTCATGTAAATATTCCAATCTCCTTGTTGCATCAATGGCAATTCTAACTCGCTACATCCAGTTAAGAGTTGGCCCAGGTTGTGCCTTTTGAACTCCCTTTCTACCATGCAAAATATCATGGATAGAGCTCATAGCAGCAAACTCGTATGCAAGTACACAAAGATTTCCTTCAACGCAGTATCCATGCAATTCAATAAATTTTTTATTCTTCAATCTTGAGACCATGGAAACCTGGGTCAGATACTCGTTATTTGATTCAGGTTCAGTATAAACATCAAGCTTTTTCACAGCCATAATACTTTCATCGTTTAATGTTGCATAATATACCCTCCCATACGACTCTTCACTAATAAATGCCTTTATTTTCAATAGCACGACCAAAGCCACATGGAACTGCTGCTGCATCAACATCCCCAACGTGAAAACCTCATTCCTTAAAGTTAGAACTGCAACATGATATGCACCACAAGATACCTCCTTCACAAAACTCTTCGACAGTTTTCTTTCCACACGGGTTGGTAGCTTCCCATCTACTTGAGGATTTCCTAACTAGCCATAGACAGAATTTCCCATTGCCTAGACACAACCTTTATTTGGACATTTGTATTTGGACTTTGAACTTTGACAAATGTCTTGTCTTGTTGAACTCTTGACAACTTTGAATGAATGCCTTAAATTTTCAAGTAACTTGTATTCCAAGAAAGCCATATGCATGTTTCTTCTAAACCTAACTTGAATCAAATTCTTGAACAAAACAAATTCTTAAGAAATTGATGGCGATGATGAACCCAAAGATCAATACTTTCAATCATGTTTTAGAATCACTGGGAAATAGCACACTTGAATGAACACTTTGTACTTGCATCCCAAAACAAACATCTTGATTGAACATCCACCAAATTTGACTTGTACAGACAAAACTTTGAATCTTTGATTAAAACTGGGTCAAACTTCTCATAGAACACTGCTTGAAAGCTTGATGAATTCCGATATAGAACAACTTGACCTTGAACAAACACATTGCTTGAGAAAATAGCCCACCACCACAGGTAACTTATAGTTGAAGCAAACTCTTGATAGTTTGACCAAGATGAGGTCAAACTTTCATCTGGTTTAGACTGGAATGAACGTCCTTGCCATCAATCTCCTTGCAAAACCCTAAACACGCAAAGAATAGGAAACAAGCAAAAATGCAAAATATTTTTGGTATTTTAGTTAGAGGTTAGTAAACATAAACAAACAAAAAGTAAGTAAGAAACACGAATGTTGGGAGAACCACAAAGTATGATCTTGTTTGCGTATGTAATGATGCAAATGAAATGTGGGATCTTAGGAGTAAAAATTAGGGTATTACAATGAGTTGTCATTTTAAGGGAGATTACTTGATTGAACCACCACAACTTTGTAGGAAAATAGTCTTTGCATCGTCTTAAGAGAAAGGCTCAAGTACTCAGAATTTAATCGACAAGTATGTCACTATCTCTCTTAAGGCAAAGTCCCTACATATTGATTGAATTGTTATGGGGTAGGAGTTTTATCTCGCTTAAGATGATTAACATCTTATTCTTTAATATGTTTGAAAAGTTTAAATTGAGTTGAATGTGTTTATCTAAGTTGTAAAGATAAAAGACAAAGGTCCTTCCTATAGGGTAGGATCTACCTTAAAAGATCAACTTGAATGGGATCAAAGATCAACGGGGAACATGATGCAAATGAGATGCATACGCACAATTGTTTAGGTCATGCGCAGATTCTTCCTTTGGACGCTATGCAATGCGATAATATAAATTGTGATAAAGATAAATTGCAGAAAATAAAGTCAAATAAGTAAATCCATACATAAACGCATGAAAGCGCTAAGGCAAGTGTGTGAATTGTGAGTGTGCGAACGGAGCAGGGTGGAAGCGTAAGCGTGCACGATTGATTGAATAATGTTGATGTTGATTAATTTAGTTGGATTGATTTTATCGAGAGGAATTACATTAGATTCATTTTAAAAAAGTTTTATTATTTGATGGGATTGAATATAAATTAGATCGGTTTTAGTGAATTTAAAATAGGTTATAAATTAGTTAAATTGATAGGAACAAACAATTAAAATGATAATGATTTATTAAAAGGTTTTATTAATTATAGAATAAATATAAGTTAATTTTAAAATTATGAAATAGGTTTTTTTATAATTTTATTATTTGTCATTATAAAAAGGTGGTTATTATCAAGATTCAAGTTATTTAGGAAAAATATATTTTATGAACAATATATTATAAAAAGGTATTAAATTGATGAAGTAATTAGTTAGTAAATAAAATAAAATAACATTGAATTAAGAAAATAAGTTGATTAAATGAAAAAAAAAAAAAAAGAGTTAATTATATTGAAAGAGTTATTAGTTGGTTTTAGTAGAACTGATTAGAAAAGACTAATTCTTGGTTAATTGGCTAAATTAATAATTAAGTTAAGGTGATTAGTTATTTAAAAGGCCGATTAGGGCTTTATGAAAGAGTTAATTAAAATGGGATGAATGATCCAGTGTGAGGTGGTGCGAAGGCTTACCGTGGGAACGCGGGTGAGGGTCGCTGGATCATGTAAACGGTGAAATGGAAGACGGTGATCGCGTGGTGTATAGTACGTGTGTGTGCATGCAGATACAAGATTACATCACAAACAAAATTAACAAAACCTAATCTACCTAAATTCCCCAAATCCCATCCCCTCGTCCGCCATTGTTCTTCACTTTCTTCACTTATCCCTTTCGCTCATCCTCTTCCATCTCTGCTTCTTTCTTCTCTCATGTCATTCCTCCGGTTCTATCATTTCCCGACTTTGTCTCCCTCTATTCTACGAATTCATCGTCCGCCTGCAAAACAATCGACAATCAAACATGCAAATGGAATTCGAAGCGGAAATTTTACCCAAGAATAAAAGGCGTCGGCGGCGCGGGTTCTGTAACACCCCCTTTCTATACCCCAAAAATAACGAATAATCATTTAGGCATAAATTCAAAAGTTCATCAGAGTACATTTATATCACGGCATAAAAGGGGCATATCACATTATACCAAAAATTTAACATGCACAACACCTGCTCAACAGATATGCAACAACGGGGCAACACCCACAGGAAAAATATTTAGAACATAGGCGGAAACATCTAAATATTTCATAACTTCCAAAACATGTAATCACATACATATACATCATTCGAGTTGATTCACAACATCATCAATATATACAATATTCAACCAGCATGTTTCATCAACATTCATCAGCAGATACAAACATAGATGTATCACAAAAGAATCAAAATAATCCCTAGCTACCTGGTGCTACATATCAGAGCCGACCGACCAAAAAGGGATGAAGTCACGCTTCACAAAAATACCTCCAGCCAACTAATCTGCAATGCCTCATAGAGCATTATAAAATAGCAGAAGGGTGAGAAACAATATCATAATAATTAATGCATATAATTATATATCTATATACATACATGGGATATACACAATTCGAGTTCTCACCACACCTCATCACAATTCATCATATACATCACAATGCATATTCATACAATCAAGCATATTCATCAAATCATGCTTCTATACATACTCATCATTTTACACATAAACATCTACCATTATGTTTATTCGTCATACATCATGCAACGATGATAAATGCAAACCATAGAGGCCAACTCGCTACTCTATGCAAATGTAATATGTTACCGACTTAATCGTCCGTCAGATTCTCCTAAGAATCAATTCACTCACGCCCCTCACGGGTACACTATAACTCATCAGATTCTCCTAGGAATCACATTGCTCATCAGATTCTCCGAGGAATCACATCATTCATCAGATTCTCCGAGGAATCACATGGTTCGTCAGATTCTCCGAGGAATCACATTGTTCATCAGATTCTTCGAGGAATCACATTGTTCGTCAGATTCTCCGAGGAATCACATTGTTCGTCGGATTCTCTGAGGAATCACATTGTTCATCAGATTCTCCGAGGAATCACATTGTTCATCAGATTCTCCGAGGAATCACATCACTCATCGGACTCTCCTAGGAATCCTATCACTCATCATATTCTCCTAGGAATCACATCACTCATCGGACTCTCCTAGGAATCCTATCACTCATCAGATTCTCCGAGGAATCACATCACTCATCGGACTCTCCTAGGAATCCTATCACTCAGCAGACTCTCCTAAGAATCAACAACACAAGAATGTACTTCATGATGCTTCACTTGCAAAATGACTCCATACTCTTCTTGAAATGCATACATGTTTACAAACATACTCATGCATTCTTCACATTCGTCGCATATATTCATTATGCATTCACAATATATATACATATCACAATGCATATATACATATTCGTCATTCATTCACAACATGCATTTCTATTCAATTCAAGTAAATGCACCAAATTGCCAAACGGCCACATTCCACACTTCATGAATCACAAACTAGGATTCACGCCATACGGCCATCCACAGCACATATAACAACATATAATTAGTCATCTCAGGCAAGGAATGATCGCAACCAAACCACACAAACAATCCACGAATGGAAACACACAAGAAAAGAAAATATGTTGCTGTGTTCGCTAACCTTCGCCTGGCGAAGCCTCTGGCGAACCTTCGCTACTCCGTTCGCCTGGCAAACTTGCCAGTGAAGACAGGGTGTTTGCTTCTGACTTGGTTCGCTGTTGCTCGCTGGGCTTCGCCCGGCGAAGCTTCGCTGCCATTCGCCTGGCGAACCTACGAACTCAGAACTCCCATGGCTGTCCAAAAGCCCAAACTTCACAAACCGACCGATTCTAAAACCAAACAACCCCAGTAAGTTCAACCCAATAACACCCGACTATACTACTCCATCCATTTCTCGATTCTAACCGGTTAAAACAACATTCTACCGATTAAATCCTAATATTGCTCTAAGATGAAAATGAGTAGAAACTCTCCTCAATCCAACATCAAACAACCAAAAGCATACATAATCATACACATTAACAGTATAATAGAGTTTCACACCTTACCTGATTAACCGTAAGCTAGGATTTGATCTTGATGTTTTCCAAAGTTTCCTCTTCTTTCTCTCCTCTTTCTCTTCTCCTTCTTTCTTTCTCTTTTCTTTCCTTCCTTTCTTATTATCTTTCTTTCTCTTCTATTTCCTCTTTAATATCTTCCTATTATTTTTCCCAAAACATCTACTAACTCAATATCTCATAAAATATCCCACTTATCATTAAATAGGAAATGTCCAAAATATCCTCCAACTATTTTCTCCGAAAACTCCCAAAATCGGGTAAAATAGAATAATATGTAAACATAACATATTTCCACGAAAGTTCCACATCAAAATAATATTCGCCCAATTAAAATCAAAAAGGACTAAACTAAAAATGGATAATCGAAATTGGGGCGTTACAGGTTCCTCTTCTTCGACCGACAATGATGAGCTTCGAGGATGACCGGAGCTTTAATGGCGATGAAGACACTCTCCGATCCTAGGCTTCTGAGCGTGTCCTCTTCTTTTCTTAACAACGGCTTTTTGTCGGTGATCCTTCCCTTGTGATGGTAATCGTCCTTTTATAGGTGAGGCTCATGGGCCTCCAACGAAATTCCCTTTTAATGGTTTCCTTATTTGCGTGATTTTGTCGAGAGGGCTTGGTGGGATTGGGAAGCAGCTTCAATTTCCTTCCTATTTTGTCTGATTTTATCGGTGACATGTTGGCTTTGATTTGGGAAGTATTGAAGACTAATTGAATTCGTTTTGATTTTGTAGGGACACTTGAGCGGTATTCTTGACCTATTTAGATCGTGTTGACAACTTCCTCTTTTGGTGAATTGAGCCTTGTTACGAAGATAAGTGCTTTTTCGTTTCTCTCTTTAGAATCGACCATATTAGAAACTTAGAGACTTCCAAAGTTGCTCCTGATTTTGTGTTGTTTTGTCTGTTGGTTTATTGATATGGATTCCTCCTATGTGCAGGGTGTTCTTGGAACTTAACCGTTCTGTTGTAATAACGTCTGCTAGTTGCTTGACAGGGTTGGAAAGAAGACTGCGGTGTTCTGTTTTCAGCTTCAAGTTGGATGGGTGGAAGCGGTGGTTATTCCATTTAGAGGTGGCTTCGGTTTCAAAGCTGGTTGCTCGCTTCCAGATGCAGCTGATAAACCTTCAATTGGAAAGCTCTTATGAACGTAGCAGGTAAATGGTGGCAAAACTCCATTCTTCAAGTCACCATATCTAGAAATGTTTTGAAACTTGTTCTTTCCTTGATCTATTGTTCATTTGATGATGGTGATATGTTCTTGAAGCTAACTCAAATTAGTTCCTCTTTGAATGCCATGTTCTGAATTTTATTTTGATGTTTATTTTCCTTATTTCTCTCGAGCAGGTCATGGGTCGTTGCTGTGATAGGGAGGAGGTTCTGCTTTAATGATCAAAGGTGAGCTTTGTCTTGTAACTCTTGTGGAATTCTGTCACTAATTAACTATGTGGTTAATTTAAACAGGAAAATGCTTGGGGTTGTGCAGGAGGGATTGACTGTTGAGTCAATGGTGCTTGCTGCTATTGAGAAATAGAAATTTGTTGCTGCCAAATAGTTGGAGAAAATTTGAAGCCTGGATTGTGTTAGAGTGCTGATTCTATGGAAGGCTAGATGATAGAAACGATTGCATCATCGACAGATGCGTAGCAGATGATGTTACATAGTAAATTACCGAGAGGTAGCTAACTGATTTGGTTTTAGAAGGCTCGGTTGTTGTCATTGTTGTGGACGCATTTGATGATGTTGTTGTTCAATTATGTAGGTTATGGCGGCTGCGGTAAGCGACTTAAAGCTCCATGTGATCCTTGTCATAGTTTCCTTGCAGGTCCTGAATATTGAACATGCTTGTGCCCCCCTAGAATGCTTCAAGAGTTCTCGAGCAATTCTCAACATCCAGAAGTTATTAATTGGGAACCTTCTCAATTATAGGAGGTAAAAAGTAACAACTTTCATCCTGTTCTATATAATGGACCAAAATTTGTCAAGGCCCTTGAGTGGCTATGCCAGAATATCCAATGGCGCCTTCTCGCTCCTATTGCATTGTGTGTATTGACTTCTATCACAATTGGCAGGTATCGTCACACCAGTGAAGCTGGCAAGTTACTACTCTCCATACTGTCTCATGATCGAACTGATACACGTCGGCAACAGTATGATTGTGCGGCTCTCAACAACTGTCTTAATTTTCAACTCCTAAATGCTTAAGATACCTTTGTTTGTCATGTTGACCATGCACCATTGACGAGCTGATGGCGAAGGGCGAAATTCAGTAGTTTGTCGCATCCTCGTCGAATTTGTTGTCGACTCAAATTCGTACATTGTCGGGGCTAACAATGAGTTGGCTCAACTTCTGATTTATGCCTTAAACTCCTCCCTCAATGATGAATATTATCAGGCTTTTAACACCCTCGATTTTAGGATCACCCACGAAGCCGTCTGGACACGTTCAACCTGCTTTGTCTAGAAAGTATCTTAGGAAACATTTTGCACCATTAATGTCAATATTTACTGTGTTTGTAAGCTGTAGATGTGACTTGGATATTAGTCTAAATTAGTGTTGTAAGGAAGAGTCCATAAATTTATTACAAACCGGTGCCAGCCACGTGGCCCATGGTTACATAACATATCTTGTTAACTGCCTTGTTTTGAGAACTATTGAACTTAAATGGAATGTTTGTCTTGCTAATGAAATGCGACTTGCTTGAGCCATAAATTGAATCTGTCCTTGATAATTTGTAGAGAAAACAAATAGAGAAACAAAAACTTGGATTGTCGGGCAAGTTTTAAGCTCACATATCTCTTGGATGGTGTCACAAAATAAAATTGAAACGTGAGCCCGAAACCTTAAATCTCCTTGAATAATGACAAGGACTTGAAGTTGATATTTCAAATGAAATTATGAGTACGGCTTGCATCTTGAAATCAAAAAGGGCACAAGTTTATAATCAAATAGCTCTTTTCATGAAAGCATTAACGTGACAAACATTATTTCCACTTTGACATTGTGATGACTGCATCATGATCATGCCGCTTAAACCAAACATTTCCAAATTTGAAACCATGTTTTCAAACTCAAAACCATGGAAACTCTAAACAATGGCTAAACCTTTCCAAAGAACAACATTCCCACGACAAACACTGTAACGCAAACAAGCTTGAAAATCTAGAGCCCATATTACAATACTCTATAGCCTAACAAACTCGAGTTTGAGACCAAAGCTTGAGACATCAGATTCTCCTACTCAACATCAAAACGGAAAGTGAACCTTGTTTCTTTGAAACTCCTGAGGAAAAAGCTGAGGCTAATAACTGCTGGAAAACCTTGAGACCCTTCGGGTTATAATCCAACGAGCATGTCTTGAAGTACCTTAATGAGAATGAATGCTACCTCTTTTGGGAGCAACAATCCCTGCACCAACTTGTTAGCCACACACGAAAATAAAAGATAGCATACAATAATTAAAAACGCAAGGAGGTGGGATCTTAAGGTCAAAAATTAGGGTGTGACACGCACCAATAAGGTTTTGCCCAAACCTTATTTGGCAAATTTACATAGATCTTATAAATTAAGGAAAATTAGGGAAACAATATAAATCCCACGGTGCTGATAGGAGGCTAAGGAAACCTCATTATCTTGCATGCCTAAATCGCCCATAAGAAGATAATCCCCCTTACCTTAGATTTCCAGCAATGATGATGATTCTAGCAACTTTTATGGATTCCTCTTCTCAAACCTAGCTCTCCTTCCCAAAAGCCCTTTGTTCTTCTTTCCTCTTCTTTTCACGTACTATAAATTTTTTCTGAAAACCTAGCTTCTCCTAACTTTTAGAATTTATATGGGTTCTAATTATTTCTCAAATTTGTAGTTTTCGCCCAACTTATTTCAAACTTCTCTCCTCTCACCTCATGCTTTCCTCTATTCACACAAATGACCAAATTCTCCTATTTATTTATTTAAATTATTATTCACGCTAAATAAATATTTGATTCAAATGATTATTTAATTCGGATTTATATATTTTCTACCATTTCAACTTATTACAAAATAATTAAATATGTCTAATTATATACAACTCCAATTCTATAACCTCGGTAATTTTTAAATTACCAAAATACCTATCCACACCAAAAAAACACTGTAATACAAGTACGATGGATATTTCAGGTATCATCTCATGATTCTCCACAACTCATATTACTCATAATTCTCTCACTGACTTGGGCGTTGGAATTCTAACCTTGCAAGTCAGGCACATCTCTGCTACATCGAAAATACAAATCTAATGTAATAAGGTATTACCTCATTATTTCACCAATCATTTTTTTTGTTTTGAACCAAACAATAACCAATTTTTTTGAATAGAAATGACTCAATAAATTTTGATGATAATAAATTAAGTTAATAAAATAATTGTCGCTACTGCAAAAATCGGCGCCGACTGACAAAAGAGTCGCCATCGTGCGTTATTTATCCCTCGGAGCGGGAAAGGAAACGCTCGAAGAAAACCTCGCGAAAACGGGAAAAGGTATGGTCATCGCAACCAAAACCTGGATTCGGGAGTCGGTTACGCAAGGGGAAGGTATTAGCACCCCTCACGTCCGTCGTACTCGACGGGATCCACGCTTGCTTGGTTCGTACGGATTACACTTCTATCTAAACTAAAGGATGAGGGCTAAAAAGAAAAGAAAACGTGACTCGGCAAAGCATCGCACTTTATGCCTACGTATTCCCGTCTGGAACGAGAAATCAGAGTCAACGTAGTTCGCCTAACTACGGGGGAAGGTGGGTGAAGGTTGCTCGCTAGGATATCGCATCCTATGCCTACGTACTTCCACACTGCATGGAAGATCAGAGCAAACGTAGTTCGGGCTACGCACGACACAAGCTGTTCAAGTGTCTTTTATGAAAAATCTCACCTTAAACAAGGGTTTTCTTATTGCAAAAAGGTTGATGTTTGTTCAAATCTTTTGACGGAAGAAATGAATTAATCTCTGTTATAACCTTTATTAATGTTTTTCTGTTGTTTTGAAGAAAGAAGAGATGACACTCTACAAATCCTAGGGTTGAAAAGGGGAATAAAATCTACCCTAATGTTATCATGCATGGGTTAACTCCTAATGTCTATCATGCTCCTCTCTTGCGCAGAGAGAAACAGAGATCCTAAGGGAGTAGACGAAAACAGAAACAACAGATATATACAATAAAGCAGTAAAATGCATGGATGCAACAATACAAGCGAGGCAAGGGAGTCCCACTCAACCTCGAACCTAGAAAACAATAGGCAAAAGTGAACAGACTTCACTTTCAACCCAGCAGTTTAAACAGCAAACAATACAGTCCAGGAAATTCACACAATACATCAAAATTAAAACAGCTAAAAGCTAAACAGCAAAAGCAATCTTCATCAGCATCTGGCTTCAAGTCATCTTCAGGCTTCATCTTCAATCTCCCAATGGCTTTTCTTCAAGTCCTCCCCTCCAAGCTGAGAATCACAAGAATGAACTGGGTGTTAAGCAATTAGTTGACCACCAAGGGTGGCAAACAGACTGCTATCAACACATAGAATATTTCTCTCAAGAGTTCTATCCCTTAGACATTAGCACCAAGCCTTCCAAAGGAAGGGGGTGAGTGTCTTAGAGAGACTCTGCATCACAGAGAAGGATGGAGGCAGTCAAGACCTTCCATGTTTGAGAATCAAGTTTGCTACTCTAGAGCTCTGCCTAACTCCTAGATCCTACAAACTTCAACAGCTGCCAGCAAGAGATACTCCTCATCAACTCTGGAAGTTGGTCTTCATTCTCTGATCTTCAAATGGGCTTCATTATCTCAGTCTTCAGCTCAAACCCCAAGTCCCAAACAAACCCAATATCCCACACACAGACAAAATATAACCCTAAAGAGGGCACACCACACAATCAATCAAATATAAGCAGTACTAGTAGCAGTAGGGGAATCCTAATATTTTCTAAGGGATCTATCTTATACCCATAACCCCTATAGTCCCATACCCTAAAATCAAATCAAAATTCCTAAAAGAAATTAATCTATCTCACCTATGCTCACTTAAAACCCTAATTTTAACCACTCTAATTACACTTAAACAAATCATCTAAAATCAAGTTCTAAAATCATGAATTAAATCCTATATACAATTTGAAGTCCTAATCTAATCACTCTAAAAAGAATGAGTCCTAAATCTAAAGGGAACTATGAGAACTAAAATTAACAAAATTAAGCACTAAACTTAAACTTATTAAAATGCTATTTACAAGAAAAATGCATGAAAAATATTAAAACAAAATAACATGCCATTTTTATTATTTAATATTTTTCTTAACAAAATTATTGATCTACCACAAAAAGAACCAATTAAAAAGAAGCTTTTTTCAATTTTTTATGATTTTTTAAAGATAAAAAAAAATCAAAGAAAATAAAATCACAAAATATGAATTAAAGGGGAGGGGGTGTTACTAGTAGCTACGCCCAGTTAAAATCTTGATGGGCCAGAAAGATGGGGGCGCGGATATCATTTCTGCAAGGCCCAGAACGCTTCAGAAAATCAACTAAAATATAAAAGAAAAAAGAATAGATCCACGGTGCGTTTAGCAATCAACTCCAGTGTTATTTCCAATTGGGCTTCGCTGGGGGTGGGGATATCAATCTGAGTCCAAGGCCCACGCGTTTCATTAAGTGAAACGCATCGTTTCACCATTAATAATTCCCTCCGTCTCTCAACTTTGAATCTGGACCATACGATGAGCTGAAAATGTCAAAACCTGGAAATGATCTAACGGCTGAGGGTCATCGTCCCCAACGAGCCCTAGGGTTTGCAGAATTTCTTCTCCCATGCACAAACTTCCACAGCTCAGTGCTCTCTCCTCACTCAACCAAATCCTTCGATCCCAAAACCAAAAATGTCCTACTCAAAGCCCTCTACAAGATCCTTCCCTTGGATTCTTCTAAAACTCACTCCATGATTCAACCCGATAGCTGGAACCTCATGGTGTACCAAACTGCACCTGATATGCATGGTTATAGTTCTTGCTCAAACTACCCTAGAATGATCTAGGGACTATGCTGAGTATTCTGAACTAAAAAGCTAGCATTATCTTGCCCTAATTCAGGAGTTCTTGATCTTGAAAGATTCATCACCATGAATCAAACTTTCTCCAATGGCCATAACAGATTGTGCACATGTTCATCTACCTAACCCTAACAATCTTACGCCAATAATCTAACCTAACAACACCTAATTATGGAGATAGAAATGAAATCACCAACCTGCTTAGTAGCTATGGCAGAGGTGGTTACAGATGGATTCAATGCTTGTGTCCCTTTGAGAGTGATCCTTGCTTGATGAGGAGCTTTCTGTTTGCAACAATGGTGATGATGAGTGCTTGGATTGTGAGGTTCGAGTCTGTTATGAATCTTGCAATTTCAAACCCTAGAGCTTCAATCTTCCATGGATATGCCTCTGAGCTTGCTTGTTCCCACTCACAATCTTCAATGGATGATGGATGAAGAAAAAGAATGATCAGAATTGGTGTAGATTGGAGAATTTCACACTTTCTTACAATGGAAGCAACAATGGAATTCTCTTTTTTCTCTCCCTCTTTTTCACCAACCCCTTGCACCAATGATTCACACTCAATATATAGATGATGATGGACAGATCTAGAAGTTTCTAGATTGATTCTTAGAGGATTCTAGAATGTGGTGGAAAGTTCATGAAAATCTCACTTGATGACACTTTGAAACATCTCATATCATGCTTGCATCCTTTCTAAACTTGTGTCAAAATCTCCTCTCATGAGTTATTGAAATGGTATGTGTGAAAAAAAAACAAGCTCCTTGCCTTGAAATTCACCTTATGCCAAGTTTTCCATACTTGCCTTATTATGCAAGCAACAAAAATACAAAGCAAGTCCAAAATTTAACCCCTAACTCAAAAAAGTGGCTGAACCAATGTCTTTAAAATGATGTTTGGAATCAATTTGGTATATTGGATGACCCATTTTGGATTTGTAGATCTCTCAAACCAATTTTTCATTTCAACCTTTTTAACTTATATGTCTTTTTTAGGTCATTTTTCACCAACTTTGGTCAAGTCTTGTTCTATGCATTTCCAAACTTCCATGACTTCTTTTCTAGACTTAAAATGACATTTTGAGCAACTTTGATGTTGTGAAGTTTTTCATTTTAAGCTTCCTTGTATGAGTTCTAGGCATAGGCTAAGAATGACCTGTAATCCCCAGATGACCAAAATACCCTTTGCTTTCCAAGACCATAAGTAGAGTTCCACAAATCATATGAAGGCATACCATACCTTTCTAGAAATCTAAGACAATAAGGAACAACTCTAATGTTGTCCAGGAATCCATTTGAAATCTCCTTGAAGGTCAAAAGTTGCTTGGAAGACAGACAACTTTCCCAGACAAATTTCAGTGCCCTCAGATGACTTGTAACTTGCAAGAGCTATAACTTGAGTTCTATAAATTATCTTGATGACTTCCACCACTCAAATTAAATCTATGAAGATAATATACAAGTTTCATGTGGACCAAGAATTCATATTAAGCTTGCATCTTGAGTTACACTGCTTTGAAGTTTGACCTAAATCAGGGGATTTTACACTGAAACCCTAATTTGGTAACTCCTCTTCTTCTTGATTCCTTCTGATTTTTCTTTAGCACAACCTCATATCCATATCCATATAGCAAATAATGAATCCCACATTCTTCAAATGATCCTTGATGCCCTTCAAAACAAGTCTTTGACCTAGGATTGACCTAGTGTTGACCCAGACAAAACCCTAGTTGACTGACTTCAACTGAGGCTCTTGCAATCATTCCAATGACTTGGTTCTTCTTTAAAATGATCATCTAGGCTCTTCATAACATCCATACACACCTCATGCTCTTGGCTCATAGCTCACACTTCCTCTGATGATCCCCAAACAACCTCAAGGTAGGAGAGAACTCACTGATCAACCTGTCAATTCTTCAAAGCTCAAATTCTTCCCTGATGACCTGAGTAGTCTTGAATATGAATGAAACCCTTGGATATACCTCTTGAGATAAGAATAGCACTTGATCTCCTGATTAAGATAGCTTGCATATTCTTTGCAATGCAGATGAATACACTATGTACATGATGACAATGCAAATGATTATGCAATTGAAACATAAACCTAGGTTAGAAAAGGTTGGGCAAATTTTGGGGTGCAACAGCTGCCCCTATTCAAGCGGCTTGGACCCAACTGGATGAAGAGCGCGCAGCCTTCAGACATTCGAGGTACGAAACAGTTGAATATGAAAGAACCCAAAAATTTGCCAACCGCAAAAATAAATTGCGAAAACGACTACTGCTTGGGAAAACCTTGCAGGGAAATGACTTTTGTTGTCACAGCAACAACTAGCCATCCATCTGTCAATCTGTTTTTTGTAAAATAATCTGATATTGTCCGCAGACCACTCCATCCCGAAGAAATGGGCATACACCACACAACGAGGAATTGTTGATATCACTTATCAACCTCTGTTGATCTCACTTATCAACCTCTGTTGATCTCACTTATCAACCAAGCACACGCTAACCAGCGGGAGAAAATTGACTTCACTTGTCATGTTGACTTCACTGATCAACCTCTCGTATCCTGAAGAAACGAGCAAACGCTTAACCAAGCGAGACGATGTTCGAAGACACGAACAACCGACTCTGCAGGGAACTGAGAAACTTAACCAAGCAACTCTGAGGACAATTCTGACGACTGCCGTCAAGCACCTGCTGGGGAAATTAGGAACTTAACCAAGTACCCTGACGAGAATAACCTTGTTGAAATATACGAGGAATTTAACCAAACAGCCCCGGTAGCAAGCTCCCTGCCGGGGACTATGAGGGACTTAACCAAGCAACCCATTGAAGTAACACCCTGCTGGAGAACATAACTTTGTTGGGGAATTGCGGGTAACCACCCGAAAATCTGCATTGCCGCCTTTTAATACTGATACCACATCATCCTGAGAAAGACTCAGCTGGGGGGAATACAAGTAACTTAACCAAGCGACTTGTCAGAGAATACCCTGCCGAGGACCACGAGGAACTTAACCAAGTATCCTGTTGGAGACCAACCCGCTGGGGATTTTTATACTAGGGTAACCGTGAGTAACCACCCAAAATCTGTATCATGCTATCTCCGCCACACTCTGAGAAAGGACTCGGCTGGGGAGCAAGAGAAGTGCTTGACCAAGCAACTCTGCTAGGGGGAATATGCCATGACGAACACGATCACTGCATGTCTGGCACAACAACCCTCTGTAACAAAATGAACACGATCACTGCGTATTCTACACCACAGCCCTCTTGACAGAAGAAGACACAATCACTGCGCGTCTTGGTGCCACACACAAAATCACATAATGGGACAAACACGATCACTGTGTGTTGCATCACATCGTCCATAAATCCAACCGGATGAAGTAAACACGATCACTGCGCGCCAGACGGAATAAATCCACATAGAAGAGGTGAACACGTTCACTGCGCACTTCAACCACCAATATGATGAACACGATCACTGCGTGTGCTGCAAAACCAACCCATGTAATAGGACGAATACGATCACTGCGTACCTCGACCAACAAACCCCAAAACGGTGTCAACACGATCACTGCGTGTGTCATAAAACCAACTGATACGATAGCCACGATCACTGCGTGCTCCGCGTCACAAGTTCCCATGATACTATCAACATGATCACTGCATGCTGTACGAATACGATCACTGCGTATCTTGAACACGATCACTGCGTGTTTGAACACGATCACTGCGCGTTCTGAGCCACGATCCTCTTGACTGGAGAAGACACGATCACTGTGTGTTGTGTCTCAACTAACCCACATAACTGGACGAATACGATCACTACATACTCTAACCATACATAGGGTAAACGCGATCACTGCGCGCTTCATGTCACGACTCTCTTGACTGGAGAACACACGATCACTGCGTGTTGTGACACAACTTCAAACAATGGGACGAATATGATTACGGCGTACCTCGGCCACCAACAACCAGATGAACACGTTCACTGCGTGCCTCACCCCATAATCAAACCGTACAACGGACGAATACGACCACTGCGCATACCGACCAACAAAACTGGATGAACATGATCACTGCGCGTCAATCTATAACCACTGTATTACGGACGAATACAATCCCTGCGCATATTGACCAACAACACCACATGACATGGCAACCACGATTACTGCGTGTCCTGCCCGAATAATAGAGTGAACACGATCACTGCGCGTCCTGTTCAATAAAACCCCTGAGACGATACCAACACGATCACTGCGTGCCTTACAAAGCAATCTCCTTAGATCGGGACGAATACGATCACTGCGCCATTCGGCCACAGATACACATACCAAGATCAACACGATCACTGCGTGTCCTACAGCATGAACCCCCAAAAGGTCGGGACCAATACGATCACTGCGCACTTGGGCCACAAATCAACTTTCAAAATCAACACGATCACTGCGTGCCTGGCAACATGAACCCCATAGCTGGTACAAAATACGATCACTGCATACCTTGACCACAAATTAACATCTTCCTGAAACCACGATTTCACTTATTGGCAGGGAACAACATATCTGAAACTGAAGAGGTAACCACCTGGCTTATGTTTCAACAATGCAACGCTTGATAATGACGTAATGCTTCCATACCGCATGGAAGTGCTACGTATTTGGGTAAAATGCAAATGCTCATGATGCATGTTTATGCAAAGAGTTGCTTCAGCAAAATAAATGCTGAAGACACACTGGATCCGCTGGGGATGACCGGACTGCTACCGATACACTTCCAACAAAATAAATGTTGGAAAGATGAACTAACTCTGCTGGGGAGGACCATCCTGCTTAGGAAAGTAGCTCACAAACTCAAAACTCCAAAATATGCTGAGGACGATCCTCCTGACGAGGAAGAGCGACTTGCTGGGGAAAGAAAGGACAATCCTGCTCGGGAAAACTCCTTTCAGCAGCTCCAACCATCTGATCACACTCTTGTGGGGAACCTCTCCTGCTATCACTGAGCCAGGGAAATCATCCTGCTATCACTGAGCTGGGGATTGAACTATACATTCTGATTTGCACTGCACAAGAGCTCTCTGGGAGTTAATCACATTGGTCTTGACCTTCGATGAGGAAGACTCTGCTCTGCTTGATAAGCTAATGCTGAACTGAAGATACATTGATCTCAACTCTCCAGGGGAAATAACATTCAGTTTTGCCTGGGGCGACTTCACTGGGGAAGACATAACATTCAACCTCCGGAGAGGGTACCAGCCTGCCATGGACTCTGGCGGGGAACTTCGCGAATTTTTGAATACCTGCAAAAATCAACAAGCAAACACAAGGCAATCTATGCAAAAAGAGACATCTTGGTAATCACCCACAATAACCATTCAGGTAATTTTTGGTTTTAACGATCCTCGGCCGAGGCCCGCCGGTTTACACGCATGTAAGTTTATCAAAAACATCGGCGCTTTTTACAAACAAAACTGTAAAAAAATTAAAACCAAAGTCACACATTGCACTGAATAAAACACTTTATTGATAACGGCCTGAGAGTAGGCAAGATTTGTACATCGGATGCAACTTCTGAAAAGAGGTAGTCACACATAAACAAATGCAGAAGTATACAAATATACAGAATAAAATTTGTACACATGTTGGCAACGTGTTACAGACGAACACCATGAACCGATCCTCCTATGACTCGTCGGACTCTGACGCTTTCCCGATCTCTGTCTTTGGAAGAAATTGCTTTGGATAATTGACCCCCAGATGCTCCCGAACCGCTAAACAATCAAACTTGGACCGCAGTCATTTGCTTCTTAAATCCCTAACTTTTGCGTGAATCGCCCTTTGCGGGTTTTCGATTCACCGGGATACCCTTTTTTGCCGAAGCCGCCCAGTGTAGGTTTTCGACTTCGCGGGTGTACATTTTTTCAATCATATCCCTAACTTTTTCCTGAACCGTTTTATTCTGTTTTTGGTTCGCCAGGATGCCCCATTTTTGCCTGGACTCTCCTTTTACTGTCTAGCGGGTCAATTTTAAGCAAAGTATTTTTTAACTGCGTCCGAGTTCACAGGGGATGAAAAGTCTTCACCATCCATGGTGGATAATAATAAGGCTCCTCCGGAGAAGACCTTTCTCACGACGTATGGACCTTCATAGTTGGGAGTCCATTTGCCCCTGTGATCCGATTGCGGTGGGAGAATCTTCTTTAGCACAAGATCACCCGTCTGAAAGCTTCGAGGTCGAATCTTCTTGTCGAACGCTTTCTTCATCCGACTCTGATACAGCCTACCATGCGCAATGGATGCCAATCTTTTCTCATCTATCAAGCTCAGCTGATCCAATCTACTTCTCACCCATTCTGCCTCGTCCAGCTTAACATCAAGCAAAACTCTCAAAGATGGTATCTCAACCTCCAATGGCAGGACAACATCCATGCCATATACTAGTGAGAACGGTGTTGCCCCGGTTGATGTACGCACTGTAGTACGATAACCGTGCAAAGAGAATGGCAACATCTCATGCCAATCCTTATACGTGACCACCATCTTCTGAACAATTTTCTTTATGTTCTTGTTGGCCGCTTCCACAGCGCCATTCATCTTGGGTCTGTAGGGAAATGAATTATGATGCTCGATCTTGAAATCCCGACACAAGTCTTTCATCATCTTGTTGTTCAAATTCGAACCATTATCAGTAATGATTCGCTCAGGAATACCGTATCTGCAAATTATATCCCTCTTAATAAATCTGGCCACCACTTGCTTCGTCACATTGGCGTAAGATGCTGCTTCCACCCACTTGGTGAAGTAATCGATCGCGACCAGAATGAAGCGATGCCCATTAGACGCAGTAGGCTCAATCTTACCGATCATATCAATTCCCCACATGGAGAAGGGCCATGGGGATGCCATAACATTCAGTGGACTGGGTGGCACATGGATCTTATCAGCATGGATCTGGCACTTGTGACACCTCTTGGCAAATCTGAAACAGTCAGTTTCCATCGTCAACCAATAATACCCTGCTCGCAACAACTTTCGAGTCATAGCCTGCCCACCAGCATGTGTACCAAAAGTTCCTTCATGGACCTCTTCCATGAGCAAGTTGGCTTCCTTCTCGTCTACACACCGGAGGAGTACCAAATCGTGGTTTCTTTTATACAACACGCCATCGGGATTCAAATAGAAGTTTCCTGCTAATCTCCTAAGAGTCTTCTGATCACGACTGGATGCCCCAGCCGGATATTCCTTATTCTTCAGGAAATTCTGTATGTTGAAATACCACGGTTTACCGTCAGGTGCTTCATCAATTGCAAACACAAAGGCCGGCCTATCAAGGCGAGAGATGACAATGCTGGGAGCCTCGTTCCAGCGGTTGACTTTATACATCGAGGATAACGTTGCAAGGGCGTCTGCCATTTGATTCTCCGCCCGAGGTACATGATGGAACTCCACCCTATCAAAGAAAGGTAGCAACCTTCTCGCATAATTCATGTACGGTACCAGATTAGGTTGGCGCGTTTCCCACTCTCCCTTAATCTGATTCACAACCAATTTTGAATCCCCATATACATCCAGATTCTTAATCCTCATATCAATAGCCTCCTCTAACCCCATAATGCAAGCTTCGTACTCGGCTTCGTTATTCGTCACTGAAAAAGTCAATCTGGCTGTGAACGGGATGTGCGACCCGTGGGGAGTTGTAATGATTGCCCCGATCCCGCTACCGTACGAATTGACAGCCCCATCAAAAATCAAATGCCACTGGGAACTCCGCTCAGGACCCTCACCAGGCAACAACTCATCACAATCTTTAGCTTTCAAGTACATTATGTCCTCATCAGGAAACTCAAACTTCATAGGCTGATAATCATCAATTGGCTGTTCGGCGAGATATTCGGACAGAACACTTCCCTTAATGGCCTTCTGGGAAACATACTGGATATCGTATTCTGTCAATACCATCTGCCATCTAGCAATCCTTCCAGAGAGCGCTTGTTTCTCAAACACATATTTGATCGGATCCATCTTCGATATCAGCATGGTTGTATGATTCAGCATGTACTGTCTTAGACGTTTGGCAGCCCATGCCAATGCACAACACGTCTTTTCGAGCATAGAGTATCGAGATTCACAATCTGTGAACTTTTTACTCAAGTAGTAAATTGCATGCTCTTTCCGCCCTGTCTCGTCATGTTGACCGAGAACACAACCCATACTGTTCTCCAGAATCGTCAGATACATAATCAGTGGTCGTCCCGCTACTGGGGGTATCAACACCGGAGGTTCCTGCAAGTATTCTTTTATCTTTTCAAATGCCTTCTGGAAATTGTCGTTCCAGACCACCGCTTGATCTTTCTTTAACAGCTTGAATAATGGTTCACACGTGGTCGTTAGGTGAGAGATGAACCTAGCAATGTAGTTCAACCTCCCTAAGAACCCACAAACTTCTTTTTCGGTTCTCGGTGCTGGCATTTCTTGTATTGCTTTTATTTTTGCAAGATCGACCTCGATTCCTTTCTTGCTCACAATGAACCCTAGTAGCTTCCCGGATCTCACTCCGAAGGTACATTTATTAGGATTCAGCCTCAGCCTGAACTTCCTCAGCCTCTTGAACAACTTCAGCAGATTAACCGGATGTTCTTTCTTTGTTTGCGACTTGGCAATCATGTCATCGACATACACCTCAATCTCTCTGTGCATCATGTCGTGAAAAAGCGTTGTCATGGCCCGCTGATACGTTGCCCCAGCATTCTTCAAACCAAAGGGCATCACCTTATAACAGAAGGTTCCCCACAGGGTGATAAAGGTCGTTTTTTCCATATCCTTCGGAGCCATTTTGATCTGGTTGTACCCTGAAAAGCCATCCATGAAGGAAAACATTGAGAACTGAGCCGTGTTGTCAACTAACACGTCAATATGCGGCAGCGGGAAATCATCTTTCGGGCTCGCTTTGTTTAGATCTCTATAATCAACACACATCCGAACCTTGCCATCTTTCTTTGGCACAGGCACGATATTAGCGACCCAAGTGGGATAAGTGGTAACAGCCAGGAACCCAGCATCCCATTGCTTCTGCACTTCTTCCTTTATCTTTACAGCCATGTCAGGACGAGTCCTTCTGAGTTTCTGCTTTACGGGCGGGCAATCCTCCCTCAACGGCAGACGATGAACAACCATATCAGTGTCCAAGCCTGGCATGTCCTCGTAGGACCAAGCGAATATATCACTGTATTCATGCAGCATCTCAATAAGCTCTTGCTTGATATCTTCTTGCAACGCGGCCCCTATACGGATGTTCCTGACGCATTCTTCAGACCCCAAGTTGACAATATCAATCTCTTCCTGATGAGGCAGAATGACTCTCTCCTCTTGCTTCAATAACCGACTAAGCTCCTCTGGTAAGTCACTATCCTCCACACTCTCTTCCTCAGCTTGGAAGATCGGATGCTCGAAGTCTAAACGAGTCATAGGGAGTTTTTGGTCGGTGTCATCTGAAAATTCATGAATCCTGCGAGGGAAACGGTTAAGTGCTTCAAAAATGATGTACAAGCAAAATGCATAACCACGCTGCCATTTTATTGAAATATAAAAATAAAACAGAAAGAAAAGGATCACAACATTTGAATGAAAAAAACGCCGTCATTTATTGATCATGCAAACATACAGGTAAACAGTTAGGCCCTAAGACAAGATCATCGATGCCCCGGGCAAGGCATGTGATCATACAAATGATTGAAAAAACAATGCATTACTATTTGGTGACTTGGATGACGTCCTGGATGAACCAGTTGCATAGGCTTTGCCCTGGCGTGCTGGGTCGAATCCATGAGTCCATGTCGCAATCGCTATCCACTTCCTCCGTATCAGACACGACATTAATCCTTTCAAAGCTAACTCCTCCGGGCGTGAACACCACAGGTCCCTTGTACTTAGGCGCACTCTGCAAGGAAGATGGGCGGTATCCCAAGCCATACTTATCTTGCTTCACTGGGATGTCCAGAACTTGCCCCCACTTCTGAGTCTCTCCTGCTTGTACCAACGCCTTGGCTTCTTTATATAAGGAGACGACCACTTCTAGCCCTTCACTCTTCACCAGAGCTTCTTCTTTATCTTTCACCCCTTCGAACGCTTGACACAGTGTTTCATGAATCTCTCCATCTACCTCCACATACTTGAAGGAAGATAAATGACTGACTAAAATATCCTCTTCGCCACACACCGTCACAATACTCCCCTCAACCATATATTTCAGCTTATGATGGAGCGTAGAAGTTACTGCCCCAGCGGCATGAATCCAAGGCCTACCGATCAAACAGCTATATGCAGGCTGGATGTCCATGATGTAGAACACTGTATCAAACACCTCTGGTCCCACCTGAATGGGTAACGTTATCGACCCGAATACTGACCTCCTGGTTCCGTCAAAGGCCTTTACTACCAAATCACTAGGGGTGCACAACAACCCACGGGTATCTAATTTCAACAGAGCTTTCTTTGGTAACACATTCAACGAGGACCCGGTGTCTACCAGCACATGGGATAACACAGTGCCCCGTGTAATACCCAAATTTTTACCCCTAAGATCCCACATTTCATTTGCATATCATTCCACAAACAAGATCTTACTTTGTGTTTCTTATTTACTTTATGTTTGTTTCTGTTTACTAACATCTAACCAAAATACCAAAAATATTTTTCAATTTTGTTTGTTTCTTCTTCACTGTGTGTTTAAGGTTTTGTAGGGAGATTCATGGCAAAAGAATGACTTGGAATCGAGTGTGGCTATTCATGTGCAGTTAATGTCAAACTGTCAAGGGATTACTTCATTTGCAAGTATCTGTATCAGTGGTCTATTTTCTCAAGAGATGATTGTTCAAATTCAAGTGGTCTTGTGAAGAATCATCAGTTTATCGAGCAGTGTTTTATGAAAAGTTTGTCCTAGTTTTAATCGAAGATTCAGAGTTTTGTCTGTACAAGTCAAGTTTGGTGGATGTTCAATCAAGATGTTTGTTTTGGGATGCAAGTCCAGAGTGTTCATTCAAGTGTGCAGTTTCCAAGTGATTCTAAAACATGTTTAGAGATTAATCTTTGGGTTCATTATGACATCAATTTCTTAAGAATTTGTTTTATTCAAGAATTTGATTCAAGTTAAATTTGGAAGAGACATGCATGGCTCCATGGATTGAGAACCTTAATTTCTGGAAACTCAAAGAAGGCTGGAGTGATAGGCTATTGAAAAGTCTTTACTATGTAACATGGAGACATGGAGACCAGTTTCCTGATGAAATTGAGAAACTTTGGAGCACAATTGCTAGCAAAAATAGGAATATCAGTCCCGTTTTAGATTTCCTGATCACGAAAGGAATTGAAGATTGCGATTCAAGTGCAACAACAACTGAAATAAGTGGTGCATTTGCTACATACTTCAGTGTTGCAAAGCGGGTAAGTCTATATTTAGCACGAATATGCCCTCAACGAACAATAGATCACTTGGTTTTCCAGTTGTCTCAGCGACTACTAGAGGATAGCTTTGAGCCAGTTGGGCTAGGTGCTAGTAAGGTTGAAGTCAGTGCAAATTTTGTCTTAGAATTCTCACAAGGTCCTGCTATGGCCCAAATGGGATCAGTTATGGATAACCAACCGCACATGTCTCCATTGCTTGTAAGAGGTTCTCTTGAGGGTCCGCTAAGAAATGTTAGTGGGAGCTTGAGCTGGAGAACAGCAGGTATGACTGGACGAAGTGTCTCAGGTCCATTAAGTCCAATGCCTCCAGAGTTAAATGTTGTTCCAGTAAGTACTGCGCGGTCGGGGCAGCTCCTTCCATCTTTGGTTAACATGTCAGGATCCTTGATGAGTGTTAGAAGCTCAACAGGGAGCTTGCGGAGCCGCCATGTTTCACGGGACAGTGGAGACTATTTTGTTGATACTCCAAACTCTGGTGAAGATGGATTGCTTGCAGGGGGTGCTGCGCATGGCGTGAGTGCTAAAGAACTTCAGTCAGCCTTACAAGGTCATCAGCAGCATTCACTTACACATGCAGATATAGCGCTAATTCTCCTTGCTGAAATTGCGTATGAGAATGATGAGGATTTTCGGCAATACCTGCCTCTACTCTTTCATGTCATCTTTGTTTCAATGGATAGTTCAGAAGACATTATCCTAGAGCATTGTCAGCATTTGCTTGTTAATCTGCTATATTCCCTCGCAGGCCGCCACTTGGAGCAATACGAGGTGGAAAATAATGACAGGGAGAACAAGCAACAGGTTGTGAGTTTGATTAAATATGTACAATCAAAAGCGAGGAAGCATGATGTGGGAAAATGAGGATCCAACCGTTGTTAGAACTGAGCTGCCAAGTGCAGCACTTCTATCCGCCCTAGTTCAGAGCATGGTGGATGCTATCTTCTTCCAAGGGGACCTTCGTGAGACTTGGGGAGAAGAAGCACTCAGATGGGCTATGGAGTGCACATCAAAACACCTTGCATGTCGTTCACATCAGATCTACCGAGCACTTAGACCAAGTGTAACAAGTGATGCTTGTGTATCCCTTCTTCGGTGTCTCCATAGGTGCCTAGGAAATCCAGTACCCCAAGTTTTAGGATTTGTTATGGAAATTTTAATGACAATGCAAGTTATGGTAGAGAATATGGAGCTAGAGAAGGTGATACTCTATCCTCAGTTATTTTGGGGGTGTGTTGCTATGATGCACACAGATTTTGTCCATGTCTACCGCCAGGTTCTCGAGCTCTTCTCTCAAGTGATTGACCGTTTATCTTTCCGTGATCGCACAACAGAAAATGTGCTCCTTTCAAGCATGCCTAGGGATGAACTTGACACCAGTTATATAGGAGAATTTCAACGTACAGAATCCAAAAGTGGCTATGAACCCTTACAAGAGGGGAGTTTGCCAGTATTTGAAGGGGTGCAGCCTCTTGTTCTTAAAGGACTTATGTCAAATGTCAGTCACAGTGCCTCTAAAGTTCAACCGTGCAGCAGCAGCCTCAAATTGGTCAAATGGGAATGCAGAGAGTAGTCCAAGAAGCAGCGAACCAGGTGATGATTGGAGATCTGCCTTTGATGCAGCTAGCAATGGTCCTGTTGGCCGTAGTGGTTCAACGAGATCTGGATCAAATGGTCACAGTCGACATAATAGCGATCCTGCGCAAAATGGTGACATGAACTTTGGCCCAAACTCTGGAAGCCGTCGCAGCCTCCTGTTCACCACGCTCAACAAACACATCCAAGCTTCCGCCTTCACCAATGCCGTCAAACTCACAGATGCAGCAGATGATTAATTCCCACAGTCTGACTTTTCAGCAACAGCAGCAGCTGCAGTTAGAGAGAATGAGAAACCAACAATCTAATCCCCGCCCTGCTATGGATGTAAACAAGGAAAGACCATTGGTTCAAGTGAAGATTGAAAGCGCATCAGATTTACCAAGTGATAGTAATGCCTTCAATTCCAGACATCCTCAAATGCAGTTTAGGCAGCAGCAGTTGGCTGCAATGTCAAATTTCCATCCTCAATCTAACACTCAGTTTAGACAGATGAGCTCCTTACAGACTCCTCAAATGCAGTCACAGAACAACATCAGCATGATTAGAGCACCACCTGTGAAAGTGGAAGGCTTCCAGGAATTGATGGGTGGGGATTCTTCAACGAAGCTCGATTCAGAAGAAAATCGATTAACTTCTCCCTCTAGTAAATAGCTATACTAGTATTTTACATTTGGGTAGGTCTATGTCAAAATTGTCAGTCTATATTAAAATAACTCTTCTTCAACACATGATCACAGTTATTGGTTAGTTGTCTTGATTTTTCAATCGGTACAGCACTAACCTATCATGTATTCAATCTGTCAAGGAAAATGACTACCTTTTCCTTCTAAGTCAGACCTCAAGCTATCTGCCATCACTGATTCAGACCAAGCCGACATCACCAGCTGAGGATAAACTACCACCCAGGATAGGAATCATAAGTCACTTAACCCGTATATCTAACAAACTCATCCAGTTAGGGAATAACAACAGTGTGGTTCAGGAGCATCTGCAGGGAATTAGTGAATGGACAGATTGGTACATGGATGTTTTATCAAACCAGAATGCTGACCCTAAATTTCAAAACTCAAAGTTCCTTCAATTTGTATCAAAGATAAGCCGCGACGAGTTGATTATCGATGACAATCAAGTTAAAGAGGCTGCATTACCTGCACCTGGAGTTTGGGCATCAGAATATCAACAGCAGTATAATCATGGTGGTATGGGCACAGTGTTGCTTTCACTTGCGGGTCATGAGATATTCACGAACTTCCTTTCAAGTTTGATGATTCATGCAACTCGGCCATTTGTTGTGAATGAGTGGATTAAAACAGAGATAAAAGGATATGGGGTTTCTGGTAAAGTTGAGCATGTAGGCTGGTGGTCACCAACAGTTGTTAGAAGTGCTGATTGTGAAGCAGTTCATATTCCTAATCACAAGTTGAGTGTAAATGTTGTAAGGAATCTTAGTAAGAAAACTCACTGGCGCATCAAAACTCATCTTGCTATCAGTCACATGGATGTTAACAATATTAACCGCATCATAACTGATATGCACAGAAGGGTTTTCCTGGAGGATGTCAATCCAAAAAATCAAGCTCTCATGATACTAGTATCTTGCTTTGTTAAAACTTCACATTCTGAAGAGTACCTCCGTGTAAAGGAGGTCATTCTCTTGGATATTCTAAGAGTCATCAGTCATCATGGAGCTCGGCTAGCCACACCCATCCGCACAATTCAGAAGATGTACAGTGATTCTGATTTAAAATTGATCCCTTTGACAGTGCCATTTTCACTCGATTTAGAGCAAAGGGAAACCACTTTATCCCATTCATAGACGACAGTGAAAAAATTGCAGCGACATGGACTCCCTCTTCCAGTGTAAAGTCCCAGGATAAGTTTAAGTCATCATCTCAAGCCAAGCCGCAGAATGTCGGTTCTGATAATTCTGTCCAGAAGGCCTCTAAATCGAGAACAGCACCCAGAATTAGAACTAAAACTGCTGGTCTCTCACTTACTCTCTTGGGTGATGCCTTGTCAGCCGGAGTTAAAGTCGAAGATAAGTTAATTACGAATAAGCAATTCGAATTGGTTATTGCTGATGAATTGGATAGGACCCCTGGAGAAATTCTGAAGAAACTCGACTGGTTCTTGATAAGCAAAGGTGCACTGCCTCTGGATGTTGAATTTGACTTGCAGGACCTGTATCTTCACCATCTGGCTGAGTCTCCAAGAAGTGCAGTTAGTGATGAAGATGTTTATCTTGCTAGTCATGGTTTTGACAATATTCATATTGATAATATATTCAAGCGGATGCTTCAGGTTCAAGAAACCATGGTGCTCGTTCGGCCTATATGCGTTGATGCCAATATAACATCCTATCTTATGATGGGTTCTGTTTCACCAGGTCTGAAATCTCATGTTGTTACGCTCTATGAAGTGGGTAAATTAGGTCATGCCAGCATTTCTGGTCTTTGCAAGGATCTTAGCACTCTGGAAGGTGCAAAATTTGAGGAAGCTTCAATATTATCAATGGGAAATGGCGGCGTCAAGAAGCGGCAGAAAATAGAATTCTGCGGTAGCAAAAGCTTTGTTTTTATCCAGACTATTTTCACGTATTCAAGCCATGAACCAAGCCATATTCACAAGCTGCAGCAAAAAAATGGATAGCACATGAGCCAGTTGAAAAATAATCCACGTCACCCAAGTGAGCTGAAAAAGTGAAAAGAAAGAAAAAACGACTTCGTGAGCTACAAATGTGAAAGCAAAAACGACATGAAAAAATATCACAACAGGTCACACATAACTTGCATCCCAAAACGCAGAAAAAAAAATCTCACAAACGGCAAATCATTTTCACCCATTCTCATCTATAAATAGAACACCTTATTCACTCTTTTCTTCAAGCTTTTCAAGCCAAAAAATCTCTGCTGATTTTCTTCCTCAATTCCTCAATACAAAACCTTTTGCTCACATTCTCTTCTCATACTTCCTTCCACCAAATTAACTTCAAATCAACCTCAAACACAGATCAATTTCGAACCAGAATTCGTTCAGAAGAAGAAGAGAAGCAAGAAGAAGTTTGGATTGATTTCTTACCTGAGTTTGAAGGTAGATTGAGCTTCACCGTCATTTTCGATCCGTTATCTTTTGTTGTGATTCTTTGAATTGTTGGTACCATTGTGAAGAGCTCTTGATTTCGATTGCAACCGCGTATTTTTCGCGTCCCGCCGTTGTGATTTAAGCAAGCATCCATGGTCGTGAATATTTTCGCGTGTGAGAGCTAGAAGAAGAAGATGATTCTGTTTCGTTTTCTCTTTCTACTTTTCAATTGTATTTTTCTTTTATTTTTTTATTTTCCTTTCTTTTTATTTCAGAATTTAACCGTGTGGACTTTTCCACATTTTTCTTTTATTATTAAATTTGTATTTTAATTTCATTTTTGAAAAAGCTCTTAAAAAAATTATTTGAAAACATTTTGATCAATTGTTGGTGGTTTTGGATCTTGAATTTTGATAGGATTTCATCAATATCAATGGACTTTGGGTGTTGATTTTTATCCACCAAGAGAGGTGATTGATATTGATGATAATTTAATCGATTCGAGATTCAAATTGTGATTTCATTTTCTTTCTTCTTCTTTTTATTTTTGATCGATGAAATCTATGGATCATAGATTGTTGATTATCAAGGTTGATTAATCTTCATTATTTCAAAACTATGGACGAATAATCATTGAGATAATTCTCCTTACTTTGGAATAGTGATAGATTACCTTTGATTAATTGATGAAAAATCTTGATTATGATGAGATCATCACCTCTTTTCTTTTTGTGTGGCATGTTTTAGGAGAGTGATTTATATATCATTTCTCTAACATGTATTAACACTAACATTTTATTGACCGGCCTCAGATAGTCGTGGTTTCTACATAAACCCGATTACGATTGCTTAACATAGCGCTAAAGTGTCCCTTAATCGGAAAATGATCATTCGTGGCTCAAACTTACGTTTAAAAGTCCAAGTATGTTTAGTTGCTTGTCTTAACTCCAATACCTATGAAAATCATTGTTAGGAGGCTTTGATTCTATCAATTCTCTAATGAATTTTCATTAATCTTGGTCTAAGTGCAAGAATTAATCATCATTGATCATATGTTCTAACCACTAACCACTAATTCACTAACAATATCCTTGTTTAATTTTGTTTATATTCTCTTCTTACTCCTTATGCTTCCATATTATCATTTCATATCATATCTTTGTTTATGTTTATGTCATTTCTCTTTTGTCCACTTGGACCATACTTTGTTCAAAACACTAATAAAGGATGAAACATCTAAAAAATTTTGGTGCTATTAACTTTGTGGTTATGCTCTTGGACCATTCTTAGACCTTGGACTTCATGGACATTTTGGACTTAGGATTAGGACTTTCTTCCCTATGCTTGGAGTATCGTGGATCTTAGCCTTTATTTGGCTCGCTCATTAGCTTATGTTTTAAATCGGATGGAATTCTTTTTTTTGCTTGCTATGGAGTGTGCTACAAGTCGGTTAGATCTTTCTTATCTCTAGCTCTTATTTTGGTTTCTAGGATAGTCACTTCATCTCCTCCCCTTCTTAAATTTTCAAAACTTTCTCCCTCTTTCAAAACCTTCTTGGTTTCAAACTTCAAAACCGCTTTCGCAATAAAACCTTGACTTTCGTCAAGTGATTTTTAAACTTTGTTTTTTTAATAAAAGTCAATCAATGTTAATCATGCTTTGACTAATTTCAAAAGACATAAAAAATACAAAAACTCATCAACTCTTTTTGTGCCTTTATGCACTTTTTCACTTTAAAACTTTTCATAAAGTTTAGACATGATTCATTTCTATAGTTGAGATGTAAATCTCCTATTCCCCATATTATTAAGACTTTGACATTTTCCACGTTGATGTTGAGTGATAGTCTTGTTGATAATCCAAGCAAATCCTCCATCTTTATGTGACGCAGATGTTGTCTTAATACTCGTGGGTGGATAGTCGCAGTTTTCTCCTTGAAATGACGACTTGTCTTTACATCTAAAATCAATCAAAACCAACAAATTTTTGTCATTTGTACCACGAACTACGGGGTTTTGATTCCATATTGCACTTTATGGGTACGTAGGCATGAGACGATAAGTCTCTCCAAACACAAAAATCTAAAAAAATAATTCTCTTCTCATCTCCCCAATCTCTTTTCAAACAAACCATTTTCAAACCAAAAAGCGTAAATATTTCAAAGGGCTCCTATAGAGTACTATAGACGTTTTGGGTGCTAACACCTTCCCATTGTGTAACCAACCCCCTTACCCCGATCTCTGTCTCGTGTTCTTATTTTAGAACTCTTTGGTTTTGTTCGCTCTTTTTCCTTTCCTTTATTTGGATAAAATAAAAGTGCGGTGGCGACTCTTGTTTTCTTTGAGTTAAGTTAGTCAATAACTTACACTCACGATTTTTACCGCTACACCCCGACATTCAATAGAGATGTGCAAAGCATTGTTATGATCACGCCCTCGAGGCGTTAAGTCGAAATCCGTGAATCCCAGTCTGTGCCCAGCGTTAACATGCGCTATAACTCCCTTCAGCTGATTAACTGAAATCTCTTGCGGCACGAAAGATGTCTCAAGTACCTTCAACAGGGCATTTCTATGCGCCTCTGAACACAACAACAGCGATAATATGGAGATCTTTGACGGGGTCTGCTGCAGGTGATCTACGATCTTGTAATCACTTTTGCGGATTAACCTCATGAATTCTTCCACATCTTTTGTTATCGGCTCTTTCTCTTTACTCCCCGAAGATTCCCCTTCAACAACTTTGTTCTTACCTTTGGCAAGCCTCTCTGCTTCGACCTCAGGCGAAGTGAAAATTCTCCCGCTCCGGGTTATACCACCCGCTCCCACTATATTATCCACGGATCCCGCTGGCGGATCATTCAAGTCAATCTTTTCCCCATTGCAATACACCTCAGCACCATAACTCCACGGGACTGCTCTTGTGCTTTCAAAAGGGACTGGCTTAGCGTTGGTAATAGTAATGGTCGGCCTTTTCGATGATGCCGAAATTGTCACTGATTTGAACGGAATGGTGATCGTAGTAATCTCCCTACGCTCTTCTTCAGATTCTGTCTCAACAGACTTCTCCCGCCCCGCAGCCCTGTCAAACTGCAAAGTTCCTTCATCAATCAAACTTTGAACTCCCCTCTTCAACTTCTCACAGCCCCCAGGTTGAACCAAACAGTCATCACACTCTTCACGCAACCGGGATAGACTCCTCCTTTCAACAAGCACTGCTTTACGTAACTCAAAGGGGTTTTCAGCTCACTCACTTCAGAAACCAAGTTCAACTCGTCATCTACCATGATTGCATTGGCCCCAGCCCCACCATGCTTGGGCATTGGCTGCTGCGTGATATTGGGACCGTCCTTCCCGAAGTTAATAGCCGTACTATCAAGCAAATCCTGTACTTTATGCTTGAAAGCTAGGCAATTTTCAATATTGTGCCCTGGTGCACCCGAATGGAAGTCACAGTGCTCATTAACATCATATCCGACTGGTGGCTGGCCAGTTGGTGGTGCTAAGGTCCTCTTCTCGACTAACTGAAATTTCAACAAAGTTTGAAGGAGTTCTGCATATGATACCGGCGGCACTTCGAATACTCTCCTCGGTCGCGGGTTCTGAAGTCTGCGCTGATTATTATTAGGCTGCTGCTGAGCCTGTTGCGGTGGTTGTTGTCTCTGCTGCTGAGAAGGCCCTGGAATGGTTACACTTGCAACTTGCGACTGCTGTCGCCAGTTCTGACCTTTATTCTTTCGTCGAGCATTGTATACAACATTGGTATCACCCTGCCGTTTACCACCAAACGTCTTCTTATTACCTCCTGCGGAACTGGACTCCCCCGCTTGAATTTTACCAATCTTCACCCCGTTTTCAATGCGCTCCCCCATCAAGATCAACTCAGAGAAGGTACTCATCGAAAAATTGAGCAACCGATCGTAATACATTCCAGAGAAAGTTCCTATGAACATATCCATCATTTCGCGCTCCACCATTGGAGGGTGTACCCTAGCAGCCAGATCTCGCCATCTCTGGGCGTATTCTTTAAAGCTCTCGCTAGACTTTTGAGACATGCTTTGCAGCTGAACTCGGTTAGGAGCGAGATCACTATTATATTGATAATGCCGAACAAAAGCCTCCGCCAGCTCCTTCCAACTCCTGATCTGAGCAGGCTCCAAGCTCATGTACCACTCCAGCGATGGCCCTGACAGGCTATCCTGGAAAAAGTGCATTAGCATCTTTTCATCCTCAGAATACGCAGACATACGCCTGTAAAATGCGCGCACATGCACCCTAGGGCATGTATCCCCTTTGTACTTATCAAATGACGGTGCTTTGAATTTCAGCAGGACCCTCAACCCTGGGACTAACCCCATATTAGACATATCCAGCCCAAGAGCGTTCTGGCTGGCCAATCCGTTCACTTTCTCTTCTAGCAATCTCATCTGATGGTTGTCATCCCTGGCTCTTTCATAACCCTCATTCTGACCAGAGAACACATCCTCCTGGCGATCCTCCCAGCGAGGTACTGCATCATATCCAACATAATCAGCATCACGGCCCGGACCTATTTGGACGTACCTGGGGTTATACCTCAGATTACCCATCTCTTGAGCGTTGTATGCACCAGTTCCATATCCAAGATTACCATAGCCACCAAACCCAGCCTTGGCGCCAGCCATGCTGCCATACCCCATATTCACACCATTGAAGCCTTGGTTACCATTAATACCATTTATTCCGACATTCTCGACGCCTCCATTGAAACCCTGGTTGACATTACCCACAAATACCTCAGCAGTATCTGCATTGACATTCATATTACCGGCATTCCCACCTCCACCTACAGGACCAGTTTCTCCAGCATTCAAACCGGTCACAGGAACAGCATCAGCACTTTGACGATTCTCAACTCGGGGAGAAGCAGCAATATTCTCACCATGCGGTGTCCCGTTGTTCTCAGGCCGTGCGACTATCGGTTGAACCAGATTCTGCAGCTGCTCTTGTCCTTTGGCGATAGTCTCCATGGTTTGCATGAGCAGGGTCATCCTGTCACGCATCTCTTGCGTTTCACTCTGCACGTTGTCCATGATCTTCTTCTAGTTAATCCTTGTAGAGTAACGGTGGACCCGCTTTTCTGCAATCCTGAAAATACCTGCTTTAAAGATGCAAGAGATAAGATACAGAGATCACAAACCTGTAATGCAAATGTGAGTATGTATGCAAAATGCAATGTGTGTCTGTGCATTAGGGATTATCATTCCCCGATTCTAGTGTGAACGTGCCAGTGCAATGACAGTGCTAGCAAGACAGTGATTGGAGCCGAATCGAAGAAAACCTCATATACTGCAGAGAAATCCAAGAATACAATATCACTGAGAGTATAATAAGAAGGCATGACCTCAACCAACAATCCTGGTGATGGTCAGCATAAATGCAAATAAAGCATACAAGCTAATACATGAAATGATCAAGTACTCCCGTAAGCTTGGTACTCTTCTATTAACTTCTTGGTCTCTGGATGACTTGGCCGGGTGAGCAGCCCTTCAACAAGTTGATTTCTTCTCTTGAGAACACGTCGCACGTCACCAGCGGTTTCCTCCCATTCCCCTTCTCCGAAGCGATCCTCTAGCTTCCGCTTCTGAGACACAACTTCGTTCCTGCCCTCGATGGCTTTGTTCAATGCATTCTGGAGACTGTACCGGGTCATTACTTCTTCTTCATGCTTCTCAATGCTAGCCTTCAACTGCTTCTTGAGGTCAGAAATTTGCTGCTTCAGCTTATCTTCCCTCTTCTTATTGTTGGTCAGCGTAGCATTCCATGTCTTATTACATGAATCGATTTCTCGGCGAGCGGCGTCGAGTGCTTTCTTTTTGGACTCTATCATGTCGTGAGAGCTTCTGAACTCTTGACCCAGACGTTCGCGCTTCTTCTTCTCCTCAGTCAACTCAGCGCCTAGCCTGTTTACTAGTTCGATCTGCTGTTGGAAAGAACGTACAGCCTTATTCTTCTCACTCCGCATCTGAGCCAGCTCTCTCTCTAACTCTTCGTTAATCTTCATCAAGGCTTCCTTTTCCTTCACAACTTGCTCGTAGACCTCCCTAGTGACAGTGGTTGGCTCTTCCACCGGAATATGAACAGGGACCGGAGCAGCGGGAAATGGCATCAATATCTGTCTGGCTCTCTCCTGGATCCAAACTTTGTAGGGCGCATATGCCTGACAATCATTCTTCCCTAACAGTGGTTTCCCTTTTCTGCTAATACGCGTCCAGGCATGCCGAAGCTTGGCTAGCAACTCTCCACTCAAATCCCCGGTGAAGTACAGAGATTCCTGTACTTCTTCCTCCTGAGGTGGGTTCTTCAGCGCATATCCAAACTGACGGACGAACAAAGATGGGTTGTAGTTGATGCACCCTTTTCTCCCTATCAACGGAACATTAGGATACCCAGAACAACTGCAAATAAGCTCAGACCCCAGCAAGTCTCGGTCAAACCACTCAATATCTTCAGAAGATAGCCTCATCATACGCTCTGGCCAGTCAGATGTAGTTGCATTATCCACAGAAGGTCCCTTCGAAGGAAGATGGCTCTTGAACCACATATACAGCAAAGGCACGCAACAAGAGACATTCTTGCCTCTCCTGTTCTCATTTCTGTAGTGCATCGAATGGTAGAAGTCACCGATCAGCGTAGGCACTGGGTTACCAGCAGCAAACAGATGAAATGCATCCATGTCCACGAAGTTTGGGAAATTGGGAAACAGCACGATCCCGTAAATGCATAGAGCCAAAATAGCGTTAAAGACCACCCAACACCCATTCTTGGCGTACTCTTGAGCCTTACCAACCAGAAACTGGAGAGAGAAACCCGGAACCCCTCGCCAAGAAGTCATCAACAGCTCAGAAGCATTTATATGCAAGGCCTTAGCTAAATCCTCTAACTTGGGTTCAGCGTCAGAGTGAATGAAAGGGACTGCATTCTGTACCGGTAGCTCAGTAAACTCTACATACTCCTCCATGGTGGGCCCCAAGATAAAATCAGCAAACGTGAAACACCTCAAAGTCGGGTCATAGAATTGCATCAGCGTGTACAGCCCATTCAATTCATCATCAGTGGATTTGCGAACCAAACCCAACAGTCGTCCATAACTCTGCCTGAAGCTTCTACGGACGTCCTCATCTGCAAGAGAAATCAAACCCAGGAGTGGAGTAATATCAGGGATAGGTAGCTTATAGGCAACTGTCATCCTCAAACCAGCCATGATCAATACTCAGAAGTCCAGACACTAGAACCGGGGGATATGCAAATGCACCTGCAGCACAGACACACGTTAATGGGATGCAATGATAATGATTATACAAACAATGCAATGCAAGCAACATGCAACAGGGACCAAGTGCTATAGCTGAGAAGCCTGAATCATATCAAAAGTCTCAAACCCTGGTCTTAGATAGACCCAATACAAAGCTCCACATTGGTCTCTGATAGACCCATAACATAACTCTAACTGGTCTCTGACAGACCTCAAACCATAACCCTGATTGGTCTCTGATAGACCTCAAATCAAAACTCTGACTGGTCTCTGATAGACCTCACAAATATCCATAAATATCCAGGATCTCTGATCAAGAAACAACCGGTATCTGAAGGTCTAGTTACCTGCATAACCCCAAACCCTCTCACAGGTGGATGTCCTAGTAACTGACAAAGGTATGACATCCTATGCGGTTGTCGGCGTCACAGACTTTCAGGGTTGATGATACGATTCCCAGAAGGAGTGGCATCATCAAATCCTGAAGAGGCCTCACTTAGCCAACTTCCAAATGATCGGTCCCCAGAGTCGACAATCCAACTAACCAGCAACCCGAGCCACCCAAAGGGCAGGACAAGAGGCCAACCAAAAGAACCTCGTCTGAGTGTAGATTTCGCGGGACACTAGGACATGCAAAGCACGTGCGCGCCCACTAATCTCTACTCTAAGTCTAGGTGCACTCAAGCCCAGGTCCGACTTATCTCTCAATCATGGAACACCCGTCACACCCCAAAATACAGCAATAATAATGATAATAAAATGCTGAAATGTAAATACAGAAATGTAAATCCATACAAAATCCTCGACGGGCAAACAAGCGCTAGGATTGACTCTCTTGAGGGACGTTGGATCCCAAATGCATAAGGAACTATCGCAGTCCTTAGTAGCCATGGGACGTTGGATCCCCAGCAGAGTCGCCAGCTGTCGCTACTGCGAAAATCGGCGCCGGCTGACAGAAGAGTCGCCACCGTGCGTTATTTATCCCTCGGAGCGGGAAAGGAAACGCTCGAAGAAAACCTCGCGAAAACGGGAAAAGGTATGGTCATCGCAACCAAAACCTGGATTCGGGAGTCGGTTACGCAAGGGGAAGGTATTAACACCCCTCACGTCTGTCGTACTCGACGGGATCCACGCTTGCTTGGTTCGTACGGATTACACTTCTATCTAAACTAAAGGATGAGGGCTGAAAAGAAAAGAAAACGTGACTCGGCAAAGCATCGCACTTTATGCCTACGTATTCCCGTCTGGAACGAGAAATCAGAGTCAACGTAGTTCGCCTAACTACGGGGGAAGGTGGGTGAAGGTTGCTCGCTAGGATATCGCATCCTATGCCTACGTACTTCCACACTGCATGGAAGATCAGAGCAAACGTAGTTCGGGCTACGCACGACACAAGCTGTTCAAGTGTCTTTTATGAAAAATCTCACCTTAAACAAGGGTTTTCTTATTGCAAAAAGGTTGATGTTTGTTCAAATCTTTTGACGGAAGAAATGAATTAATCTCTGTTATAACCTTTATTAATGTTTTTCTGTTGTTTTGAAGAAAGAAGAGATGACACTCTACAAATCCTAGGGTTGAAAAGGGGAATAAAATCTACCCTAATGTTATCATGCATGGGTTAACTCCTAATGTCTATCATGCTCCTCTCTTACGCAGAGAGAAACAAAGATCCTAAGGGAGTAGACGGAAACAGAAACAGCAATAAAGCAGTAAAATGCATGGATGCAACAATACAAGCGAGTCAAGGGAGTCCCACTCAAACTCGAACCTAGAAAACAATAGGCAAAAGTGAACAGACTTCACTTTCAACCCAGCAGTTTAAACAGCAAACAATACAGTCCGGGAAATTCACACAATACATCAAAATTAAAACAGCTAAAAGCTAAACAGCAAAAGCAATCTTCATCAGCATCTGGCTTCAAGTCATCTTCAGGCTTCATCTTCAATCTCCCAATGGCTTTTCTTCAAGTCCTCCCCTCCAAGCTGAGAATCACAAGAATGAACCGGGTGTTAAGCAATTAGTTGACCACCAAGGGTGGCAAACAGACTGCTATCAACACATAGAATATTTCTCTCAAGAGTTCTATCCCTTAGACATTAGCACCAAGCCTTCCAAAGGAAGGGGGTGAGTGTCTTAGAGAGACTCTGCATCACAGAGAAGGATGGAGGCAGTCAAGACCTTCCATGTTTGAGAATCAAGTTTGCTACTCTAGAGCTCTGCCTAACTCCTAGATCCTACAAACTTCAACAGCTGCCAGCAAGAGATACTCCTCATCAACTCTGGAAGTTGGTCTTCATTCTCTGATCTTCAAATGGGCTTCATTATCTCAGTCTTCATCTCAAACCCCAAGTCCCAAACAAACCCAATACCCCACACACAGACAAAATATAACCCTAAAGAGGGCACACCACACAATCAATCAAATATAAGCAGTAATAGTAGTAGTAGGGGAATCCTAATATTTTCTAAGGGATCTATCTTATACCCATAACCCCTATAGTCCCATACCCCAAAATCAAATCAAAATTCCTAAAAGAAATTAATCTATCTCACCTATGCTCACTTAAAACCCTAATTTTAACCACTCTAATTACACTTAAACAAATCATCTAAAATCAAGTTCTAAAATCATGAATTAAATCCTATATACAAGTTGAAGTCCTAATCTAATCACTCTAAAAAGAATGATTCCTAAATCTAAAGGGAACTATGAGAACTAAAATTAACAAAATTAAGCACTAAACTTAAACTTATTAAAATGTTATTTACAAGAAAAATGCATGAAAAATATTAAAACAAAATAACATGCCATTTTTATTATTTAATATTTTTCTTAACAAAATTATTGATCTACCACAAAAAGAACCAATTAAAAAGAAGCTTTTTTCAATTTTTTATGATTTTTTAAAGATCAAAGAAAATCAAAGAAAATAAAATCACAAAATATGAATTAAAGGGGAGGGGTGTTACTAGTAGCTACGCCCAGTTAAAATCTTGATGGGCCAGAAAGATGGGGGGCGCGGATATCATTTCTGCAAGGCCCAGAACGCTTCAGAAAATCAACTAAAATATAAAAGAAAAAAGAATAGATCCACGGTGCGTTTAGCAATCAACTCCAGTGTTATTTCCAATTGGGCTTCGCTGGGGGGTGGGGATATCAATCTGAGTCCAAGGCCCACGCGTTTCATTAAGTGAAACGCATCATTTCACCATTAATAATTCCCTCCGTCTCTCAACTTTGAATCTGGACCATACGATGAGCTGAAAATGTCAAAACCTGGAAATGATCTAACGGCTGAGGGTCATCGTCCCCAACGAGCCCTAGGGTTTGCAGAATTTCTTCTCCCATGCATAAACTTCCACAGCTCAGTGCTCTCTCCTCACTCAACCAAATCCTTCGATCCCAAAACCAAAAATGGCCTACTCAAAGCCCTCTACAAGATCCTTCCCTTGGATTCTTCTAAAACTCACTCCATGATTCAACCCGATAGCTGGAACCTCATGGTGTACCAAACTGCACCTAATATGCATGGTTATAGTTCTTGCTCAAACTACCCTAGAATGATCTAGGGACTATGCTGAGTATTCTGAACTAAAAAGCTAGCATTATCTTGCCCTAATTCAGGAGTTCTTGATCTTGAAAGATTCATCACCATGAATCAAACTTTCTCCAATGGCCATAACAGATTGTGCACATGTTCATCTACCTAACCCTAACAATCTTACACCAATAATCTAACCTAACAACACCTAATTATGGAGATAGAAATGAAATCACCAACCTGCTTAGTAGCTATGGCAGAGGTGGTTACAGATGGATTCAATGCTTGTGTCCCTTTGAGAGTGATCCTTGCTTGATGAGGAGCTTTCTATTTGCAACAATGGTGATGATGAGTGCTTGGATTGTGAGGTTCGAGTCTGTTATGAATATTGCAATTTCAAACCCTAGAGCTTCAATCTTCCATGGATATGCCTCTGAGCTTTCTTGTTCCCACTCACAATCTTCAATGGATGATGGATGAAGAAAAAGAATGATCAGAATTGGTGTAGATTGGAGAATTTCACACTTTCTTACAATGGAAGCAACAATGGAATTCTCTTTTTTCTCTCCCTCTTTTTCACCAACCCCTTGCACCAATGATTCACACTCAATATATAGATGATGATGGACAGATCTAGAAGTTTCTAGATTGATTCTTAGAGGATTCTAGAATGTGGTGGAAAGTTCATGAAAATCTCACTTGATGACACTTTGAAACATCTCATATCATGCTTGCATCCTTTCTAAACTTGTGTCAAAATCTCCTCTCATGAGTTATTGAAATGGTATGTGTGAAAAAAAAAACAAGCTCCTTGCCTTGAAATTCACCTTATGCCAAGTTTTCCATACTTGCCTTATTATGCAAGCAACAAAAATACAAAGCAAGTCCAAAATTTAACCCCTAACTCAAAAACGTGGCTGAACCAATGTCTTTAAAATGATGTTTGGAATCAATTTGGTATATTGGATGACCCATTTTGGATTTGTAGATCTCTCAAACTAATTTTTCATTTCAACCTTTTCAACTTATATGCCTTTTTTAGGTCATTTTTCACCAACTTTGGTCAAGTCTTGTTCTATGCATTTCCAAACTTCCATGACTTATTTTCTAGACTTAAAATGACATTTTGAGCAACTTTGATGTTGTAAAGTTTTTCATTTGAAGCTTCCTTGTATGAGTTCTAGGCATAGGCTAAGAATGACCTGTAATCCCTAGATGACCAAAATACCCTTTGATTTCCAAGACCATAAGTAGAGTTCCACAAATCATATGAAGGCATACCATACCTTTCTAGAAAGCTAAGACAATAAGGAACAACTCTCATGTTGTCCAGGAATCCATTTGAAATCTCCTTGAAGGTCAAAAGTTGCTTGGAAGACAGACAACTTTCCTAGACAAATTTCAGTGCCCTCAGATGACTTGTAACTTGCAAGAGCTATAACTTGAGTTCTATAAATCATATTGATGACTTCCACCACTCAAATTAAAGCTATGAAGATACTCTACAAGTTTCATGTGGACCAAGAATTCATATGAAGCTTGCATCTTGAGTTACACTGCTTTGAAGTTTGACCTAAATCAGGGGATTTTGCACTGAAACCCTAATTTAGTAACTCCTCTTCTCCTTGATTCCTTATGATTTTTCTTTAGAACAACCTCATATCCATATCCATATAGCAAATAATGAATCCCACATTCTTCAAATGATCCTTGATGCCCTTCAAAACAAGTCTTTGACCTAGGATTGACCTAGTGTTGACCCAGACAAAACCCTAGTTGACTGACTTCAACTGAGGCTCTTGCAATCATTCCAATGACTTGGTTCTTCTTCAAAATGATCATCTAGGCTCTTCATAACATCCATACACACCTCATGCTCTTGGCTCATAGCTCACACTTCCTCTGATGATCCCCAAACAACCTCAAGGTAGGAGAGAACTCACTGATCAACCTGTCAATTCTTCAAAGCTCAAATTCTTCCCTGATGACCTGAGTAGTCTTGAATATGAATGAAACCCTTGGATATACCTCTTGAGATAAGAATAGCACTTGATCTCCTGATTAAGATAGCTTGCCTATGCTATGCAATGCAGATGAGTACACTATGTACATGATGACAATGCAAATGATTATGCAATTGAAACATAAACCTAGGTTAGAAAAGGTTGGGCAAATTTTGGGGTGCAACAATAATGTTATTCTTTAATATTTGTTTGAGTGAGTTGATAAAATACTAAATCCGACTATGGATTAGAGAAAGCTTCTTGGAGTTGAATCATTTTATTAATGATGTTTTATGAAAATTTGAATTAATAAATGTTAAGTTTAAATTTTGTGTAGAAAAGGAGGTTATTGGGAGTATTTGCATTAATCTAGTATAGTGTGTAGGTGACATACTAATCATCAAAACGAATTCCCTAATTCATGAATGTAGGACATAGTTAAAAAAATGATTTTGATGAAATGCTTAGGCGAGGTTTCCTAAAAAGTTAGGAATCAAAATCTATAGAGATAGATTGTTGATGCACCTCGGCTTTTGTCTAGGTACATATGTTGATAAAGTGTTGAGACACATAATATACATAATCTCACGTTAAGATTATTATATGTGACACTTGATGTTTTGTATTATGGACAATGCCTTATCTCATTAGATGAGAAGAAGGATACATGAAAAGAATTCATATGCTTTGATGATTAGATTAGTCATGTATACCATGATATGTACTACACTAGATGCACCATATGCTATGAGCATAATAAGTACCAAAAGTGATTAAATTATGCATCACTATATCACTATCAAGAAGGTCCATGGATATCTTAAAAGGACTTGGTGTTCCTTTTCTTGAAAAGGACGTGGAAATAATCATTGTAAAAGATTTACAATGATGTTACTCTAAAATCGATGAACAATATATCTATATCACAGTATAAAAAAAATTCTGCTAAGATGACAATTGTGTAAGTTGTAAAATGCTTCAAATAGTTATTGTTTTTAATACAAAGGTCAAATATATGATCTGGATCGCTTTGCTCATTCTTGAGAAGAAAGTTATGTTTCTTGTATTGCAGATTCTATTGATCTCATTCACGATGATAATGGGTTAATCCTGCAAGTACAGAAAATTAGATCTCATTAGCGATCCATGTACGTATATTTTGACACTTCAATATTTCTTTTTCATAGAAGATTAAATTTTGAAATTGGAAGAGGCGTATATTACCAACATAAGAAATAATTCTTTATACCCGAATAAAGTAGCATGTTTAGATGATATTTGGTGTACATAATGGGCAGAGAAATGTTAAAAAATATATATATAATTGGCTCTAGTGTTACAGAAAGATTGTTTAAGTAAGCCCTAATAGTCAATAAATATTGGTTTTATATGCATTTGAATCATGACCTTGATATATATTATTTGTTAATATACACTAATTAGGCATTGTATTTATTATGTTACTTGTATGTGACATAATAAAGACCTTAGAATAATTAGTTTGTTTAATGATATATTAAGTGTGACTTAATTGTGAAACCTTGTTAAACATAAGGACATTATTCTTAAAGTATTGGTAATAAAGCATTATTTTTAAATAGGATAAGAGTAATGCATAGAGACTATTATGTGAGTAGACTGATGACTGTATCTCACGGATCATGTACAAGAGATATCAAGTTTTCACATAGGTATAAATATTATGAGTAGTATTTATACTAGATTGACCCACCATGAGAATATTACATAGTATGTTATGTAAGTGTCATAAGTTATTCTCATTATGATAATGGTGTATGCCACCCTTCGACCTAAAACAACTGTGTACTCTAGATGTGGAGTCGAGTGCTTTATTTCCAATCAAACATTGTTCTTAATTGAATGATCATAAATATTATTGATCGGTGCTCTATAAATCATGTAGAGACACATGAACAAGGGATTTGCCTCCTCATACATATGTGGGAGTAATATATTTGGGCCTATTGTTTGAGTATGACAGTAGAATGCATGATCATGCTTAAATAAGTCAATAGGAGATATTAGGCTTATTTGTTGTTATAAGTTATACTCGAAGATTAAGGAATAAAATATTGGATAATATAAGAGTGACACATTATATGTCTTGTGTTTAATATAGATATAAGGGCAAGTGTGTTAGACGATGGCTTGGATTTAGAAAGGGGGGTTGAATAGATCCCAATTAAAATCAGTCGGCGCTACCAATTAAAAATTGGTTTTTCAAAATATTTGTTTTAAATTTGCGGAAGCTGTCGTGGAAAAATTACGTCTATGAACGAGCAGTTATTAGAAGATCGGATATGCGTCTAGCCTTATAGAAATGATAATAAGCAAAATTTGATTCAACACACTAGTCACACTATCAGTTGATTTTATCACTTATTAGTAGAACTAGCACCAATGATCTATAATGCCCACAAAGTAGGCAAATGGACTAAGTAAACTTTGGTGTAGGCAATTTATCAAACACTTGGTGTGCAATATACTCCAAGTGTGGTTTGGCTTGAGTAAGATACTTTAATTTCCTTGTGTAATGTTTTGTTGCACTAAAGTTCAAAATAGTAATAAGTACTTACTCAAATCAACCCAACTTATGATATAACTGCTTATACTAAAATCACTTAAATTTTAAGCCAAAATTGAAAGTGCTGAAAAGTAAAGGAGACAAAGATTTTTTGAGGCTGTTCCCCCGCCGTCCTCGCTTCGAGGTACGTCTGCCCTCAATTCTAATAATATAATTGAGATAAATATATTAGATATCACCTGTAATGTAGAAATGTTTATACAAGAATTGATCAGCAAAATGTAAAATCAAGCCCTCTTGAAGTTGATGATGCTATCGCTTCTTGCTCCTTGATTCGAGTCGAATCAAGTTCTCCGATTGTTGTGAGTAGACCTCCGATTCCAACCCCTTTGTTGAATAACCTTCAGTTCTTCAAACCCTCGGCCCAGCTGATCTCGTGCACAAATAAATCGAACTCGGAACACTCTTGAACACTTCACTGATTTCTGCTACTAGATTGACAATGACTATCGCTTCTCAATCACCTTCACTCAGCTGAAGTAGGTAGAGATGCTCCGTACCGAAAAACCCCCCAAAATCTCCAAATCTTGGAGGGTAAAACCTGCTAGGTTTTATCCAAGAAAAACCTGCCTTCAAAATCACCCCGAACCGGATTTTCGATCACGGCTTCGGACCTTATCACCTTGAACAAGATCACAATCACCCCAAGAATTATTGTGGGTAATTGTTGTGTTGTGGGTTGTAAAAGATGAAGGTTGATGAACTTTGATGGCACCTCTTTCACTTTTCTTGATTTGTGACAATTGACTCAAATTCACAATTGTTGTTGATAAAACTGAACGAAGTTACTATATATAGTAACTAACCAAACACCAAACTTAACAACTTTTCAAACATAGTGGGAAGTCTCCAAAAAACAGCACAAACGCGCGAACGGTCGACCATAGCAGGTTTATGCGTCGACGCATAGACTGCAGATTTGGGCAGATTTGAAGAGACACCAGTGTGCATCGACCATAGGTCGGCGTGCATTGACCCGTGAGTAAAGTAATAGCTTCATGCGTCGACTCATGGTCTTCACGCGTCGACTCATACCTTCCTGCGCTGACCCGTGAGAAAAGCGCAGATGCATGCGCTGACTCAATGGTTGACTCATGGTCTGCAAATTTGCAGAAAATTGTTATTTATTTGGTTTTTATGCATTTAGTCATAACCACATATCATACGTATATATTGTATCAAGTAAAGCATTTTAAATTATATAGGAAGGATATGGTGGATGAAATATTTGCATTTGTCTTTGTAGAGGCGGAACCGATAATGTCAATTCATCCATGATTGTAATTTGTCATCATCGAAACTCAAGATTGTATGTTGTATGACGGTTTTCCCTCATATACTCCCCCTCTTTGATGATGACAACCTGTGCGAAACCAATAAGACTCAAATGCAATATTACACCTAAGGTAGCATTTATTACACCTAAGGTAGCATAAGCTCCCCCTTTCTTTTTCAATCCTGTACTGGTGTGGTCTTCTTGGCTTTGATTGTAACACCCCACTCTAAACTATCGCGGAAAAATAAGATAAACAACAGAAACAATTCAGAGTGCAGCAAATAAAATCTCATGACGACCGTCATGGATGTCACAACCGTCACAGTCATGACGAGCGTCATGGAGCTGTGACGACCGTCACACTCCCAAATTCTCAGACGCAGCAGAGGTGTCACATTCTACACTTAACCAAAACACATACACCTGGAAAAGATCATTTACTAACATACGTAGCACAAAATTCGGATGAACAAACAACGGTAACTTGTTTAACATTTTAATCATAAACGCCATGTTATAATACACTTCCAACGATTCGTACTAATTAAATTCCATTAAAATTCAGCAAGTAATTATCTTGCATCAATTCACTAAAACAACTATGCATCCAAGCAACATTTGGCATTATCAGAGACAACCAATCTATTTGCCATAGTACTTAATAAAATTCAGCAACAAGGAATTCAATTAAAACAATAACATTAATCGTTCATCCCCCCCAGAGTGCTACGTATCAGAGCGACCAACGACCTTAAACATAAAGTGACACTTTCTTCCGAGTTACCTGCAAATTACCACCAACGAAGGTAACATACAACGTAAAAGGTGAGATATCAACAATATAACATAAGGCATGATAAAAGTCATGTCAGAATATTATCACAGCATTATAATTCCAGCAGTTCGCATAAATATTGGTAATAATAAACTACAACCACTCTTTATACATAACCACAACAATTATCATCATATCTCAGCAACTCATCAAAACAACTCAACAACGCAACTCAACAATGCGACTCAACTGTGCATATGCATGTGGTACCATTTTGGGAGACAACTCTCCACAAGAATTCGGGAGACAACTCTCCACAATAATTCGGGAGACAACTCTCCACAATCATTCGGGAGACAACTCTCCACAATCATTTTATTTTGTCATTAAAGACACAACCGTCGCCAATCCAGGCCAAATGCTATGCCATGAAATGCATCTATTATGGACTATAACACAACAACAACAACTGTGCAACAACCGTGCAACAAGGCATCACGCCTACAACCAATTATCCATAACAGAAACATCACATTTCGCATACATCATGTACTCACCACTTCAATCTGTTCAGAACTACCAACAGTATCGTTCCTACGAATAAGACTCTAACACATTTTCGCAGAGAACAATTAAAAACATCCTCGTCTCTACAATTGAGAACTCAACAGCATTTTCATGTCAGAGAACAACTGACAACATCATTACTACAAATAATGATTCAACACATTTTCATATACTTTCATACGGGTAATATAACTACAACTTATCCACGTAATCCAAGGAGAAAATTATAATAACATTTCCTCAACAAATGGGAAATTAGCGCGTGTCGGCGCCGATTCCCAACATTACTACATAAACTAACGACATAAACATTAATGCAGGCGTAGACAAACATTAACCCTTAATATTTCTTCAACTTACGGTAACGTCACTACGGCAATGTTACTACGGTAACATTACTACGGGAATGTTACTACAGTAACGTTACTACGGAAACATTAATCTTTAATATTTCTTTCTTCAACTTACGGGAACATTACTACGGGAAAGTTACTACGGGAACATTACTACGGTAACGTTACTACGGGAATGTTACTACGGTAACGTTACTACGGGAATGTTACTACGGTAACGTTACTACGGAAACATTAATCTTTAATATTTCTTTCTTCAACTTACGGGAACATTACTACGGTAACGTTACTACGGGAACATTACTACGGTAACGTTACTACGGTAACATTACTACGGTAACATTACTACGGGAATGTTACTACGGTAACGTTACTACGGAAACATTAATCTTTAATATTTCTTTCTTCAACTTACGGGAACATTACTACGGTAACGTTACTACGGGGACATCACTACGGCAACATTACTACGGTAACGTTACTACGGGGACATTACTACGTATTTGCCCCATTAGGGAAACCTTAGAGCATCGTATATAACACATTCATTCTTACATAGAAAAACCTCGTCCCTAACATTTATCGATTAACAGAAATTATACCTATGAATCGATTCCCTACATGAAATCGATCATACCCACGGTTATAGAATTGAACCCCACTCTTACCTTGAATAGAGGCCAATTCCAAACTTTCTGGTTCTAGTCTCCGGCGACTTTTCTGCAACTATCTTCCAATTCCCTGATGGATGATTCTCTGCTCTCCATTTCTCTCAACAGCCACCCACGTTCCTTTTTCCTCTTCTCCTCCACCTTTTTCCTAAATTTTGGTTTTCTGAGCCGTTTATAGTTCTTTTACTCTTTCTCCCACAACTTCTCTAGTAACTCCCTAATTCTCATTATTACATCCACTAATAATAATAATAATAATAATAATAATAATAATAATAATAGTAATAATAATAATAATAATACTGATAATAATAATAATATAATATTACTACTAGTTATTAAATTATCATCATTATTGATTATATTATATTATTATCAAACCCAATGATTTATTAAATGGTTTCTTATACTTTAAGGATACCCACCAACGCTCTCAGACACACTCCCACATAAAGGCACATCAACAATTCATAAATAATTTAATTAAAATGAACGGGCGTTACAACTCTCCCCTACTTAAAAGAATTTCGTCCTCGAAATTACCTCAATCAAACAGCTCCCAACCAGACCACTTTCACCAAAGCAATCTCTTCACCTCGAAGTTTCTTCTCGTTCATCCACCTGAACTAGCAACGCCTCAACAGTCAAATTACCTTTCACACGTACACCATCCATCCGAATCAATGTACTTCCATGTCACATCATGTAAATTCCCACGAGTGACAGCAGTAAAACAGTTTAACCTGCTATTTTTTCCCCCGGTTCCGTTACGCCACTCTGGTACAGATCAACAAAACACAGTGTGCTTTCGAGACCTCAAGCTCGATCAACACCAGTTACTATCGTAACTCTTAAAACACGTCTTTTTTGGATCCTTTGGATCTTTTCAGTCGTCTCTTGCACAATCTCAGCTAGCTTCAACATAGAATGATTAATCTCACTTGTTAGGAAAAGAGCCAAATCAGTCATTCTATCCAAAATTATCCAACACAAAATCCATGGGAATACTATTCGATCTCCACTCTGGAATATTCAACGGTTGCATCGGACTCAACGGTCTCTGACGTTTATTCTTCGACTTCCAACAAGTCTAATCAGCACATACAAACTCAACCACTTATCTCTTCAACTATGACCCTCAAAATAATTTCCTCAAATCCGGTCACATCCTCATAGCACCGGGATGGATACTCCATCTATCTCAATACTCTTATTCCACTTAATAATATCTGGGACACAACTCTATCACGACATCTCATGATACTATTTCCATTAATCTGAAAATCATCCCTTCAACTTTAATTCCTCATATTCAACCAATCTACCAACCCAAACCAGAGTTCTGACCTTACCGAATCTCGTCAAGAATACCACTAGTAAGGTCCAACATATTAAGCTTAACTCCATAAGAAGTCTCTCCACAAACCAACTCATACCACAAAATTGCTCAATCAGTTTTAACCCTTTTCACCATCATCATCGGTATATGCAAAGATTTCCAAATCAATGCATAAGCTACCACGTTCGCTTCATCCGAATGGTGATTCAACACAAAACCATAACCCTTCAGGAGTTCCAATTATTCTCTACCTCGTATTCAACTTTTCCAACTCAAGCAAATACCTTAGGCTCTTGAGGTCACCAAACATATCAAATCTCAAACTAACTAATTGAAGCTTCCAACTCCGACACAACCACCACAACAACCAACTCTAAATCACTCGTCAGGTGATTCCTCTTATGTACTTCAAGTTTCCTTAAAGCATAACCCAAAACTCGCTGACGTTTCACTTATCATATCAACAAGGCATCATAAACACCACAAATGGTCCTGTCGGGTTCGGCAAAAATCAGCACACAATATGTTTTCAGTTTTCTGCTATAATTGAACCAGGTACAGGCCTCAAAACAATTTTTACTAAAAATAGCATCCCGTTAGCTTTCCAACGCTTCGAAAGGGGACTAAAACCGACTTATGGATCAAGAGATATGAATTTTCGAAGTTTCTCTAAAACAGAATTTTTCTGCATAAAGGTTGCTACGGGTTTGAGCATTTTCGTCCGAAAATCCGACCGATTCAATTATTTTCTTAGAAACAACTACATACTCATTCATACCAAACATATATTAGTGATTTAGAACCATCAAACGTGAAATCTACGACTTTCGATTTCAATCCAAATCTTAAACTCTCAAATCTCCAAAAATGCAAAAACTTACAAAAATCAATCAATTCGATAAAACAAGCATACTCAATCACGACCTAACATTACCCGACACAACGGCGTAATCTATTCCAACTTTCGTCCGTAAAAACATTGATTTCGTAAAAAGCTGCGATCTCGAAATTTGACGTACGACAACAATTTCACACTTTGTGGCCTTAGCACACACACCAGACACAAGTCTCAAAGCTACTCAATCAATTTAGTTTTTTGACCATCCAACGGACATTAATATGGAGCCCTCAATATCGAATTAGTTTCCGCAACTAAGTCGATCACAACTCCACTTCACTTCTTGGCTGTATATCACTATCTCGCCAGGAAAGTTTCCGGGCAATCACAATTAACTGGTAAACCACCAACTTCTCACTTTCATTATAACTCAAAAATTCCAATCAAAATTAAACATCTCGGCATCATCCTACACCGACTCATCAAAACAATCCTTGAACACTTAGCTTAACTCAAGACAATTCGCTGCTCACGCCATCTAAGCTTGCAAGACACGTCTATCCCATTCAACACAATCTCAACTACTATCAACAAGAGATTAAGGCTGATCAGTTCCCCAATTTGTCAATAGACAGCCTAAAATCATGATGGGGTATAAACCATCTCTACCAAGTGTAAGAGCGTTCAACCACACACCGAGCTACAACTCCACACTTGCAGCATCCTGGAGAAGCACAACTTTTCCCCCACTTGAATCATTCTCACTCCTGCAAACAAAGGTTCCACAATAAAACATGTACCGACAGTGTTTTCACACACATGTCGCATACCAGGGAATACACAACATTAGACAACTTGGCCGGACGGACCGACCTGCTCTGATACTAATTGTAACACCCCACTTTAAACTATCGCGGAAAAATAAGATAAACAACAGAAACAATTCAGAGTGCAACAAATAAAATCTCATGACGACCATCATGGATGTCACGACCGTCACGGTCATGACGAGCGTCATGGAGCTGTGACGACCGTCACACTCCCAAATTCTCAGACGCAGCAGAGGTGTCACATTCTACACTTAACCAAAGCACATACACCTGCAAAAGATCATTTACTAACATACGTAGCACAAAATTCGGATGAACAAACAACGGTAACTTGTTTAACATTTTAATCATAAACGCCATGTTATAATACACTTCCAACGATTCGTACTAATTAAATTCCATTAAAATTCAGTAAGTAATTATCTTGCATCAATTCACTAAAACAACTATGCATCCAAGCAACATTTGGCATTATCAGAGACAACCAATCTATTTGCCATAGTACTTAATAAAATTCAGCAACAAGAATTCAATTAAAACAATAACATTAATCGTTCATCCCCCCTATAGTGCTACGTATCAGAGCGACCAACGACCTTAAACATAAAGCGACACTTTCTTCTGAGTTACCTGCAAATTACCACCAACGGAGGTAACATACAACGTAAAGGGTGAGATATCAACAATATAACATAAGGCATGATAAAAGTCATGTCAGAATATTATCGCAGCATTATAATTCCAGCAGTTCACATAAATATTGGTAATAATAAACTACAACCACTCTTTATTCATAACCACAACAATTATCATCATATCTCAGCAACTCATCAAAACAACTCAACAACGCAACTCAACAATGCGACTCAACAATGTGACTCAACTGTGCATATGCATGTGGTACCATTTTGGGAGACAACTCTCCACAATAATTCGGGAGACAACTCTCCACAATAATTCGGGAGACAACTCTCCACAATCATTCGGGAGACAACTCTCCACAATCATTTTATTTTGTCATTAAAGACACAACCGTCGTCAATCCAGGCCAAATGTTATGCCATGAAATGCATCTATTATGGACTATAACACAACAACAACAACTGTGCAACAACCGTGCAGCAAGGCATCACGCCTACAACCAATTATCCATAACAGAAACATCACATTTCGCATACATCATGTACTCACCACTTCAATCTGTTCATATCAGAGAACTACCAACAGTATCGTTCCTACGAATAAGACTCTAACACATTTTTGCAGAGAACAATTAAAAACATCCTCGTCTCTACAATTGAGAACTCAACAGCATTTTCATGTCAGAGAACAACTGACAACATCATTACTACAAATAATGATTCAACACATTTTCATATACTTTCATACGGGTAATATAACTACAACTTATCCACGTAATCCAAGGAGAAAATTATAATAACATTTCCTCAACAAATGGGAAATTAGCGCGTGTCGGCGCCGATTCCCAACATTACTACATAAACTAACGACATAAACATTAATGCAGGCGTAGACAAACATTAACCCTTAATATTTCTTCAACTTACGGTAACGTCACTACGGCAATGTTACTACGGTAACATTACTACGGGAATGTTACTACAGTAACGTTACTACGGAAACATTAATCTTTAATATTTCTTTCTTCAACTTACGGGAACATTACTACGGGAACGTTACTACGGGGACATCACTACGGGAACATTACTACGGTAACGTTACTACGGGAATGTTACTACGGTAACATTACTAAGGGAATGTTACTACGGTAACGTTACTACGGGAATGTTACTACGGTAACATTACTACGGGAATGTTACTACGGTAACGTTACTACGGAAATGTTACTACGGTAACGTTACTACGGAAACATTAATCTTTAATATTTCTTTCTTCAACTTACGGGAACATTACTACGGTAACGTTACTATGGGAACATTACTACGGTAACATTACTACGGGAATGTTACTACGGTAGCATTACTACGGAAACATTAATCTTTAATATTTCTTTCTTCAACTTACGAGAACATTACTACGGTAACGTTACTACGGGGACATCACTACGACAACATTACTACGGTAATATTACTACGGGGACATCACTACGCCAACATTACTACGGTAACGTTACTACGGGGACATTACTACGTATTTGCCCCATTAGGGAAACCTTAGAGCATCGTATATAACACATTCATTCTTACATAGAAAAACCTCGTCCCTAACATTTATCGATTAACAGAAATTATACCTATGAATCGATTCCCTACATGAAATCGGTCATACCCACGGTTATAGAATTGAACCCTACCCTTACCTTGAATAGAGGCCAATTCCAAACTTTCTGGTTCTGGTCTCCGGCGACTTTTCTGCAACCATCTTCTAATTCCCTGATAGATGATTCTCTGCTCTCCATTTCTCTCAACAGCCACCCACGTTCCTTTTTCCTCTTCTCCTCCACCTTTTTCCTAAATTTTGGTTTTCTGAGCCGTTTATCGTTCTTTTGCTCTTTCTCTCACAACTTCTCTAATAACTCCCTAATTCTCATTATTACATCCACTAATAATAATAATAATAATAATAATAATAATAATAATAATAATAATAATAATAATAATAATAATAGTAATAATAATAATACTGATAATAATAATAATAATATAATATTACTACTAGTTATTAAATTATCATCATTATTGATTATATTATATTATTATCAAACCCAATGATTTATTAAATGGTTTCCTATACTTTAAGGACACCCACCAACGCTCTCAGACACACTCCCACATAAAGGCACACCAACAATTCATAAATAATTTAATTAAAATGAACGGGCGTTACATTGATCTCTTCTCCCCCTTTGACAACACTAAAGAGAAAGAGAATGATTAATAGTAAAGTGGTCAAATCAACAAGATTATTAACAGGCAATATCTCATCATAAACCAATATTCACACATAATATTGACAATGAAAAGCAGTAATGCAATGAATACTCAAACGATAAATAACGGAAAGAAAATGCATTTAGAAAGCCCAAATAGTTCATGACAATCCAATTAAGTTAAAGACGAAACATCATAACAACAACAATAACAAAATAACATAAAGTGAACATAGAAATCTAATGCCCACGGCCATGCCCTCGTCCCATGTTATGGTAATGTGGATGACGGTAAGGATCTGCCAAGTCAGTGAATTCCACTGTGATGTTGTTCAGGTAATTCAAACTGTTGGTAATGTACCTTTCCGAAGCTTCATGGGACGTAACAAGAGCTTCAAACCGGGCGTCCATTCAGGTGGAGAAGTTGTTGAGACGTTCATTTTGTTTTTGTAGTTGGTTTTGAATTTGAGCGAATCGCTCCTCTTGAGTGCGCATAAAGTTCTGTTGTTCGATTTGCATGGACTGCATCATGTTTAGAATGTCAGACGTGTTGGATTGCGGAGGAGATGGAGGCGCTTCTGTCGGCGCTTCAGTATATCCATGATACGGATCATAGTATTTCCCCAGAGTGGTCCAGCCAGTGTGCTGCCACTCCCCCCAGCCTTGATTGTTGTAGTCTTCATCTTCCTCAGGTTGAGCTGTGTATGGAACCCAATCAGTATTTGTGTACCCAGGTGACTCAGTTGGGTGATAATTTTCATATGCCTCATGCGTGGGTTCTTCATCTTCTTCATCTTCTTCTGCCTCTTCAGATGCTTCTTGTTCTTCTTCAACATTGTCTTCCCTTTCCTCACTTTCTTCAGACGCTTCAACCACTCTAGGTGTAGTTGCTCTGCGAACAAAACCATACATTCTTCGTTCTTGGCACCAATAGTATTCCATCATTGACAGGGTCTTTGTGCCAAATTCCTTATCGGAAGAGATTGATGTGTATGAAAATGTTGGATAGACCACATTTGTATTGGTGAGAACTTTCTGAATGAACGACCCATATGCGAAAGCAGTTCCTCTGGCGGAGTCCCGTAACGCGAACATGCGACTGGCGATATAGTGAGGCCAGTTAATTCTGATTTGATTTTTCAGAATGTAAATGAGATGAACTTCAGCCTATTCAACTCTGGAAAGCCCATCTTTCTTTGGCCGCAGAATGCGTGCCACAATCCACTGAAGAATGCGCTCACCTGTTCGTAATTGCTCTACAGTGACGGTTCTAGGGAATGCGTCACTGTTCACAATGTTTGCTGGATACGGCCTTTTTAACATGGAATTTAAAGCTGTTTTGAATTCATAACCAGCCACAATTTGAGAATCTGTTACCTCAGGAAGAGGATTTTCACCAGCCGCTAATTGCAGATTGAAATATTTACTCCACACAGCAGAGTTAAGATTTACCTTTGTGGAGCCTACTTCGGAGTGAAAGAACTGACCGCCGAACCTGCCATTGATGTCGGTGTAGAAGACTCGAACCAAGTCTTCACTATACTTAGAGTTGCATTCTAAGAAGTTGGTAATGCCTTGAAACTGTAGCAAGGATAAAACTTTGGTGAGATGAATGTGTTCTACAATGAGCTTGTAGAATGCATGCTACTTAACTACCCCCCGTTTTCCGATGTTTGTGTTGAATTTCTCAGCAAGAGTTGGAGGAACTAGGGATGCAGCACTGACCGGTAGATGATGAAGGTGCTCATGATCGCTTGTCGGTGATTCTGCGGGAAGAGGAAGCCATTGATGGTGGTTGGAGAGGATTTGGGATTGTAGAGAGAAGGAGTGTGATTGCAGAGAAGGTTCTGAATGTGTTTGCAGAGAAGGATGATTGCTCCTTTTATAGATGACACTTTTAGGGTTTTGTTTTTTAGAAGAGGAAAGGTCAAGAGACAATAGGCATGGTAGGTTCAAGTCACTAAGAAATAGAGTAAATGTGCAGAGCATGCTGATAAAGATCATTTAATGTGCAGGAAGTTGAAATAATTTGCAGAAAGTTTGGGTTTTCGTGTAACACCCTTCTAATCCCCAACGGAAAAATACATATTTAATAAGAGTAAATTAACATGCTTTCACAAAGGGCGTCACACATAATTACAAAATCTTAACATTCACCTGTCATACTCATGTAACATTGAAATAAATAGCCATTCTATTAAATTTTCATCTTGCATGAAGCAGCGGATTCAATTTGGTTTACATAACTCTTCACAGAAAATTCATGTTCATCACATAATCATCAACACTTAGGCACAGAGGCCATTATCACATATTTCAAATACATATAAAACACAACTTAGAATATACAATATATCTCTAAGGCATAAACCCCGCGATCCCAGTGTTACATAACCAGAGCATGACTTGACCCAACATTATTAAATACTAATAGTTGCACCAACAACAACCTCGCAACTACTACCATTACTACTCCTTGGTACCTGCACGATGTCATGTAGGACATCATTCCAGCAGAAGGGTGAGAAACATTACCATAATAATCAATGCACATAATCATATATCAATGCACAAGTACAGAATATATATATTTCACAGTTTCTCACTACAATACCTCACAATCCACTATCATACATCATAATGTATATATGTATAAAACCAACCATTTTATCATGCATACATTCACAATTACAATTAATCCACATAGACTTATACATTATGTTTCATTTACCGCCAATCATATAAACATACACAATCATACTAAATCAGCAATTCATTAGTCAATATCTTTCACATTTATATTATTCTCACATCTACCAAGCAAAACATGTATATATATGTATGTATATATATATATATATATATATATATATATATATATATATATATATATATATATATATATATATATATATATATATATATATATATATATATATATATATATATATATATATATATATATATATATATATATATATATATATATATATATATATATATATATATATATATATATATATATATATATATATATATATATATATATATATATATATATATATATATATATATATATATATATATATATATATATATATATATATATATATATATATATATACATACATATATATATATATATATATATATATATATATATATATATATATATATATATATATATATATATATATATATATATATATATATATATATATATATACTATTACAACCTCTGGCATTATTCATAATTTCTCATATACACTATAACCAAGCACATTCAATCATGCTTCTATAATTCACATCATTTTCACATAAACATACACATACATCTTTATTTCACCAATGCATCATATAAAGATGAATCATGCAACTCATAGAGACCGACTCACGATTCAATGCAGATGCAAATGCGGTACCGACTCAATTCAGCAGGTTCAATTGAAGAACCAAAAATAACCATCGCTCACACCCCACAAGGGCACACGAGGTTCTGCAGATTCTCCGAGGAATCAATATAACCATCGCAACATACGAGGTTCTGCAAATCCTCCGAGGGATCAATAAATAACCATCGCTCACACCCCACAAGGGCACACGAGGTTCTGCAGATTCTCCGAGGAATCAATAAATAACCATCGCTCACACCCCACAAGGGCACACGAGGTTCTGCAGATTCTCCGAGGAATCAATAAATAACCATCGCTCACACCCCACAAGGGCACACGAGGTTCTGCAGATTCTCTGAGGAATCAGACACACAAGTATGAAATTATGATGCTTCACATGCAAAATGACCTAATCAATTATAGACCATCGCTCACACCCCACAAGGGCACACGATGTCTCTGTAGATCCTCTGCGGGATCAACCGATACAACATGCATACGTGTTTGCTAACATACTCATGCATTCATTACATATCACATACAGTAATCATACCTTCATAATGTATATAGCATTCATCATTCGTCACGCATCAACACGTACGTTCAATATACACTCGCATATATATTTACCCTATATTCGTCATTCATCTCATATTGTTTCATACTAGATTCACATTCATAACTCACAATTATCGTGCCAAACGGAAACAAACTCAATTCCACCCAATAATGCATTTTTAATTAATTTAAACAACGCATCACATATGCCAAAAGGCCACATATTCACAATCAATTCATAATCTAGGATTCACGCCATACGGCTACCCACAGCACAACGTACACAAGCTATTCGCTAAATGCTAAAACCAAAGACATCAACATTGGATGGAAACAATCAAAATAAAACAAATGTTGTCCCATTCGCCAACCTTCGCCTGGCGAAGCCATTGGCGAACCTTCGTTGCAACGTTCGCCTGGCGAACTTGCCAGCGAAGACCACTGGGAGCTATTATGGAATTACTCGCTAGCACACTCGCCTGGAGAACCGTCGCCACTCTCATTTGCCTGGCGAACTTGCCAGCAAAGACAGGGTGTTTGGTTCTGACTTGATTCGCTACCGTTCGCTGGGCTTTGCCTGGCGAAGCCTCGCTCCCATTCGCCTGGCGAACCTGCGAGATCAGAACTTCCATGGCTATCCAAAAGCCCAAAACTCACAAAACCAAACGATTTAATTCAAATCTGTTCCAGTAGCACGGCCCACTCATCACCCGACTATACTACACCGTCTATTCCAAATTCTAACCGATAAAACTCAGTTTCTACCGATTAAACTCATTTCGACCTAAAATGGAAAACATCCAAAAACACCCAAACAATCCAACACACATACACAATGATTAAGATAGTAAGATTTCACACCTTTACCTCGATTAATCGGAAGTTAGAGGATGTTCTTGATGATTCTCCAAGTTTCCTCTTTTTCTCCTCCTTTTCTCTTCTTTCTCTTTCTTTCCCTTTCTTTTCTCTTCCTTCTTTCTTTTCTTTTCCACTTCCTCATATATATATATATATATATATATATATATATATATATATATATATATATATATATATATATATATATATATATATATATATATATATATATATATATATATATATATATATATATATATATATATATATATATATATATATATATATATATATATATCTTTCCCTTTATTTCTATCCAATATATTCCCTCTCTCAAACATCTATAAATCCATTTAAACAATCATCTAATTATTCAAATAATTAGAATAATCCAAATAAATCAATTAATTAACACAAATAATTAATTATTGAAAATTGGGCTGTTACAACTCTTCCCCACTTTAGGAATTTTCGTCCTCGAAAATGTTACCTCAATGAACCGAGTCGGATACGACTTCCTCATCCCAATCTCTCAAATCCCACTTTCTCTAGTTGGTTCACCCAATTGTCTTTACCGAAGAAATCTTCATTGCCTTGAAGTTACTTCTTGCTCGTCAATCTGAACTAGCAATGTCTCAACAGTTAAATCCTTCCTCACTTGTACACCATTTGCCTGAATGAATGCACTTGCACTTCCTCATTAAGCACATACCACATCATGTAAATTCACAAGCGACAACTGTAAGATAATCTAACATGATACTTCTCCCACACTTCCGCTGTGCCACTCTGATACTAAGCAATAAAACACGGTGTGTGCTTCCGAGACTTCAAATCTCGATCAACACCCGTCACCACTGAAACTCTCAGAACATGTCCTTTCTTGGATCTTCTTGATCTTTTCAGTCGCCTCTTACACAATCCTCAAGTCTGAGCACAACGCTCTCGCCTGAATCATAACAATACAAAGGAGTCCTACACCTCCTACCACACAATGTTTCAGATCCCTATCTGACACAATATTCGACGATACCTCATACAATCTTTATCACTTCAATGATATCCATCTCAACCAGCTCCAACATAGAATGATTAATCCTCATTGGTAGGAAAAGAGCCAATCTAGTCATTCCATCCAAAATCACTCAATTAAAACCATAATCCCTCAGGAGTCCCAATCGTTTTCCTCTGCCTCATATTCAAATCTCCCAATTCAAACCAATACCTTAAGCTCTTGAGATCACCAACCGTTTCAAATCTCACACTAACCAATTGGAGCCTCCAACTCCGGCACATACACAATAACAACCAACTCTAAGTCACTTGTCAGATAATCCCTCTTATATACTTTAAATTGCCTTCAATCAACTAAACTCACTGATGTTGCACTTAACATAACTCCCAAACATACCCACGAGGCATCACAAACCACGATAAACAATTCTGTCGAATTTCGGTAAGAATCTACAAACGAGTTGTTGACAGCTCTCCGAAACTCTTTGAAACCCTCTTCGCCTTGGCATAAAAACTGCTTTCCCTCTCACACTGATAACTTAAGTTCCCCATGCTCAACATGATTCCATATCTTCTTTGAATACACCAAAATATCATAGGTTAACACAACCATTTCCTCGCACCATCAAGTAGGGAAAATCCCATGCCAAACGGATACTCACTCTCGCAAGTTATGGCGGAAACACACACCACACGCTCTGCATCTACAACAAAATCCAAAAATAGTCCTTCAATAATTAACTTAATTCCATCCTAATACTCCACCATCATTTAGATCCTTGGACTAGCTTTCCAACGCTTCGAACCGTGCGTCATTCCGAGTTACGGTTCTCCCGTTACGACCAAAACACCAAAACAACTTTCTCTGCCCAGAACTTCCTCGCCAGACGAACATAGTAGCGAGTCGTTCGCTAGCATGCTCGCTAGGCGAAGGGTCTGGCGAACATGACAGTCCGAAATCTCATTTTCGACCGTTACCTGACTTCCGAGTGTCCGATTTCGATTCCGTAAAAAGCTGCGATCTCGGAATTCAACGTACTACAACAATTTCACACTTAGAAGACCATTCAACACATCCTCAACTCTTGGAACACTTAAAGGCCGAGTTACACCTATTTGCACTCCACATTCTTACTTTCTTTAACATCCACCAGATGTCACTATCCACACTTACATACTCGGCTTCACAATCTGTCATCACAGCACACACGCTCGATACCAGTCTCAAAACTACTCCCTCGATTCAATCCTTGTCCATCCAAAAAAACATACCATATGGAGTCCTCATTCTCGGACCGGTTCCCGTAACTGAGTCGGTTACAACTCCACTTCACGTTCTGACTGCTAATCACTACCTTGTCAAAATAACTCTTCAAACAACCACAATCAATCGGCAAATCGCCAACTTTCCCACTTCCATTATAACTCGAAGATTTCCATCAAAATTCAAACACTTCAACATTGTTCTGAGCCGACCCGCCCAAACAATTCTCAAGCACCCAGCTGAACTCCAGACAATTCACTGCTCACGCCATCTAAGCTTGCAAGACACGCCCATCCCATCCAACACAATCCAAACTACTATCAACAAGAGATTAAGGGTGATCAGTTCCTCAATTTGTCAATAGACAGCCGAAATCATGATGGGGTATAAACCATCTTTACCAAACTGTATGGGCATTCAACCACACTGAGCTACAACTCCACACTTTGCAGCAACCTGGAGAAGCACAAGTTCTTCCCCACTTGGGTCGTTCCCACTTCTGCAGACGAAGACTAGACAACAAACACGTACCAACAGTGTTTCACACACATGTCGCGTACAAGGGAACAACCAACATTAGACAACTTGGTCGAATGGACCGACCTGCTCTGATACCACTAATGTAACACCCTTCTAATCCCCAACGGAAAAATATATATTTAATCAGAGTAAATTAACATGCTTTCACAAAGGGCGTCACACATAATTACAAAATCTTAACATTCACCTGTCATACTCATGTAACATTGAAATAAATAGTCATTCTATTAAATTTTCATCTTGCATGAAGCAGCGGATTCAATTTGGTTTACATAACTCTTCACAGAAAATTCATGTTCATCACATAATCATCAACACTTAGGCACAGAGGCCATTATCACATATTTCAAATACATATAAAACACAACTTAGAATATACAATATATCTCTAAGGCATAAACCCCGCGATCCCAGTGTTACATAACCAGAGCATGACTTGACCCAACATTATTAAATACTAATAGTTGCACCAACAGCGACCTCGCAACTACTACCAGTACTACTCCTTGGTACCTGCACGATGTCATGTAGGACATCATTCCAGCAGAAGGGTGAGAAACATTACCATAATAATCAATGCACATAATCATATATCAATGCACAAGTACATAATATATATATATTTCACAGTTTCTCACTACAATGCCTCACAATCCACGATCATACATCATAATGTATATATGTATAAAACCAAGCATTTTATCATGCATACATTCACAATTACAATTAATCCACATAGACTTATACATTATGTTTCATTTACCGCCAATCATATAAACATACACAATCATACTTAATCAGCAATTCATTAGTCAATATCTTTCACATTTATATTATTCTCACATCTACCAAGCAAAACATGTATATATATATATATATATATATATATATATATATATATATATATATATATATATATATATATATATATATATATATATATATATATATATATATATATATATATATATATATATATATATATATATATATATATATATATATATATATATATATATATATATATATATATATATATATATATATATATATATATATATATATATATATATATATATATATATATATATATATATATATATATATATATATATATATATATATATATATATATATATATATATATATATATATACACACACACACACACACACACTATTACATCCTCTGGCATTATTCATAATTTCTCATATACACTATAACCAAGCACATTCAATCATGCTTCTATAATTCACATCATTTTCACATAAACATACACATACATTTTTATTTCACCAATGCATCATATGAAGATGAATCATGCAACTCATAGAGACCGACTCACGACTCTATGCAAATGCAAATACGGTACCGACTCAATTCAGCAGGTTCAATTGAAGAACAAAAAATAACCATCGCTCACACCCCACAAGGGCACACGAGGTTCTGCAGATTCTCCGAGGAATCAATATAACCATCACAACATACGAGGTTCTGCAAATCCTCCGAGGGATCAATAAATAACCATCGCTCACACCCAACAAGGGCACACGAGGTTCTGCAGATTATCCGAGGAATCAATAAATAACCATCGCTCACACCTCACAAGGGCACACGAGGTTCTGCAGATTCTCCGAGGAATCAATAAATAACTATCGCTCACACCCCACAGGGGCACACCAGGTTCTGCAGATTCTCCGAGGAATCAATAAATAACCATCGCTCACACCCCACAAGGGCACACGAGGTTCTGCAGATTCTCCGAGGAATCAGACACACAAGTATGAAATTATGATGCTTCACATGCAAAATGACCTAATCAATTATAGACCATCGCTCACACCCCACAAGGGCACACGATGTCTCTGCAGATCCTCCACGGGATCAACCGATACAACATGCATACGTGTTTGCAAACATACTCATGCATTCATTACATATCACATACAGTAATCATACCTTCACAATGTATATAACATTCATCATTCGTCACGCATCAACACGTATGTTGAATATACACTCGCAAATATATTTACCTTATATTCGTCATTCATCTCATATTGTTTCATACTAGATTCGCATTCATAACTCACAATTATCGTGCCAAACGGCAACAAACTCAATCCCACCCAATAATGCATTTTTAATTAATTTAAACAACGCATCACATATGCCAAAAGGCCACATATTCACAATCAATTCATAATCTAGGATTCACGCCATACGGCTACCCATAGCACAACGTACACAAGCTATTCGCTACATGCTAAAACCAAAGACATCAACATTGGATGGAAACAATCAAAATAAAACAAATGCTGACCCATTTACCAACCTTCGCCTGGCGAAGCCATTGGCGAACCTTCGTTGCAACGTTCGCATGGCGAACTTGCTAGCGAAGACCACTGGGAGCTATTCTGGAATTACTCGCTAGCACTCGCTAGCACACTCGCCTGGCGAACCTTCGCCACTCTCATTTGCCTGGCGAACTTGCCAGCGAAGACAGGGTGTTTGGTTCTGACTTGATTCGCTACCGTTCGCTAGGCTTCGCCTGGCGAAGCCTCGCTGTCATTCGCCTGGCGAACCTGCGAGATCAGAACTTCCATGGCTATCCAAAAGCCCAAACCTCACAAAACCAACCGATTTAATCCAAATCTGTTCCAGTAGCACGGCCCACTCATCACCCGACTATACTACACCGTCTATTCCAAATTCTAACCGATAAAACTTAGTTTCTACCGATTAAACTCATTTCGACCTAAAATGGAAAATATCCAAATACACCCAAACAATCCAACACACATACACAATGATTAAGATAGTAAGATTTCACACCCTTACCTCGATTAATTGGAAGTTAGAGGATGTTCTTGATGATTCTCCAAGTTTCCTCTTTTTCTCCTCCTTTTCTCTTCTTTCTCTTTCTTTCCCTTTCTTTTCTCTTCCTTCTTTCTTTTCTTTTCCACTTCCTCATATATATATATATATATATATATATATATATATATATATATATATATATATATATATATATATATATATATATATATATATATATATATATATATATATATATATATATATATATATATATATATATATATATATATATATATATATATATATATATATATATATATATATATATATATATATATATATATATATATATATATATATATATATATATATATATATATATATATATATATATATATATATATATATATATATATATATATATATATATATATATATATATATATATATATATATATATATATATATATATATATATATATATATATATATATATATATATATATATATATATATATATATATATATATATATATATATATATATATATATATATATATATATATATATATATCTTTCCCTTTATTTCTATCCAATATATTCCCTCTCTCAAACATCTATAAATCCATTTAAACAATCATCTAATTATTCAAATAATTAGAATAATCCAAATAAATCAATTAATTAACACAAATAATTAATTATTGAAAATTGGGCTGTTACATTTCGCGCGATGCGTCGACCATACATATACATGCGTCGATGCATACTTGTTAAATTTTGGCAGATTCAAAAACGCAGAAGCATGCGTCGACCAGTCCCCTGTTATGGTCGACTCATACAGGCAAAAAATGCAGATTTTCATGTTTATGCATAGATGAGCATACATTTGATGCATAAATAGAATGCCACACCATAAAAAGCATCCAAACAGATATAATACATGCGAAATGTCGTATATACACAATATTTGTCAGACAATACCACTTTTTGAGAATTAAATTTGGAGAGAGAGAGAGAGAGAGAGAGAGAGAGAGAGAGAGAGAGAGAGAGAGAGAGAGAGAGAGAGAGAGAGAGAGAGAGAGAGAGAGAGAGAAACGATATCACCTCTATACCAAGTTTGGTTGAGACATTAGACAATTGTGCTTGCAATAATTTCAACTAGTTAGTAGTTCAACAGCATAATTGTAATGAAAATAAGATGAATAAAACAATTACGACACCCGATCTGAAATATCGAGAATGCCTAGTTCTCGACGGATATGAAAGAAAGGTTCAGTCGCTAGCGGCTTTGTGAAAATATCCGCTAGTTGATCTTTAGTGTTCACATGTTCAAAAATAACATCACCTTTCTCTACATGATCCCTGAGAAAGTGATGGCGAATCTCGATATGTTTGGTGCGAGAATGTAACACAGGATTTTTGGTGAGATTAATGGCACTAGTATTGTCGCAAAAGATGGGGATACGTTCAAGTTTGAGGTTAAAATCCAATAGTTGTTGCTTAAGCCATAGGACTTGAGCGCAACAACTATCGGCGGCAACGTATTTCGCTTTGGCGGTTGACAAAGCAACTGATACTTGTTTCTTGCTATGCCAACTAACCAAGGAGTTTGAAAACAAGTGACATGTACCACTAGTGCTTTTCCTATCCAATTTGCAACCGGCAAAATCAGAATCATAGAATCCTACCAACGAGCAATCATTACATTTGGAATACCATAGTCCATACTTTGGAGTACTAGATAGGTATCAAAGTATTCATTTGACAACTTTTAGATGGGATTCCTTGGGACATGATTAGTATCTTGTGCACATACACACGCTAAACATAATGTCGGGTCTAGAAGCAGTAAGATAAAGAAGTGAGCCAATCATACCTCTATACCTTTTTACCTCTACGTCTTTACCTTTTTCATCTTTATTCAAGTTTGTGCATGTAGGCATAGGTGTGTCTATGGCTTTGGAGTTTGCCATTTCAAATCTCTTGAGCAGTTCCAAACAATACTTAGTTTGACTCACGAAAGTTCCTTCCTCAAGTTGTTTAATTTGCAATCCGAGAAAGTATGTGAGCTCCCCCATCATACTCATCTCGAACTCACCCTGCATAAGGTCAGAAAACTCTCTCACAAGATTCATGTTAGTTGACCCAAAAATGATATCATCCACATAAATTTGTACCAATATCAAGTGCTTTCCTTTACGCTTAATGAAGATAGTGGTGTCTACTTTGCTTTTCGAATACCCTTGATCAAGCAAAAATTTGCTTAGACGCTCATACCAAGCTCTAGGAGCTTGTTTGAGTCCATACAAGGCTCTTTTTAGTTTGTAAACATGATCAGGATATTTATGCGACTCAAAACCCGGAGGTTGAGCAACATACACTTCTTCATTAATGAAACTGTTAAGGAATGCACTCTTAACATCCATTTGGAATAGCTTAAAGTCTTCCGCACATGCGAAGGCAAAAAAAATGCGTATAGCCTCGAGTCAGGCAACCGGCGCATAAGTTTCCTCATAGTTGATGCCTTCCTCTTGGTTATACCCTTGTGCGACTAAACGCGCCTTGTTACGAGTTATTACTCCGTTTTTGTCCAACTTATTTCTAAACACCCATCAGGTGCCGATTACTCGATGTCCTCGCGGAGGAGGGACAAGGTCCCATACCTCATTTCTCGTGAACTGATTAAGTTCATCTTGCATTGACAAAAACCAGTTTTCATCGAGTAAGGCTTCTTTAGGGTTTTTAGGTTCGATTTGTGAAACGAAGGCGAAGTGATAAAAAAAATTACTTATCTTAGATTGGGTTGTAACACCCTTGGATATGTCTCCGAGAATGTTATCAATTGGATGATCTTTTGTAGACTTCCAAGCTTGAGGGAGATCATCTTTTGGAGGCGGATGAACTTCCTCGGTTTCTTCATGGTGGACATCTTTTTCCTTCTCAATTTTAGCTTCGCCAGGCTGATCAATTCCTGGCTCGACATCTTTGAGTATGTCTTCTGTAGATGTACCTGCGCCATGAAACACACTACCTTTTCCGACATTTCTCGGATAAGATTCATCAAATGTTACATGTACCGATTCTTCGACAGTAAGTAATCTTTTATTGTAGATTCTATAGGCTTTACTCGACTGAGAGTATCCAAGGAAAATACCTTTGTCAGCCTTAGAGTCAAATTTACCCAAACTTTCCTTTCCATTATTTAAGACAAAACATTTGCAACCGAAAACATGTAGGTGAGACATGTTTGGCCTGCGCCCTTTTAAAAGCTCGTAAGGTGTTTTGTTTAGAATGGTGCGGATGAGCACCCTATTCAAAACATAACAAGCCGTACTTATGGCGTCGGCCCAAAAATATTTCGGTAGTCCACTTTCATTGATCATTGTTATTCCAAACTCTTCTAAAATGCGATTTTTGCGCTCCACCACCCCATTTTGTTGAGGAGTCCATGGAGCGGAGAAGTTATGATTAATATCGTAGTTACCGCAATATTCTTCAAACAAATGGTTTTCAAATTCACCTCCATGGTCACTTCTAATTGACACAATGTTTGTGCTTAATTTAATTTGGGAAAGTTTGGCAAATTTTTCAAAGGCGGCGAATGTATCGCTCTTGCTAGCCAAAAAGATAGTCCAACAAAATCTAGAGAAGTTATCCACTATTACAAACCCATAATAGTTTCCACCTAGGATTTTAATTCTAGATGGCCCAAATAAATCCATATGGAGAAGCACGAGAGGTCTCGTAGTTGAGACAATATTTTTGGATTTAAAAGATATCCTCGTTTGCTTTCCCATTTGGCAAGCATCACATAGGTGATCCTTGGTAAATCTTATTTTGGGGAGACCTAAGACTAGATCTTTTGAAACTACTTTATTTAGCAAGTCAAAGTTAACATGTGCTAAACGCTTATGCCATAACCATGAGTCTTCACTCATTGTCATGAGACATTTGTCACTTGTTAACGATACCTCATTCAAGTCTAGCATATAGACGTTGTTCACTCTTAGGCCATTAAACATATTCTGCTTGTCATTATTATGCACAATTTTGCAACACTCTTTTTGAAAAAGATACATTGTATCCTTTGTCGCATAATTGGCTAATGCTAAGTAGATTATGTTTGAGACCCTCGACAAGCAACACATCGGAAATAGTAGTGGAAGAAGGGTTACCTACACTACCTTTACCAAGTATCGCACCATGATTATTGTCACCATAGGTTACATACGATTTCTTCTTTGCCGCGAAGTCTATGAATAAGGATATGTCTTCGGACATGTGTCCTGAGCACCCACTGTCGAGAACCCATCTTCTCTCAATGGCCTCGACACATTGTACCTATGGAAAAATAATCAACAAGAGGAGGTACCCAATAGCATATTGGGTCCTAATTTGTGAGTGACAAAGTGGTTGCATTTGGGCAACCATTGATAGATACCTTTAGGAACCAAAAATCTCCTAAATCAGCACTTAGCAATGGAATGACCTTTCTTGCAACAATATAAGCATGAGAAGTCAACTTTAGAATTGACTTTGCTCTCTGGATCCCTTATTACATATGTGTATTTTTGATATGGATTTACCATACTGTTTCTAAAATCAGCTTTATCGATAGCAAATGTAATTTTGGGCTCAAGAGCCTTGTTAAGTTTGGCCTTTAGGTTTCTAACTTCACCTTGCCAAATATAACAAGCATCACATCCAAAGTCGAGAAATCTGTTAGGATCCTCACAATCCGATTTATTACTTTCCACCATAGAAGCCTTAAGTTCCTCAAGTTTCCTTTCGAACTATTTTATTTTGTGCTCTAGGTAAGTAAAGATTTTTTTATTAGAGGCAAGTCTCTTAAAGGCTTCTTTTGCTTCATCATGTAAAGTATTAAATGCGGCTTGTAATTCGAAATGAGACATATTTGAGGAGTTTTCATATTTAGAGTGATGTACCTATTTTTTCTTATTCTTTTGATGTGCGGAAAGACATAAGTTCACATATTCTTCTTCATCACTTGAGATATCATCATCAGAGGAGGAGTCGATATCGCTTTCCCAAGCTATATATTCTCTTCTCGGCTTTGATGACTTCTTATGTGATTTAATAGATTCCTTTTCTTTTCCTTTTTTGTTTAAAGGACAGTCCGGTTTGTAATGAATGGGCTTTCTGCATTTGTAGCAAGATCCTCCGGTTTTACTTCCTTTGGTGTCATTATTTTGAGAGTTCTTTGATTGCTTTCTGAAGTTGACAAGGTTCTTTTCTGAGTGTTGAATGTCGTTCTTTCTCACATACCGATTGTAACATTTTACGAACAGCCCCATATCCTCACTCTTGTCATCTTCTTCATCGTCACTTGATGAATAATCACTATGCTCCTTAGATTGAGACTTCGAGGAGGAAGTCTTGAGAGCAATGGATTTCTTCTCAACAGTCTTTGTTTTGTCCTTCTTTTCTTTCTTTTCATGTTGGTCGAGGCTTAGGAGCACTTGTTCGTGCTCTTGTAGCTTTCCGAATAATGTTGTTAAATCCAAAATTGTGAGGTCATTTGCTTTTTTGATGGCGGTTACTTTTGGTTGTCATTCTCTGTTAAGACATCTCAAAATTTTGTTAGTAGCAACATCATTGGCCACTGGCCTACCAAGTGAAATCAATCTATTGATAATATGAGTAAATCTCTTTTGCATGTCCGCAATGGTTTCCCCTTGCTCCATGTAAAAGAGATCAAACTCTTGTGTTAGTGTGTTGATTCTAGCAAGCTTCACATCATTTGTCCCCTCATGGGCGACTTGAAGTGAATCCCACATAGCCTTTGCCGTAAGACAATGGGAAACCCGATAATATTCATCAACTCCTAACGAGGAGATCAAAATATTCTTGGCTTTCCAATCATAGTTGTATTTCTTCTCATCATCATCCGTTCACTGTGCTTCGGGCTTAGGCACAATCTCATTATTTTCATTGGTCATGGTTATTTCCATTGGACCATTGATAATAACATTCCATACTTTTCTATCTATGGAATTTATGTGCACCCGCATACAGTCCTTCCAATAACTATAATTTTCTCCATTAAAAACGGGAGCTCTATTATAGGCCCCTTTAGGTTCGTTCACCATTTCCTATCAAAGTTATACTCGAAGCACGGAGTGAACCGGTACTCCTGATACCACTTGTTAGACGATGGCTTGAATCTAGAAGGGGGGTTGAATAGATCCCAATTAAAATCAGTCGGCGCTACCAATTAAAAATTGGTTTTTCAAAATATTTGTTTTAAATTTGCGGAAGCTGTCGTGGAAAAATTACATCTATGAACGAACAATTATTAGAAGACCAGATATGCGTCTAGCCTTATGGAAATGATAATAAACAAAATTTGATTCAACACACTAGTCACACTATCAGTTGATTTTATCACTTATTAGTAGAACTAGCACCAATGATCTATAATGCCCACAAAGTAGGTAAATGGACTAAGTAAACTTTGGTGTAGGCAATTTATCAAACACTTGGTGTGCAATACACTCCAAGTGTGGTTTGGTTTGAGTAAGATACTTTAATTTCCTTGTGCAATGTATTGTTGCACTAAAGTTCAAAACAGTAATAAGTACTTACTCAAATCAACCCAACTTATGATATAACTGCTTATACTAAAATCACTTAAATTTTAAGCCAAAATTGAAAATGCTGAAAAGTAAAGGAGACAAAGATTTGTTGAGGCAGTTCCCCCGCCGTCCTCGCTTCGGGTACGTCTGCCCTCAATTCTAATAATAGAATTGAGATCAATGTATTAGATATCACCTGTAATGTAGAAATATTTATACAAGAATTGATAAGCAAAATGTACAATCAAGCCCTCTTGAAGTTGATGATGCTATCGCTTCTTGCTCCTTGATTCGAGTCGAATCAAGTTCTCTGATTGTTGTGAGTAGACCTCCGATTCCAGCCCCTTTGTTGAATAACCTTCAGTTCTTCAAACCCTCGGCCCAACTGATCTCGTGCACAAACAAATCGAACCCGGAACACTCTTGAACGCTTCACTGATTTCTGCTACTAGATTGATGAAGACTACCGCTTCTCAATCACCTTCACTCAGCTGAAGTAGGTAGAGATGCTCCGTACCGAAAAACCCCAAAAATCTCCAAATCTTGGAGGGTAAAACCTGCTAGGTTTTATCCAAGAAAAACCTGCCTTCAAAATCACCCCGAACCGGATTTTCGATCACGGCTTCAGACCTTATCACCTTGAACAAGATCACAATCACCCCAAGAATTATTGTGTGTAATTGTTGTGTTGTGGGTTGTAAAAGATGAAGATTAATGAACTTTGATGGCACCTCTTTCACTTTTCTTGATTTGTGACAATTGACTCAAATTCACAATTGTTGTTGATAAAACTGAACGAAGTTACTATATATAGTAACCAACCAAACACCAAACTTAACAGCTTTTCAAACATAGTGGGAAGTCTCCAAAAAACAGCACAAACGCGCGAACGGTCGACCATAGCAGGTTTATGCGTTGACGCATAGACTGCAAATTTGGGCAGATTTGAAGAGACACCAGTGTGCGTCGACCATAGGTCGGCGTGCACTGACCCGTGAGTAAAGTAATAGCTTCATGCGTCGACTCATACCTTCCTGCGCTGACCCGTGAGAAAAGCGCAGATGCATGCGCTGACTCAATGGTCGACTCATGGCCTGAAAATCTGCAGAAAATTGTTATTTATTTGGTTTTTATGCATTTAGTCATAACCACATATCATACGTATATATTGTATCAAGTAAAGCACTTTAAATTATATAGGAAGGATATGGTGGATGAAATATTTGCATTTGTCTTTGTAGAGGCGGAGCCGATAATGTCGATTCATCCATGATTGTAATCTGTCATCATCGAAACTCAAGATCGTATGTTGTATGACGGTTTGCACTCACAAAGTGGATAATTGTATACATGATCATTATCATAGAAAGGTTATGGCAGATCACACGACATTCTCGTCACTTGGGTAGCAATGATGTGTTGTTAGATAATGTTCATTGTTTATAATATTAAATAGGTGATTTAATATTATTGTCAATATTATGAGAACCTGCAAAATCACACGCATAAAGTACTTATAGTGGAATGGATGATTAAATTTAATATTATTTAATTTAATTATGTGTTAGTAGTATTTAAATTATATATGGGCAAAGGATATAAGTCTCTCTAAGGGTGCCAACATAGTTGAGATGTTTAGTTTTTACTAGAGGTCAGGATGCTCTTAATTTAGTGTATATATATATATGAGAATTGATAATTAAATATAATATAATATTTTATTTTATTAAAAGAGTTTAATTAAATATAAATAAGTTTGAGGTTAATTTTAAAAAAGTCTAAAATAAGAGTATTAAGGTTTTAGTAGCTATCTATAAGTATAGAAGTTTGTTCTCATCCAATCCTACTTTTTGTTTTTGTCTTTCTCAGAAAACGGCTAACATTGTCTTCCACTTTACATTCGCGTGGACTTCGTAGAGATATCGATATCTTTTGCTATTTGTGATCAAAGTTAAAACACGTTACAAGAAGTATTCTGATAATCCTTTATTTATGATTAAAGGTTTAATCAAGATTCGTTCGTCAGGATTGTTGAGCTAAGAGGATCAAAATTTTGAAAAATACCTCTTAAATCCTTTCACACTAAATAAGTTACTCGAGACTCTTGCTGAGAAATGATGAATCATCTTCCTGACAAGATCCTGATAACTAGTTGTTATAGAGAGTCTTGACAAGTTCATGTACCACCTCAAGAAGGCCTCTTTGAGTGTGTCCATCAAGAGTTTGTATTTTAGTGAATCTACTACTCTGACTATGCTATTTGAGTATTGGGCTTGTACTCGTCATGTCTTGTACCTACCATGAAATCAATTGACTCGCCATCAACTAATTTCTTGTCTATCTCGTTCTTTCCTATGGTAGCCATTTTTGTCCTCCGTCTTTGTATCTCAAAGCTCAGCTATCACAAATAAAGTAATGAAAGTTAATACAAATATATTGTTGCTACACAATCCACCAAACACAAGATCTATAAAGATAGAGTATTTTAACTTAAAAAAGAAAACCAGACTTTAAAGATTAAGTAGCAAATAATAAGAGATTTGATGAAAAAATAAAAACTAATGATTTATCGAAATTATAATGACTTATAATTTTGAATAATTATTTTTACTTAGAGGGAGGAAATGTTATGCAAAAATAATTTGTCTCAAATTATAAATTACTATAATCTTAATAATTTGTTTTTCTTAATATATATTATTTTTTTTATAACTATTCCACTTTACAATTGTTTTAATTTATATTTTTTACATAATTAATAAATTAAAATATTTTAAAAGCATATTTAAAAAATGAATCAACGAGCACAATAAATTAGGATATCTAGAGAGATATATGAACAATCAAATCATCATTATTAGTGTTAAAAATATTAATAAATTAGGGTAATTAGAGAGTGATGACATATATGAACAATCAGATTATCATCATTAGCTAAAAATAGTACTATATGCAATTATATTTAAATTAAATATTATTCTTTATATATAAAATTATTTTTTACATGTTGTCAGATGATTAGATGTCAACTATTCCTTTTTAAACTCATATGTTAATTGGATTGTTTAAATTTATAAGAATTGACACAGAGATAAATAGACGTCGGCTCTTCCTTTTTAAACTCATACGTTAATTGAATTGCTCAAATCTACAAGAATTGACACCAAGATAAGCTCTTCCTTTTTAAACTCATACGATTAATTAAATTGTTCAAATCTACAAGAATCGACATTGAGATAAATAGACGTCAGTTCTTCCTCTTTAAACTCATATGTCAATTGAATTGGTTAGATGAATAGATGCCAGCTCTTCCTTTTTAAACTCTTGGATTGTTTAAATCTACAAGAATTGACACCGAGATAAATAGACGTCAGCTCTTCCTCTTTAAACTCATACGGCAATTCTTCCTCTTTAAACTCATACGACAAGTGAATTGATTAGTTCTATAAAAATTGACATCAACTCTTTAACTTTAATGATAATTGTTGGTCAATTGGATTGTTTAAATCTACAAGAAATGACACCGAAATAAATAGATATCAATTAAACTGGCTAGTTTTACAAAAATTGGCGTCGACTCTTTAACTTTAAAGACAATTGCTTGTCAATTAGATTGTTTAAATCTACAAAAATTGACACCGAGATAAATAGACGTCAGTTCTTCCTCTTCAAACTTATTCGCCAATTGAATTGGTTAGATCTACAAAAATTAAGACCGACTCTTTATATTTAATGATAATTGCTAATTGTTTGGCAACAACTCTACGTTTCAATTTTTTTTAGTTTGAAAATGAGTTATTTTGAAAATTAGTTGTTAAAAGGGAGTTATTTAAAGAATTAGTTTTAAAACTAGGTTATTTAAATAAAAAAAATCTAATTTCTTCTCCTTATAAAATTTATTATATTTCTGAACTTTTTGTAAACATAGGTAATTTAATAGTAATACTTTTGGTCAAATAGTTCATAGTTCACTTGTTAGACTCATACTCCCTAAAACAAAATATTTTATTCATGAATATCACTTTATCAAATAAAATTCATTTAAAAATGAAGTATCAGTCTCAATTATCTATATCCAATTGATTACAACTTTTCAATTGTTTCTAAAAAGTTAGTAACAGTAATTTAATAAATATTTACTAGTAGTGTTTTTGACCACTTTATTGTATTTTTTAATTTATATCGGAATATCTCAAATGACAAACATTTTAAAATAGAGATATTATAAACATATTTCTAAAAAATTACTAAATCTAATTAAAAAATCATAAGAGATCAATTTTTTAACTATATTTGCCTATATTTCATTTTAGAAAATAAAACACTTAAAAAGTGAAGTGAAAATATAGGATTCCAACTCACATCTTCATATCCACATTCTTACCAATTCCATCTAATAAAAATAAAATAGTGTCAAAACAAGCTCAATATTCGCCTAAAATTCTAACGAATCAAATTTTGATATTGAATCTGAAACTATCTCTGAATTTAACCGTTGTAGCTACAATATTTCTATAGACAAGTGTAAAACCTTCGCCGTCGCGAAGCTCCATCTGTATACATAAAAAGCTTCGAAATTCTCAATACAATAATAAAGCAAAGCATCATCACCCATATTGTGCATTAAACTTTTAAACAACCAACTTTTATGCCTAATTAATTAATGAATCAATTTTTTTCACAATGATGTGCGAAAAAACCATCGGAAAGAACCACAAAATCTAAATTAAACGCATCTGATTCTGATTATAAAAGAATTATCCAAACCCAAATTTTCATCATCTTATAATAATAATCACTAATTTTGCAGTGACTACACTATAATTTCAACTTCAGACTTTTCCATCTTCTTCAAGAATAACACAACTGATTATAAATGCTAACGAACTACTAATACATTAACCAAATCGCTAATCAAACACTGTTTAATTTAATCATACAATAATTAACCTAATTCAAGATAAGCAGGAAATGGATCAAAGAAAATGACTAGAAATTGTTGAATTGAAAAGCATGTATTTTGCATGTGAACAACAACAGATACATCATGAGGGATGATAATGATGACATACATACACACATGTTGCATGCATCACAAATTCGAAAGAAAAAAAAAAAGAAATATAGCTAATTTTCTGTCTCAGATTTAACAGCAAAAAAAGATCGGGGAGAATTTTCAATTTTCTCCCGTCTCGAAATTGAACAAACACAAAAGGAAGGAGAGCGCCAATGGGATCGCTCCACGTGTCTTCTCTCTCCCAATTGTCTGTTAGATCACAAGTGTAAGAAACGGGCAAGCTGTGTGGGGTTCACAACGCCGTGAAGGTGGGTCCCACCGCTCTTTAACAACCCTGTCACTTCCACGTACCTTTCACGCTCCATCTTTATCTCCGGCATCCGATACGGCTCTTCCTCCGTAGTCGCAGTCGCAGTCGGTTCTCCTTCGTCACCGCCGTCGTCTTCTTCCTTGGACTTTCCCTTAGGTGGGACCCACGGTTGCCCTAAGAGAGTTCCCTTGGTGAGGTACTCGTGGGCCAGGTATCCCGCTAGCAGCTGATTGGACGGCATCGGCTCCAAGCCTTTGTTAGCTGTTGTTGTTGTTGTGGGTGATGTAATCGGCTCCGACCCGAGCCGAGAAATAGGTTTATCCGACTTGGGTAATTTTGAAGTGGATGCGGGTATGGGCTTGGGCCTTTCAAACGGGTCATCTCTTTCTTTTCGCTTACTGCTTGTTGTGGTGCTAGGTGTCAATACTCGACGAGGAGGCAAACGCATCGTTTTGGTATTCATGGCTCTCTATCCACATGCCACGTCACTACCAACCCACGTTTTAAAATACTAATATTTCAAACCAAATAAAATAAAACGCTTTTTCCACTAATGGTAAATTTCTCTCGCAGACGGTGAAAACTGCAAAGGTCTTACGTAAAAAAAGTAACAGGGTAAAAGGGTAAAAAGTGAAAAATAAAAGGGCAAATTGGTAATTTTGCACGAAAATCGATGGAGTCTCTCCGGACAAAAAGGTTACCGGAGAGAACGGCGATGAGAGAGAAAGTATTGCCGGAATCTGGCAATTTGAAGAATTAGAAAGAATTGAAATGAGATAGAGAAAGAGAGAGAAGAGGAAAGAAGGGGATAGAGAAAAAATTGTGAAACTGACAAGTTTTTGAAGCGAAATGCCAAAGGGACGGGGTATTCGGTATTTATAGGGGTGGTTCTGTTTAACTACCCTGCGAAGTTATTAGTATTACATAAATGCCATGGAATGGAGAAATGACGGAATTATCCCTGTTTTAATTGAAACCGATGCAAACCCAAGTCTTTTCCTTTTTAAGCTTGCCAATTGCTATTGGGCACAAGTTACTAGAATATGGATTTGGGTAAAATAGTAAAAACGTAGTAGTAGATTGAATATGGATAGCCATTAGCGTAACTGCAGAACCAATTTTTCATCTTTTGCCATACCCTATTAGTCTATAACCTAAATTAGCCTGTAATTAGGGATATCAACCCATTCAATTACTATCAAAATGGAAAAATAATTGTAATCAAAATTATCAAGCCTGTATTTAAATTTTCTTAATTAGTTTTTGTATTACATTTGTTTACTTGATTACTATTTTTTTTGTAGCTTTGATGGCAAAATAAGTATATGCATTATTTTAATATTAAAGTTAATCGCACAAACATATGGATTCTATTTTCCTTTTTCTTAATTATTTTTTCATTTCAATCTAAATTTCTAAATTAAAAAATATTATATATAATAATGTATTTAGTCTTTTACAATAATATTTGATGAGAAAATGAATGAGGTACGAAAAGTATAAAACATTGTTAACAAATTACGATCATTAATTTTACTAAATTAAACTGTAATTTTTAAAAAATTATATGACATAGCAAAACAACATGTTTTTATTGGATTATAGTGTACAAAATTTTTGCATCTCCTTTAACCTCATGTTTGATTCAAATTAGTAGAGATAAAATAATAAATTGTTTTTCAATATGTGAATAACCAAATGAGTGCTGTTTTTAAAATAATTTAAAATTTAATAAAAAAAATTAAAATTAAAAATATATATAACTTAATTGTTCAATTTAAAATAATTGTTGAACTTTTAAAACTGCATATGTAATTTAAAATTTTTAAAATGAAACGCATATTAGTTCACAATTTATCAAACAATCTCCTCTAAAATGGTTAGATCACAATTTAGATATTTTTATATGATTTTTTAAGATTGTATAATGTGAAGATGAGTCTCAAAGCCTCTAATAATTTCCGATGAAAAATTTATAACTCAAATTTATTCAAAAGAGATTTGAGTTGGGTTTGGATATTTCTATTCGTCAAGTCAATTTTTTTTTCAAACAATTAAATTACATTACAGATAAAATAAAACAATCATAAAAAAACCTAGACATAATTAGTCATCGGGTTCCTTAACTTTGAGCGAAGTTTCGCTTTGATCCCTGAACTAAAAAACGTTGCATAATGATCATTTAATTTAAGTTTTGTTAAACATTTTGGTCCCTTTTCGTTAGTTTGTGTAAAAAAACGTTAGTTTATGTGAGGTAGCATGCCAAGTAAGTTAATTTAGAATTCTGCATCAGCATATGTATATGTTACGTTACATAGTGTTCCATTTGGTTGCAGCTTCATTCTTCTTCCACCATTCTTCAGTCGTCTTCCATATTTCCAACCTCTTCCATCTTCATCTTTAAATCAGAGTTAAATCCCTTTCTTCCATCTTCCTTCTACCATCTTCAATTTTCTTCTCCAATTTAGAAATTAGGGTTCAATGTCAAAGAGTGCAAGCAATGCCTCAACTTCAAACAACCATAGTTATGGTACATCTGAATCTTTGATTCGTAGAAACAACAGAATCCAATGCTTTTGTCAAGATGAAAGTGTTATTAGAATAGTGAATGATCTGAACAGTGTCAACAATGGGAGAAAACTTTGGGGTTGTAGAAATTACATAAACCACATTGAAAAGGGTTGTAATTTCTTCAAGTGGTTGGATGATGAGTTTGTCGATGAAGGGGATTTGAAGCTTGAAAGGCAAAAGAAGAAAATTAGCAAATTGAAGAATGAAATTATCTACACTAGAGGGTGGCTCAAAATGTCTGTTGTTGTTGAGATTATAAGCTTAGGGTTGAACCTTGTGTTTGTAACAATGTATCTCAATTAATTTTAGGGTAGTTCAAAGTTATGTTGTTATGTTGGTAGTTCTAGGGTTGAACCTTGTGTTTGTAACAAATTGATGAGTTTGTTTAATGAATAACGTATTATTATCTTATTTCAATGAATAATGTTTGTGTTATGTTTTCACATTTTCATTGAATAATGTCTCAATATCCAACCTGTAAAAAATTCAGCTCAATGACCAATATTTGTGGAAACAAACTGTAATATAACTTGACATCATAAGTCATTCCAACAATCATTAATAGATTCAAAGTTTGATACATAACAGGTTCAATAACAAAAAACCACTATAAGACATTACATAACAGGTTCAAAACCAAAAGGCTATTATAAGGCATTACATAACAAGTTCAATTCCAAAATATGCATTAACAAAAACAAAAGAGTCAGGGCATTTAAATGGCATTACAAAATCTTAGTAGACATAATAATAATGATCATGGTTGGCTTGAAACAGGCTTGCCACCCTTATGAAGTTTTTTCTTAGTTTTGGGTGGTGGTTGACTTGTAACAACAGGTGGTGGTGGTGGTTGACTTGTAACAGCTTGTGATGGTGGCTGACTTGTTGCAACAGGTGGTGATGGTTGACTTGTAACAACTTGTGATGGTTGCTGACTTGTTGTATCTTGTACCTAACTTGAATCAGCTTGTGATGGTGGTTGACTTGTTGGTTCTTGTGGTTGTGGTAGTTTACAAGTGACCTTGTTGTGACCATCCTTGTGACAACGACTACACTTTATGTCATGTCTTGCCCTCTTCATGTGTGTCCCATCCCTCACCATCTCTCTAACTTCCCTATTACTTTTTTTCTTTGACCTTCCAGGCTGCCTCTTTATTGGTGGTGGCTAAAGATCAACAACACTAGTCTTTGTCCATATTAAAACAGTGGTTAAGTGTCGGGTTTTTGTTATCGTCTCCACAGGGAATATGAAATTTTGCAGCCTTTCTACAGTTGTTAAATTCGTAACTTTATAGTAACAAAGTGTTTGGTTTTAAAACAATGGTAACTTTTGCATGTGAGTAATAGATGCGGTAAAATAATGATTTGAACGGTTTTAATAAATATTGCCAAAGTTAGGGTTCGGTAATCACTTTGCATGCATATTTCCAATCAACATTTAACAAACTCCTTTTAATGATCAATACATCCACAACATCCTCTCAATATGATTATCTCTAACTCATATTGTGAGATTTACCATTTTGATCCATTGTTGATCTCTCACACAATCTATCAAATGACAACTTTAAAGTTCAACATTATAAGTGAACAAAACATTTCAAGACTATCTCTAGCTCAAGAAAATAGAAGGATGAAAACCTAGGTCTAGAGTTGGAAAATATTTCTCAATCATCAACCAACACAAAAGATTGTAAATGAAACAAAGTTTTCACCATATATTAATCATCCAAGAGTTTACAAATGAGGATCATCCATACACACACAAAGTTTAATAATCACCTACATCTAACCTTGACAAAAGATGAGTTTAGCTACACATTTTCATGGTAGCTTTAACAAGAAGAAAGGAGAAGATGAAGAACATCCACTTTGAAGAAACAATGAAGGATGTGCTTCCACTTCTCTTGATTACAAAAATAGTAAAGATGAAGAAGAACTCAAGTATTTAGGGTTCTAGAGCTATCCAATAATGTCTTCCTTCTGATTTTTCCTGATCATCCTTTTTCAAGTACCAAGTATGGGCTAAATAGAGCAACAAATAAAGTAAAAATGATGTGTTGTCTGCGCACATTCGCCTGGCGAAGGCATTCATTCGCCCGGCGAACCAACTTAACATGGCACTTCAAAGTGCCTTTGATCAGCAAACCGCCCTTAGGAATCGTGCATTCGCCAGGCGAATAAACACTCGTCGGGCGAACATTCGCTGGCTTCACTCGCCAGGCGAACTTTGGGTGGTTTTGCTACTGGAATCTGCATGAGGAAAGCTACCACTTCTTCGCCAGCACCTTCGCCAGGCGAATGGTAGCGAAGCTTCGCTGGAACCTTCGCCTGGCGAACTTCCTATCCTTTGGGTCTGGGAGTTAAATCTGATTTATTCGCCCCAGTTCGCCTGCACTCGCCTGGCGAATATTCGCTGGCACTCGCTGTGGCTCGCCAGGCGAATGTCTTGATTTGCAACATCTCCCAACTGCTTTGCCTTGATCCAAAGTGCTCTTAATAGTGTCAATCCTGCACACTAACAACAATATTACAAACATTCTTCGCTTGGATCGCATAAAATCAAACTAAACCAATTCAACTACGAAATCAAACATTATTAGATAAAATTGAGTGAAAATACTACCAAAAAGAAACCAAATATCTAATCTAAATGGGATCTAACAACTCTCCCCAACTACCTATTTGCGTGCCCTCAAGCAAAGTATGCCTCTCAAAACAAAATGAGGATTTGCTCAAGACCAATTCAACTCAAGTGAAACTATATGGCTCAAATACACAATATGTGCAACAAGGTCACAAAATATTACATAATTCCACAATAGATAATGTTTAAGAACTAAATTCTAAGAACAAATTTTAAACAATGCTTCAAGCAACAACTAAATCTCATGACAAGTCATTCTAACACTCCACTTCGAAAAAGGATTGAAGGAAAAACACGTGCAAGCGTGGGACAAAAATTCACTCCAATGATGAACAATGCAATACTACATAATTCATAAAATATCTACATATTCACCACAAAATTATGGAAGTTCAAGATCACAAAGGTCTTCAAAGGTTATAGCTTGGCCGGGTTAACAAACAAGGGACATATCTAAAGCCATTGAACGAAATTTCCGATGTAGGAGAGACATTCACTCTACACTTATTTACACATCCTCAACTTGTTTAACAAGTTCCTCATTTGAAACCCTTCACAACTCATATTTCACAACTAACTTTGTTTTTCAATATTTTTCTACCAAACAAGCAAATATTTTCATATATATATTTATTTATTTTTCTACATTGTAATCGCAAAAACGAGTGTTTTTTTTTTTATATATATTTTCTTTTCAATGCTTGCTTGGTTTCTCAATAGTTGTGAAAACTTGACCACCTTACTTTCATTCTCCCCAACTTGTCTGTTCTCGTCCCCTAAGTGAATGCTCTTACTTTTTTTTTTAGCAAAAGAACAATGAATCAAAATCTCCAAGGTTTTAAGAACAAGATTTTTGAACTCTTGCTTTTTAAGCAAGGATTCAACTGTTTAGGCTCAAAATGGTTTACGAATGCTCACAACTCACAGGCATATTTGAATTTAGAACTGGTTGTGCTCAACAGAAACAAGTGCCTTGATCCTCTCAAGAACTTCCACAAAATTATACGAAACAAAAGACAAAGTATGAATTACAAGTATACACAAAATTCACCATTCATCCATAGCATTTGTACATAGAACAAGAAGCTTCTTACATTTGTGGTAAAGGACCTAAATGATATGTCAATTAATAAAGTTGCAAAACGAAACAAAGTTTCAAGAGTTGTTCCTAAACTAACAAGTTCCTCAACATTTTCTAGAATAAAGTCACTAAATGCCTTGTTAACACCTTTGTGGTAACGATACTATCATCGTCGTCCCACTTGAGAGAATTCATGCACAACATTAAACTAAAACTGAAAACTTAATATCAAAGATTAAATAATTAAAAACTCAAACCAATTAACTAAAAATAAAATGCATAACCATAAAAAAAAACTGAACACCAATACTGTCGGAAGTACCATGAAAGGTACAAGTACAACAACATCACAACAAACAAAGTACACTGCAAAATAACCGAATGAACTATAACATAAAAAAGGAAACTTCACTTTGTAGCTCAAAGTGAATCAACGAAACAAACGAGCAATCAATCCTCCTCAGACAAATCATACTCATCTCCATCGTCATCATCATTCTCAGCATCATTATCATCATCCTCAGCATCATCATCATCATCATCATCAGCATCATCATTAGCATCATCCCCCCCACCAAAACTAGGCCTGTCCACAGGCCATCCAGCGTGTGCAAGGAATTGCTCCCTTGTCATCATAGAGTGGGTGCCGGCGGGGTCGCGAATCTGAAGCTGCAACATCTGCATCGAGTCATGAATATCACACATGGCTCGCTGTTGAGCGGCCATCCAATCCCAGTTATAGTTGCAGACTTCCTGATGGAAAGGGCTAAAAGAAGAATATGCCTGATCAGAAACGGCAGGACCACTGGCCTGTCCACCAGCAGTAGTATCGGCACCAGAACTCGCACCAGCTACGGGCTTGACTCTACAAAACTTATCCACATATTTGTCGTTGATCGCGGCTGGGATAGTAACCTGTCTTCTCTGAGGAATGTCTACCCTAGCTTCAGCACATAAAGACATGATCAGACAAGGAAAAGCTAGCGGGGCATTTTTGCGAGCCGCTATCCCGCCCCGTCCACTAAGCACAACATCCCGTAATTCATCCGCAATGATGCGGGCAATGTCGATCTGAACGTTCAGCAGAATGGAATGGATAAGGTGTGCAATAGGCACGGGCACCGAGCTATGGTGGGACCTTGGTACAACATTTGTCAGCACAAACAATAAGATCAGCTGTACCAATGGTTTCATGTCAGCTCTCAGATATCTGACAACAACCCCAGCTGAATTGCGCACTGGCTCGCGGCCTTCCACTAATAGGTCTCTGGTCATGGCCTCTTGATCACGATGCTTGTTAAGGTCCCGGTGGTAGTCATCAATCTGGCTACCTGTCAATGTCAGAGGGTCACCCAAAACAGCATTAATCGATCGTCGATCGAATCTTACCATAACGCCTCGGACCATTGAGGTCCAACTGAAAACTTCACCATCATCCGGGAGGGCATTTGCATAAAACTCCCGCACTATCTCGGCGTTGTAGCCGTCAAGTGGAGTCATCACCCGGTGCCACCTCTTTGCCGCGAAGAGAGCCTCAATGGTGCGGTAGTCGTCGGTGTCACTCAGATTAAACCTTTTTTCAGGGACAATGTTCCGCTTCTCAAGAGCTTCGTAACGGGCAGCGTGCGTGGCTCCTCTGAAACGGTCCTGATCGAAACGGATCGGAACCGTGCGAGAGGTGGTGGCCTTCCTTTTTAGAGGGTTGGTCATTCTAGGTCCCATTCTGCAAACACAACACAACAAAATAGCCAACAACACAGCAAACAAACATGTTAAACGAAATAAAACAAATCACAGTAAGAAAAGAAAACATACTGCAACGTTCGCCTAGGTTCGCCGGGCGAATCCTGGCGAAGCTTCGCTTCCCTTCGCCAGGCGAATGCCAGCGAAGGTGCAAAAATGCACACACAACCAGAACTTCTGCAATGGTTTTATTCTTTAAAACAATGATGTTCTACCACCATCTCATTACCAGATGTAATTTTGACATGCAATGGCAAATTTCCACAGAAAATCGAAAAGGGTTTAACATGCAATCACTAATTTCCCAATGCAGAAGTTCGAATCCTAAACAAATTTGGAACAAAAATATATTTGCCTAGAAGTACAAGAACAAGACCTAACAAATTACAAATTGAAAAAGGGAAACAAGAACACTTACCTTTTGGATTGTTAGTGATGAATCTGCAGCAAAGGATTGAAAGAAGGTTGGAAGGGATTGTGAGAGTGAGGCAGAAGAAAACCGTTTAGGGTTTCTGATGCAATGAAAAGGTGAAACGGTTTTTGGGCCCAGGTGGCCCTTTATATTTTTTTTTCTGATACCGCATATTCGCCAGGCGAATGCCAGAGAAAGCTCGCTAAGGCTCGCTAGGCGAATACTCGCCTTCATTCGCCAGGCGAACGCTAGCGAACATGACAGGTTTTGCTTAGTTCCACTGCATTGCCCACTTCACTAGTCCACTTCCAACACTTTCCAAAAATGCATAAAATGACAAAAAAAAGGGTAAATACTTACAATGTTGAGGTGCCTCTCAACAAGCGCTTGTTTAACGTCGGATAAGCTCGACGGTCCATGATGCTCACAACGGACCATCAAGAAGATACGCACAGCTGTCTCGGTTCACCTGACCGCCGAGATATATCTTGAGGCGCTGACCATTTACAGTCCAACTGTCTTTCTTTTCCAAATCCTCAATTACCACCGCTCCGAAAGATTTGACTTCTTTGACTCGGAAAGGTCCGGACCACTTAGATTTTAATTTTCCAGGGAAAAGCCTCAACCTGGAATTAAACAACAGCACAAGCTGCCCGGATGTGAATTCTTTCTTGCGGAGCTTTTTGTCGTGGTACTCTTTCACCTTTTCTTTGTACAACTAACTTGAGTGGTATGCGGCATTGCGCATCTCTTCCAGCTCAAGAAGTTGCACTTTCCTTTTATCATCGGCCAGCTCTTGATCAAAATTTAAAAATTTTAAAGCCCACAAGGCCTTGTGCTCCATTTCAACCGGTAAATGTCAGGTTTTACCAAAAACCAATTGAAATGGAGTTAGCCCAATTGGAGCTTTATAGGCCGTGCGGTACGCCCACAAAGTTTCATCCAATTTTTGTGACCAATCCTTCCTAGAGTTAGACACAGTTTTTTCCAGAATTTTTTTTATCTCTCTATTCGAGACCTCGGCTTGACCATTAGCCTGTGGGTGATACGGAGTTGTCACCTTATGCGTTACACCGTAATGTTGTAAGACTTTTTCTAACGGTGCATTGCAAAAGTGTGATCCTCCGTCACTTATCAACACTCGAGGGGTACCAAAACGGGAAAAAATATTTCTTTTTAAAAAACTTATTACCGTCTTAGCATCCGCTCTCGGTGAGGCAATCGCCTCAACCCACTTAGACACATAATCAACAACCACCAATAAGTATTCATTTCCGAAAGATGGTGGGAATGGTCCGACAAAGTCAATGCCCCAGCAATCAAACAACTCCACCTCTTGAATATTTTGAAGAGGCATCTCATCTCTCTTTCCAATACCACCTATCCTTTGGCAACTATCACAATTTTGCGCATGGGCATTTGCGTCTTTAAAAATAGAAGGCCAATAGAATCCCGATTGAAGGACTTTATTCGCCGTTCTTGCCCCATTAAAATGCCCGCCATAAGGCGAATTGTGACAGTGCCATAGGATACTTTGGGCCTCATCACCCGTAACACATCGCCTCAACAAATTATCACCTCCCAGCTTAAACAGGTATGGATCATCCCACACATAGTACTTGGCATCCGATAAGAATTTCCTTTTTTGGTTGGGAGTTAGGTCGAGCGGCACGAAACCACTCGCCTTGTGGTTTGCGAAATCCGCAAACCACGGTCTCACTTGCACTTTAAAAAGTTTTTCGTCGGGAAACTCTTCTCGGATGTCCTGTTCTAAGGTAGTCACCTCAGTGTTGACAAGGTGAGACAAATGGTCTGCTACCACATTTTCAGATCCTTTTTTGTCTTTAATTTCAACATCGAATTCTTGCAATAAAAGGATCCACCGGATAAGCCTTTGCTTAGAATCCGGCTTGGTTAGCAGAAATTTGATCGCCGCATGATCAGTGTAAACAATAACTTTCGAGCCAATGAGATATGACCGAAATTTTTCGAGAGCATACACTATTGCTGTCGCTTGCGCGAAAATAAGGTGCCGGCATGACAGAAGAGTCGCCACCTTTCGTTATTTATCCCTCAGAGCGGGAAAGGAAACGATCGGAAAAACCTGACGAAAAAGGGTAAGACAAGGTCATCGCAACCATTGTCTGGGTTCGGGAGTCGGTTACGCAAGGGGAAGGTATTAGCACCCCTCACGTCCGTCGTACTCGACGGGATCCTCGCTTGTTTGTTTACTTGGACGGGTTGGTTATAATCTATCTACCTATCAAGGCTGGCTGAAAAAAGAAAAGAAAAATGACTCGGCAAAGCGTCGCGCTTTATGCCTACGTATTCCCATCAGAGAATGAGAAATCAGAGTCAACGTAGTTCGGCTAACTACGGGTGGAGTTGGGGAAGGTTGCTCGCTAGGACGTCGCATCCTATGCCTACGTACTTTCATCTGGTATGAAAGATCAGAGCAAACGTAGTTCGGGAAACTACGGGATAAAAGGCTCAACTAGGAGGGAGACTATCAAGTCCTACTGTTATCATGCCATGGATTCATCCTATGGTTGAGGTTTGAACAGGGAACTCCTAGATGTTGTCATGCATAGGTTTCAACCTAAAAGTCTATCATCAAATCCTCATCAGAGGAAATGAGAGTCCTAAGGGATCATATCAATGATACACCGAAACAGACAAAAGCATCAGCTTTAACAGTAAAATGCATGCAATGCAAGTGAGGGAGGAAGTGTGTGTGGGGTTTCAGCCTCCACAAGCTCATCTCAACCTCAAGCCAGTCATGAAATAACAGTAATCATACTGAAAATAAACAACATGCTATCAAGCAATGAACAGGTAAAGGAAATGAAGTACCATCAGGTAAACAAAACACAAGCTTGAGAAAGAATCATCTACTCTCTAATCCTAACCCTAACACAGAATCTGAATCAAATCTAAGCAAAGCCCTAAAGCAAAACCTAACCAAAAGAAATCAATCCCAGTCTTCAAGCTTCAGAACAAGCTTACCAAAGAAAGGGAGCTAAGTAAGCAGACTCATAGTGTCTTCCTCAGGAAAGCACTAGGAGGTGTATACTCAGGAATCATATCCTACGTGGCTCAACCACTGTGATCAGTTTACATTCCTCCTCAGGAGAAACTAAACTCACAAGCAGGCTCCAACATCACTGGATATTTAGGAAAATCCTATCTGAACTAGTGGAACTAAGTGAATAGACTCATAGGACCTTCCTCAGGAAAGTACCAGGAGGCTTCCACTTAGGAGTTGTATCCCATGTGGCTCAACAACATGTGATCAGTTTACATTCCTCCTCAGGAGAAATTAAACTCACAAGTTGGCTCCAACATCATTGGATACTTAAGAAATCCTAGATAAACTAAGGGAACTAAGTGAATAGACCCATAGGACCTTCCTCAGGAAAGTACTAGGAGGCTTCCACTTAGGAATTGTATCCCATGTGGCTCAACAACATGTGATCAGTTTACATTCCTCCTCAGGAGAAATTAAACTCACAAGTTGGCTCCAACATCATTGGATACTTAAGAAAGAGGTGAGAAGAAAGAATGAAAGTCATTCATAGTGCCTTCCTCAGGAAAGTACCATGAACTTCCTTCAAACTTCAGGATCTCAAACCTCACAGACAGGGGACAAGCCAAGCTCTGGGTCTCTGAATCTTGATCTACAATCTTCTCTTCATGATGCTCTCCATCAAGGTCTTCAAGGCAACACAAGCCCCACAACAAATTCCCCACAATGAATCCCAAAGATGAACAGATAACCACAGAGGGGACAAAATCAATAGGCAACTTCAGAAAATACCTAAAAAATACTAAACTAATGGGGAAAAATCTAACAAATATTCACAAGGGTCCTCAACACCTACTCATGACATCTACATAGGCCTCTACCTAAAAATCAAGATAAAACTCAATCAAAGAAAGGGATTCTTCACCTATGCACAATCTAAACCCTAATCAGGATACCCTAAATCTACCCTAATTAAACTAATCAAAATTTAATTCTAAAAATCTAGAAAAAATCCTATGGGGAACTATGATTCATCATCTAATTGCACAAAAAAGAATGGATTAAAAACCCTAAGGGAAGGTTCTAAAACAATTCCTACAAAATCAAATACCAAATTAAGACTATTAAAAAGCTATTTATTTGGAAAATCTACTAAAAATATTAAACCTAAAAATAAAATCTCATTTTTATTTTTATAATTTTCTACCCATTTTCATCTAATCATAGAAAAAAGAATAGGTCAAAAATCATTTCTTATCATTTATTAATGGATTAAACAAAACAGAAAAATAAAAGAAGAAAATTAAAACAATTAAAATGAATTAAGGGAGGGGGGGTGTATACAGCAATGCACGCCAGTTAAAAATAAATGGGCTAACAATAAGGGGGGGGGGGGGGTGAATAGCATTCTGGGCCCAGCGCTGGTTTAATGAAACGCAGCGTTTGGGATTATTTGAATCTCCCTCCAACTCTCAGACTGAACCGTGGCCACACGATCGTTCCCCCAGTCAATCCCTTGACTTCCATCCAACGGCCACGAACCCTTCTTCTTCCTTGGACCAAACCCTAACCTGCAAACCCCTCCTCCATGCCCGAAACTTCGAGCTCCTCTATCTCTCTCCACACGCCATGATTCAACAAGATCCCAAAACAAAAAAAGATCTACTAAATGCCTAGAATAAAATGGTACGATTAGTTTTTCTTGATTCCACCTAGGTTGTTCTAACAGAATACTTCAACATCTTGGTACAACCATATTCAACTGCTATCAATCTTCATCAAACTCAAAACTAAAGCTGCAATCTTGTTCTTGATGTTATCCTGGTCATTCTAACCTGATTCATGTTACCTAAAACTCATTAAACAGCCAATTCTTGAAAATTAAAGATTTATGCACCTGCCATGGAACTCAATGAATCGTGCCCTAACTCAGGGGAAAGAATCCTCTACCCTAGTACATTATTTCTGTGCCTAAGAAACTAACTAAAATTGCATAATTTAAGAGATAGAAAGAGAAGAAAGAACCTGTCAAAGGGATGATGGTGAGGCTCGTGGGGATGCTTGCAGGCCTTGGAATTGGTTCAAGATGATCCTACAATGGTCCTCAACCTTCTGTTTGCACCTGTGATGGTGGAGATGGCTTGTAGTGGAAGAATTCTTGAGTTGCTTCAACTTGAAGAAATTGCTTCAATGGCTATGTATCTCTCTCTCTCCTCTGACTTGACTCTAGTTTCACCAACCTTTAACACTCCTCATGGCATTCTTTTTATAATGATGGTTAGATGCTTCTAGATTCATCTAGAATGTGATGGAAACTTCATGAAATTCCATGATATGCCATATTGGTTATCTCATCTCCCATATGCCATGCCTTGCAATTTTGTCTCAAAATGTCCTTACATGAGTTATTGAGTGTGGATGAGTGAAAAACAGGTTCACTTTTGGCTTATGTAGGGTTTTTCAATATTGCCTTCTTTTTCAAGTAATGACTTTTCAAAGCATCACCCATTTTTAGACCTCAAATGAAAATTCTAGCTAAACCAATGTTTTCAAAAGGGTTTTTCCAATCAAAATGATATATTGGATGACCTATTTTGGATTTGTGGATCTCCCAAATCACTTTTCAATTTCAACTTTTCAAAGTTATAAGCCTTTTTTAGTTCATTTTTGACCAATCATGCAATCTTGTGCTATGAGCTTTTTCAACAATTTGTGACCTTCTTTCTAGACTTAAAATCACATTTTGAGCAACTTTCATGTTTTGAGTTTTTCCATTTGAGGCTTGGAAATAGGAGTTTTAGGCATTGGCTAAAATGACCTATAACTGACAAATGACCAAAATACCCCTGTCTTGTTCAAACCATAAGTTGAGTTCCACAAATCCAATCAAGGACTTCTACCACTCAAATTAAAGCTAAGAAGATGCTCTTCAACATTCATGTTGACCAAGAAGTCATAGGAATCTTCCTACTAGGGCAAAAGTTGTCTGCAAGTTGGGTGACTTTCAAGGACCCAGATTCACACACCTCTGCTGACCTGTAATTTGTCAAAACCATAACTTGAGCTCTGTAACTCCTATCAAGGACTTCCACCACTCAAATTAAAGCTAAGAACAAGCTCTACAACATTCATGTTGTGGGGAAGATGAGATAACAATCACATCTAGAGCTAAAACTGCCTGGAAGATAGGGACCAAATTAGGGTTTTTCACTGACAATCCTTAGAAACCCTAACTCAAAACTTATCAAACTCCTCACTCATGATGAGTTGGCCTAGGAATCATCTTTATATCATCTCTATGCATCATTCCATGATCTCATGGCCCTTGGATTGGGTCTCAACCCTCTCCAAATCTTCAGTTATCCTAGGGTTGACCCAGTCAAAACCCTAATTCTACCATTCATGGTTGAATCCTCTGAACTCTTGCATAATGACCTCTCTGGGCTTCATGATGGCTATCAAGACATCTCATAAGCTTTCTCAAAACATCTAGTCCATTCTCAAAGTCTCAGAATCATCTGAGGAGCACTCACAACTCTCAAGCTATGAAGCACACAACCCTGGTTTCAACCCACTCCTCTGAGGATCTCTTGAACTCTCTGATGAAGGTATCAATTTTCAAACACTCAATGAGCGAATAGTTGTTGGTCAAATTTTGGGGTGCAACATCTGCCCCTATTCAAACGGCTTGAACCTGACTGGGTGAGAAGCGAACGGCTCTCAACCAATCAAGGTACGAGACGGTTGAATATCGGTAAACCCGAAAATTTGCCAACTGCACGAGCACACGGTACTCTGCGGGGAACAAATCTTTGAATACTGCAACACTAGCTGCTCAACAACTAGCTGGAGAAATACTGATCTGACATCGCCGCCGGAAACAAACATCATTCTGAGAGACACTCGACATCGCCGTCGTACCAACATCATCTCTGCCGGGGATTAAGGAGTCTGATATTGCCGTCAAACAAACATCCAACCTCACTGCCGGAAACAAACATAATCTGACCTCGCCGTCGGATAATCAAAATACCCAACCTCACTGCTGGACAACTATATCACTGAACAATTCTGACCTGAGGTTCACCCCTGGTAAATGGAACAAAAGGCACACCTGCGTATTTGAAACTACTCAGCTGGGGATGAGAGACTCAACCGAGCACACTTTGATCTGGGGTTCACCCTCAGAACCATAACGAACATCCAAATATTACTGCATACTGAGAAACCGTAGAACTTCAACACTACAGATATATGAAACCCTGGCCCCTGGCCACTTCCAGCTTCAGCTAGAAAAGATCTTCAAGTACTTCTGAAGATAAGCATCCTTGGCCTTCAAGGATGTAAACTCTTGCCTGTCGGCAACTCTGCAGGAGGTATCTTTGACTTCAGTCTGAAGAAAATGATCCTTGGCCTTCAAGGATACATGGATCTACCTTCAGGCAACTCCACCTCTGCTATAGTATCCGTGACTTCAGTCAGGGATATACTTCGGCCTTCAGTCCGAAAGACGAATCCTAGGTCCTTCATGACCTTGGGGGATAACCTTGCCCTTAGGCACCTTCGCTTCAGCTTAGGAACTCTGTGACTTCAGTCAGAGAAATGGTATCCTGAGCCATTCATGACTCTACGGGGATTCAAACACTTTGCCTTCAGGCAAAAACTCCGCTTCAGCTGGAGAAACATCTTTGACTTCAGTCAGAAGAAACACTATTCACTTGATCGCACCCAATCATCTCCTCAGGACAACTGACTTGGTCTTCAGACCCACGCGAATCACTCTGTTGTATCTACAACTCTGGAACCTTGTGATATCGCCTTCGGGCGCTTATGACATCCATCTTCAGATTAGACATCGTTGCTGGAGCAGACATATCATGCTGCTGAGGACTTCAAGAATCATCTTGAACAAACAAATCCGTCGGGCATCTTTAAGAATCGTCCTGAACTGATAACCTTTCTGGAGACTTTATTCTGCTGGGAATTCCAGGGATCTTCCTGGGCAACTCTTGCTGGAGACGCTTTTGGGGAGCTCAAGTATCATACTAGGCGAACAACTCGGGAAGCTGCACTGAGGTCTTAAGAATCATCTTAAGCAAATGGCCCTGCTGAGGAGTTCGAGAATCATCTTGAACCGAAGACTTCGCTGGGGATCTCAAAAATCATCTTGAGCGAGCGACTGCGGGGATCACACCGGGGTTTTTAAGAATCATCTCGCAAGCGGTCTTGCTGGGGAGAACATCAAGAATCGTCCTGAGCAACCGGTCTTTCGGTAGTACATCTGTACAACAAGGATGATAATGACCTAGGTCATGCTTATGATGGGTATGTTTCTGTTATGCACTCATGCTCAATGCCATGCAATCATGCACAATGCTATTGCAACGTCAGATGCTATGCAGTCATGCACAATGATGCGATCCCGTCAGCAAAATAAATGCCGAAGGGGGAAATCCTCCTGTCAAGGAGAAAGAACCACTTCGATAGAGGAATCATCCTGCTGAGGAGAACATGGTTACGCCAATATCAATTGGACTCCGTCTGAGGAAATGATCTTCGGTTGACTGCTGCAGGGGAAACAACTTCAGTTGATTTCTGCAGGGGACGAAGCTCTACGAGAACTTGGATCTGCTGATATCATTCGCGAGAATGAACTGCGCGGCCGTCTCGGCTATTCTTCTGGGGATGACCACTCTGTGGGGAAGCAACTTCAGCTGCTCGACACTCCACTGGGGAAAAACCAATCATGATCTGATCAACTTCCAAGGATTCAGATCTCTTGGACATCTGCAAACTCGGCTGAGGAAGGAGAAATCATTCTGCTTCGATGGAGAGAGTGCGACTCTGGGGAAACACAGCATTAGCTGCCCCACGCTCTGCTGGGGAAAATTGATCATGATCTAATCAACTTCCAAGGATTCTGCTTTTCTGTGGACTCAGCCCGGGAGAGAAATCATTCTTCTTCATTGGAGAGTACGACTCTGATGGGGGATTTCAATTCCGCTGGGGAAGAAAGAATCATCTGACTTCGGGGGAGAGTACAACTCTGCCGGGGAATACAACATCAGCTGTTCCAACACTCTACTGGGGAAGAAGGAATCATCGAACTTCAGGAGAGAGCCTGACTCTGGTGAGGAATCTCAATTCCGCTGGGGACTTCAGTCTGGCATCATCAATTACTGCATACTTCGGCATACGACTGGCTTCCTACGAAACCTGCACTTGTGACCCGGTGCTGGGGAAGAATCCTGCTTCAGTGACTTTACTGGGGAAAACACGAGCTTCGGCACCCGAACACTTCTCTGAAATCTGCACTTGTGACCCGGTGCTGGGGAGAGACGACATCATTCTTTGGTGCTTGACTCAGCTGATGAGGTGACATTCCTTCAGGACGCGTCTGCTTGGGGAAGAGAATCGTCTCTACCTGGGGAAGACATATCAATGCTCACTATTCTGATTCTGATTCCGCGGAGGAGAGACTACTGAACTCTGCTGGAGAAGGAGGACTCATCCTGCTCCGGGGATACGCACGGCATATCTGCTGGCGAGGTGCTACACCTGCAACAACACAAACAAACAGACAAGATACCCTCCTCAAAGGGGCCTATCAGGGTTATTATCTCGTGACAATGTTCAGTTAGTTAATTGTTTCAACAATCAATGGGCTTAGGCCCGCAAGTTTATGTATGCGCATTTTATCAAAAAACACATCGGCGTTATCATTCGCAAACAAAACAGATAAATGCTAAACAAACAAGCAGAATTGCTGAATAATGTGCATTTTATTGATGATGATCCCCTGAATGGGCAAAAAATGTTTTACAACAGAGGCAAGCTCCTGGAATGAGGAAGCCGCGCAAAAAGAAAACATAAATATACATCAGTATATACAAATGTCGGCAATCGAGGCGTAGACGAACACCATGAGTTGATCCCTCTAAGACCCACTCGACTTCGATACTTCTCCGATGCTTCAGCTTTGGAAGAGATTGATTCAGATAAACGGCCCTCAGGTCTTCCGAACCACTAAACAATGAAAGTCCATACGCGGAACGCAGTCATTTGCTTATTCAAATCCCTAACTTTTGCGTGAACCGCCCTTCCGGGTTTTCAGTTCACCGGGATACCCTTTTTTGCCGAAGCCGCCCAGTGTAGGTTTTCGACTTCGCGGGTGTACATTTTTTCAATATATCCCTAATTTTTGCCCGAACCTTTTATTCTGTTTTTGGTTCGCCGGGATGCCCCTTTTTTGCCTGGACTCTTTCTTTTTTGTCCAGCGGGTCGTTTTCAAGCAAAGTATTTTTTAACTGCGTCCGCGTTCACCGGGGATGCAAAATCTTCACCATCCATCGTGGATAACAGCAAAGCTCCTCCCGAGAAGACCTTGCTGACGACATACGGCCCTTCGTAATTCGGAGTCCACTTGCCCCGGTGATCGGAGTGTGGCGGAAGAATCTTCTTCAGGACGAGATCACCCGTCTGAAAGCTTCGAGGACGCACCTTCTTATCATAAGCTTTCTTCATTCGGCTTTGGTACAGGCGACCAAATGCAATCGATGCTAACCTCTTCTCGTCCATCAGGCTGAGTTGGTTCAAACGATTCGTAATCCATTCTGCCTCATCAAGTTTCACATCAACCAAAACCCGTAAAGAGGGAATCTCCACTTCTAGCGGTAGGACAGCTTCCATACCGTACACCAGGGAGAAAGGAGTTGCCCCGGTCGACGTATGCACCGTGGTACGATAACCGTGCAAGGCAAACGGCAGCATCTCGTGCCAATCTTTATACGTCACAACCATCTTTTGAACAATCTTCTTGATGTTCTTGTTGGCCGCTTCAACGGCGCCATTCATCTTCGGCCGGTAGGGAGATGAGTTGTGGTGTTCGATCTTGAAGCTCTGGCACAGCTCCTTCATCATCTTATTATTCAAATTCGAACCATTATCAGTAATGATCCGCTCGGGAATTCCATAGCGACAGATGATGTCCCTCTTTATGAATTTAGCTACCACCTGCTTGGTCACATTAGCGTACGAGGCTGCCTCCACCCACTTGGTGAAGTAGTCGATAGCTACCAGAATAAAACGATGACCATTGGATGCGGTGGGCTCGATCTTGCCTATCATGTCGATGCCCCACATGGAGAACGGCCAAGGGGAGGACATGACATTCAATGGGCATGGCGGCACATGAACTTTATCAGCATAAATCTGGCATTTGTGACATTTCTTCGCGAATCTGAAGCAATCCGACTCCATAGTCAACCAGTAATATCCTGCTCTCAGGATCTTTCTCGTCATGGCATGCCCGCCGGCGTGCGTACCAAATGTGCCCTCATGGACTTCTTCCATGAGCATACTTGCCTCTTTCTCATCTACACATCTGAGTAGCACGAGATCGTGGTTTCTCTTACACAGCACTCCATCAGGATTGAGGTAAAAGTTCCCAGATAGCCTCCTCAGAGTCTTCTTATCCTAGGTTGACGCACCCGCAGGATACTCCTTAGTCATAAGGAAGGTCTGGATGTCGTGGAACCATGGCTTGCCGTCAGTGGCATCCTCGATTGCGAACACATATGCTGGTCTGTCAAGACGCGAAAGAACAATGCTTGGAGCCTCATTCCAAAGATTGACCTTATACATTGAAGCCAACGTGGCCAAGGCATCAGCCATTTGATTTTCAGCCCGGGGTACATGATGAAGTTCTACTCGGTCGAAGAACGGAAGCAGCCTTCTGGCATAATTCATGTACGGCACTAGATTCAGTTGACGAGTTTCCCACTCCCCTTTGATCTGATTGATTACAAGCGCTGAGTCACCATATATGTCTAGATTCTTGATTCTCAAATCAATTGCCTCTTCTAGACCCATAACACATGCTTCGTACTCGGCTTCGTTGTTGGTAACTGAAAACGTCAGTCTCGCAGTAAACGGGATGTGGGATCCGTGAGGAGTCGTGATGATAGCCCCGATACCACTTCCATAGGAATTAACCGCTCCGTCGAATATCAACTTCCACTGAGACTTCCTATCTGGCCCCTCATCGGGCAATGGCTCATCGCAATCCTTTGCTTTGAGAAACATAATGTCCTCGTCAGGGAACTCGAACTTCATCGGCTGATAGTCTTCGATTGGCTGTTCGGCAAGGTAGTCAGACAATACGCTTCCCTTGATGGCTTTCTGAGAGACGTACTGAATATCATATTCTGTTAACACCATCTGCCATCTGGCAATCCTGCCCGAAAGAGCCTGCTTCTCGAAGACGTACTTGATCGGATCCATCTTCGAAATTAGCATAGTGGTGTGGTTGAGCATATACTGTCGTAGACGTTTGGCAGCCCAAGCTAATGCACAACACGTCTTCTCCAGCATCGAGTATCGAGATTCACACTCAGTGAACTTTTTACTCAAATAATAAATGGCATGCTCTTTTCTGCCCGTCTCGTCGTGCTGACCGAGAACACACCCCATACTATTCTCTAGAACTGTCAAGTACATGATTAATGGCCGTCCAGCCACTGGGGGTATCAAGATTGGAGGTTCTTGAAGATACTGCTTTATCTTATCGAATGCCTTCTGGCAATCCTCATTCCAAGCAACCGCCTGATTTTTCTTTAACAACTTGAACATCGGTTCACAAGTGGCCGTGAGCTGAGAGATAAACCTTGCAATGTAGTTTATTCGGCCCAAGAACCCACGAACTTCTTTTTCGGTTTTTGGCGCTGGCATCTCTTGGATAGCTTTTATTTTCGCAGGATCAACTTCAATACCTCGTTCACTAACGATAAACCCCAATAACTTTCCGGACCGCACCCCGAAAGTGCACTTGTTAGGATTCAGCCTCAGCTTGAACTTCCTAAGCCTTTCAAACAGCTTCAGCAAACTGACCAGATGCTCCTCCTCCGTTTGGGATTTTGCAATCATGTCATCAACATAGACCTCGATCTCATGATGAATCATATCATGAAACAAAGTTACCATTGCTCGCTGGTAAGTGGCCCCTGCGTTCTTCAGACCGAAGGGCATTACCTTGTAGCAAAACGTGCCCCAGGGGGTAATAAACGTCGTTTTCTCCATGTCCTCCGGCGCCATCTTAATCTGATTGTAACCGGAGAAGCCATCCATGAACGAAAACACGGAAAACTGGGCTGTATTGTCGACCAACACATCGATATGAGGCAACGGGAAATCATCCTTAGGGCTCGCCCTATTCAAATCCCGATAATCGACGCACATGCGTACCTTACCGTCTTTCTTCGGTACAGGCACTATGTTGGCGACCCACGGAGGGTAGGTGGTAACGGCTAGAAATCCTGCGTCCAACTGCTTCTGGACTTCTTCTTTGATTTTTACAGCCATGTCTGGTCTCGTCCTCCTGAGCTTCTGCTTGACTGGAGGGCAATCTTCTCGCAACGGCAAGCGATGAACCACGATATCTGTGTCAAGTCCGGGCATATCCTCATATGACCAAGCAAAGACGTCACTATACTCTCGAAGCATCTCGACCAGTCTATGCTTGACATCCTTCTGCAGCGCAGCCCCAACTCTGACATTCCTGATAAGCTCCTCAGAACCCAGATTTATGATCTCAATATCCTCTTCATGAGGCAGAATAACCTTCTCCTCTTGTCTCAACAAGCGGGCCAACTCTTCCGGAAGGTCTTCGTCTTCATCAATCTCATCCTCGGCTTGATAGATCGGGCAATCAAAGTCGTAGTGAGCCGTAGAGGGTCCAGAGTCGATGTCATCTGTTACGTGGATCCTGCAATAACAAGGGTTAAGTTTAAAGCAGGAATATGCAGGTTAGCACGAACCTCGTTGCCATTTTGCTGTTTTTCAAAACAAACATAAAATATGAATAACAGAGAACACAATATTTGATTACGAAGAAAAACGCCTTTTATTTATTAACAAAATGCATACACATAATCCAACAAGGCCCTGACAGTAAAACCACTATGCCCCGGGCAGGACATAGGGTTGTACAAAGATTGTAAAAAGCAAATCATTACTCTTCACTTGTCAGTTCGATAATCTCCTTGATGGTCCAATTGTGAAGGCGCTCGCCTGGCTTGCTCGGTTGAATCCAGGCGTCAAGATCACAATCACTGTCCCCGCTGTCCTCTGACGCTGCGTTGACACTCTCGAAGATTACTCCTCCCTTGGTGAATAGGATCGGCCCTTTCCCCCGAGACGAGCTACCAGAAGAAGATGAAGCTTCAGCTTCCGGAGAATATCCCAATCCAAACTTATCCTGTTTGAATGGTATATCCAAAACATGCCCCCAGCCTGGGGTGGAACCAGCTTCGACAACAGCCCTAGCTTCCTTAAACGAAGAGAGGTTCACCTCTTGCTTCTCTGCAACAACGGGAGCTACCTCCTTCACCCTGACGGCTTCAAACGCTTGGCAAAGGGTTTCATGGATCTCACCATCCATTTCGACATACTTAAAGGACGACAGGTGGCTTACCATGATGTCCTCCTCTCCGCAGACTGTCACTATGCTGCCCCCAACAGCATATTTAAGCTTCTGATGCAGCGTGGACGTCACGGCACCAGCAGAATGGATCCACGGCCAACCTAAGAGGCAACTATAGGCGGGCATGATATCCATAATATAGAACACCGCATTAAACGTCTCTGGACCAACTTGAATTGGCAGGGTCAACTCTCCGAAGACGTGGCGCTTGGTTCCGTCAAAAGCCTTCACGACCAGATCACTGGGCGTGCACAGCAGTCCGCGGGTATCCAACTTCATCAGTGTCTTCTTCGGAAGCACGTTAAGCGAGGACCCCGTATCTACTAGGACATGTGACATAATCGTGCCTCTGCACTCTATCGAGATGTGCAAGGCGCTGTTGTGATCTCTTCCCTTGGGAGTCAGCTCCAGATCTGTAAATCCCAGCCCATTACCAGCGTTGACATGGGCTACTACTTCCTCGAGTTGATTAACTGATATCTCCTGCGGCACGTATGCAGCATTCAATACCTTCAGCAACGCGTTGCGGTGCGCTTCAGAACACAGCAACAGGTTAAGAATCGAGATCTTCGACGGAGTCTGGTGAAGATGATCTACAATCTTGTAGTCACTTTTCCTGATCAGTCGCATGAACTCTTCAGCATCTTTAACCAACAAGTCTTTCTCTGCCCCTGCAGGAACCTCTTCAACAGCTTTACCTTTGCCCTTGTCCACAGCGTCAGCCCGGACTACTTTCTCTGCTGCACCCTCTGCCGGCGCGAACACTCTACCACTTCTGGTGATACCACTGGCCTCAGCAAGATTCTGCGCAGTCGATCTGGACGGCTCAAGCTCTATTCTCTGACCATTACAATACACTTCGGCGCCGTAATGCCATGGGACGGCATTAGTGCTCTCGAACGGGATCGGTCCGGCCCTGGTGATGGTAATAGTAGGCGGACGAGGTGCAGAAATAGTGATAGGGTGGCGAGGAATGGTAATAGTAGCAACTTCGTCCGCCTGCTTCAGCACGACTTCCCCCGACGCATTCTCAATGCTTCGACTGAACTGCAAAATACCCTCGGTCATCAGACTTTGGATACCTTCGATCAACTGCTCACACCCATCAGGAAGTGTAGCACAAGCCATGCAAAACTCTCCACATCCGGGAAAGAAGCCTTTCTTTAGCAACTTAGCCTTAACAAAACTCAACGGCGTCTTCAGATCTTTGACATCAGTCAGCAAGTCTGAATTCCCTTCAGTGATAACAGCATTTACTCCGCCTCCCCTATGATGAGGCATTGGGTTTTTGGTGACGTTGGGCACGTTGTCAGAAAAGTTGATCACCTTGGCGTCGACCAAGTCCTGGACTTTGTGCTTAAAAGCTTTGCAATTCTCAACTGTATGGCCAGGTGCCCCAGAATGAAATTCACAAGTAGCATTAGCATCATACCCGGGAGGTGGTGCCCCTGTCAAGGGAGCCAACGTCCTCTTCTGAACTAATTGGAGCTGAAGCAGCGTTTGCAGAAGCTGGGCATATGACATAGGAGGAGTTTCCAAATGACGGTTTGCGAGGGGACCCCGATTCTGATATCTCTTATATCCCGGATTATTCTGTTGCTGGGGCTGCTGCTGCGGCTGCGGGGGAGCAACTGGGATATTTATGCTAGCGATCTGAGACTGGGGGCCCTTGCCCTTTCTCCTAGCATTAGTGACAGCACTGGCATCGCCCTCTCGGCGTTTGCCAGTATAGGGTTTCTTGCTAGCTCCTCCAGATGAGGATGATTCGCCTTGAATCTTTCCGATCTTTATACCATTTTCAACATGCTCGCCCAAAGTGATGAGGGCCGAGAATGTTCCGGACATGCCACTAATCAGCTTCTCATAATAGACTCCAGGAAGGGTAGCCACGAACATTTGTACCAACTCACGCTCAACCATCGGCGGTTGAACCCGAGCAGCCAATTCACGCCACCGCTGGGCGTACTCTTTGAAGCTTTCATTGCTTCGCTGCGAGAGGTTCTGAAGCTGAACTCGGTTGGGAGCCAAGTCGCTATTATATTGATAGTGGAGGACAAACGCTTCAGCGAGATCTTTCCACGTTCGCACAGCAGTGGGTTCCAAACCCATATACCATTCGAGCGATGGGCCAGAAAGACTATCCTGAAAGAAGTGCATCAGCAACTTCTCATCATCAGAATAGGCGGACATCTTTCTGTAATAAGATCGGAGATGAACACGGGGACAAGTAGTGCCTCTATACTTCTCAAAGATAGGCACCTTGAACTTGTGAGGTACTTTAAAGTCAGCAATCAACCCGAGTTTGGACATGTCAACGCCCAATGTGTTCTGATTTTCTATATCTCTCATTTTATCTTCCAGCGCCTTGAATCTGAGCCGAGCCTCAGCAGTCAACTCAGTCTCTACACCTCTCTGAGAGAAAATGTCGTCCTGATGGTCCTCCAGCCACGGTTGAGGCACCACCATATTTCCTGCACCAACATTGCCGTTGACCGGCCCCATGTTAACATTGGCTCCCAAACCACCATTGACGGCGCCCGCCGCATTAAGTCCGAGATTAGTCATAAGATTGCCGTTAGCACTACCGTTGCCCCCGGCAGCAGGAACGACGTTCTGTGGAGTATCCCCTTGAGGAGGAGTGGGCACGGCCCCGCCGTGAAGTATTCCGTTGCTGTCAACCCTGGAGATGAGAGGTTGAACCAAAGTACGAAGCTGGTCTTGCCCGTTCGCAACTACTTGCATCAGCTCCATAAAACGATCCATCCTTTCACGAAGCTCCTGAACATCTGACTGTACCTGGTCCATGATTCTCGTTTGATTGGCGCGAGTTGAGTAGCGGTGGATAAATCTTTGATCAATCCTGGAGATCGAAAGCAACTCGGAACCTGAGTACCTGAAAAACCTGTCAACATCAAAGGTTAGGAAAAGGTAACAGAATGTATGTCATGCAAAAATGCTTCATGCAAATGCATGCGTGTGCCTGTGTGCTTGAGAGATTTCCCCCCGATCCTGGCACCTGCTGACAATAATAAGGAGAGGAATCCAAGCCCAATCATGGAAACAGTAACCTCACATAGCAATAGTCAGATTCGACACAACAAGGACCGAGAACTCGTACGCATCAGTCTTCCTGAGAGAGGCTGCAGTAACACAATAAGAGGCGAGAGATCCTGGATCGGGGAAACGGTACCTGTCACAGACACACGCTAATGGAATGATTATGCAAGCTAATGCAAAATGTAGGTATGCAACAATATATCCAGGTGGCTGCTGTGGAGATTCGATGTCAACAGTCACTGATGAGAAGGAAACCCCGGTGCAAAACCACTGATCTGATCTGTTGAGAATAACCATCTGATAGGATCGAGATCGAAATTCTGCTCTGACAAGAACGAAGGTGTAATACCCCAAATTTTACCCTTAGATTAGTCAATTCATGTCGCATAATATCTCATTTTTGCATCAGCTAACTATTAACAGGTTACGCATGTAGTACCACAAATTTGTCCTACCTTTACATGGTTTCTAGTGCCACTTTATTTCAAATAAATAAAATAGCACAATTGGCAAGAGACTGTGTGTAAGGAGTTGTGAGTGTGAGAGGTTGAGAGTTCGATTCCTACCTTCTTCACTTTTTGTTTTTTCTTTATGTTTATTCTAAATTTTCTATTTTTCATAAAAAAAAAATAACAAAAATAGTTTTTTTAATTATTTAATTATTATTTTCGTATTTAATTTAAATTATTTTTTAAGAAATATTATTTTTTCACTTTTTTCCATATTATTCATAAAAACATCCAAAAATCATAAAATTAAAAATATTAGAAAAGATTTTATTATGTTTAGTAAAAAAATAGGGTTTTAAGTTTGTTTTAATTTGTTTGTTTTAAGTTTGTTTTAATTTGTTTTATTTAGTTTTGACTAATTATTTAAGTTGGGCCTTTAAGGTGGGCATTAGGTTAGAGATTACCCTAATTTGTTACCTATATAAACATAAGTGATGAGAGGAAACTTCATCAACATCAGAAAATCAAGAGCAGGTCATCAGGGGAAGGAGACAAAAGAGAAAAACGGCGGCCGTTCTCGCGACTTATCAGAATAGGGGAGATTTTTGAAAAAAACATCATCGTTCATCATCAACGAACTCCACCGTAGAAAAGCCGCTTCAAACCGGGGAAAGGTGAGCAACTCTTATTTCTAACGGATGTTTTCTTTTGATGTTTTTTTTTGCAGGAAAAGAAGAAGGGATCGTGGCCATGCAAAAAACTTGTAACCGTAACCCTCCCCCAATTTATCTCCTCTTATTATTTTTTGTTGTTTTCTATTTTTCTTTCTTTTTCATTTATGATTTGTTTGTCTCATTTTTTAATTAACTTAAAATGATATTATAAGGTAGTAACTAGTTCTACAATTTTTCTTTTTGATTAAAATTAAAAACTCTCTATTTTTTATAATTAAAACTTCTCTTTTTGTTATAATTAAAAATTAAAACTCTTTTTGTTATAATTAAAAATTAAAACTCTTTTTGTTATAATTAATATTAAGATTTCTTAACTCTTTTTCAAATAAATAAAAAACTTGATTTTCTAATTAAAAATTCAATTCTAACTCTTTCTTTAAAAAAAGAATTAGTTTTTTTTTTATAAAATTAAAATACACTTTTTTTTTAAAAATTAAAATTAACTTCCTTCTTTTTTTTAAAATAAAACTTCCAACACCTCATTTCTTTTTAAATTAAAATTTACCTTTCATGTAATTAAAATTCTAATTGTTTCTTTAAGTTAAAATTTCTAACACTCTTTTTTTAAATTAAGATCCTAGCACTTCAATTTTTTCATATCATAAATTTCTAACTTTTTATTAAAACTCTAACTGTTTAACTCAAACTTTTTCTTAATAAATTTCTAACATTTCTAACATTGTTTATTTTTAAATTTCTAACATTTCACACTTTCATTCCAATCTTCTAGTTAAAAAAAAATACTAAAATAAAAATGCTTAATATTCCCGTTTAATTTTCATCTTTTGTCCATGGGTATTAATCCAATACTTTTCGCATTTTATTTTCTTTGGGTTGTAATTATGCGAGGCCATCGTCGCAATTATTATTCTTGTTTATTTCCATGGATGTAATTTACGCGAGGCCATGGTCGCGGTTTATTTTTATTTCGCATTTTTTGGGATTTGTAATTTACGCAAGTGATCGTCGCGACGCTTTCTTTACTTTCCGCATTTTAATTTCTACCATGTAATAATTCTGTTGCTTGCATGTTTTACCGTTAGAATCTTTCCGAAGGAATTAGGTTTACCCGTTTGACCGCCGAGTCAATAACCCTAATTTTTTGACCGTTTCAAACCCTAATAACCTAGGTGTCCCGCCGTGGACAAAAACGCCCTTCACCCTAGCTTTTAGGTCAAAGAGCCGTCGTGCTCTGTTTAGGGTTTCCCGCCGTGGAATCCCTAATTTAACCTTAATTCAATTAACAAATTCAACATAGAAATAGGAGTTTCAAAGACTCCACGTAAGCGTGTCCTTAAGATACGTTTATTCCCCATTGAAACCTTGACCACAGTCAAGACGTTTCTAACCTCCCTTTTGAGGGGAACTACGATTACTCTGATTCCACTCCCGTAAGGATACGTAGGCACAAGATGCGATGTCTTGCCGAGTAAACTTAGAATTAACCCCTTAGGTCTCTTTTCTCACTTTTAATCTTTGTACATATACCTTAAGCAAATGAATAAAGCAAATAGTAAACAACTGAACAAAAGGTTCCTGTAGAGTACTACAGAAGTTTAGGGTGCTAATACCTTCCCTAAATTTAACCAACCCCCGAACCCTAGATCTTTCCCCGCATTGTGTTTACGATGCAAAAATAGGTTTTCCCTTTTTGACCTTTTCCTTCGGATAAATCAAAGAGCGGTTGTGAATTGAATTGCGATTCAAATTAATTAATAATTTGATATCCTATTTCCACCGCAACAGAAAATGGCGACTTCACTGGGGAGACCTAAACTTTTGAGGGTTATCCCTAACTCGTTCATATTTATTACTATCTGTGTTATTATTCATTTGCATGTATATATTTGCGCTTTGATTGTGGGACTGTTCCTTGTGCTGTGAGATAGGTCCTAACCCGGATCTAGTGTACCTTAGGTAAATGGCAATAGACCAAGGAAACTGTACGACGTATATCGATACGGTTGATCTGGTGGCCATAGTTAGTGCGACTTCTTGGTTGGTGCTTATATTCCTTAAGTCAAGTTGAGGATAATATTGAGGCTGCCATATGTTGTCAATGCACTAACTGACTTTTAGAACCCTAGTTAACTCATCTTGGCCTTTAGAAAGTAGGGAGGTAACCGGCTTTGGTGCAGACTGAAGTTGGTTGACACTCGATACTACGCTCATTGAGATCTTAAACTTGGAGGGTTTTGGTTGGCAAGTAAGTTGCCTTCTGAACAACCACCCTTGTGAAGGATCAATGATATTGAGATCCCTTAGAACCTGGTTACTTTTGTAGGACAGGATGAACCATCTAACTTCAGGGGAGGGTACTTGCCTTTGAACCTCATGCAAGCCTTTAACCTAGGACTTTGTGTGTTTTCATGCATTGCATCCATAAAGCATCTCATCGCATTGTATTTCATGGAGTTCAAACATCATTTATGGATATCGCAGGATACCATAAATAAATAAAAAAATATATAAAATGAAAAAACAAGAAAAAGATTTCCTTGGTACCCCACGACATTAGTAAATGTTTTGAATTCCATGAAATCTTCATTTACATTCACATTTTAGCATCATACTTTTGCATTGCACGTGTCTCCCGATTTCTCACACTCGGTTCTCTCACCTTCCAGTTTTGTCACCCTGAGTTCTCGGCACCAATACAACACCAGAGCTCAAACTCGAAAAAGAATGGAGGATCAGGCAAAAGAGATTGATCGCCTTAGCAATGAACTCGAAGACCTTCGAGGGGGTATGGGGCGTATGATGGAATTGTTACATGTCATGAATGCTAAGATGGATACCCAGCCCACTGTTGTTTCTGAGATTACCGGCGTTACTGTGGACCCTCCACCAAGTGTGACCGTAGCAAGGGACCCACCTTATGGTCTTGCTCCGGGTTTTGTGCCTCCTCAAGCCACTGTTCCGATTAATCAACCTGTTCAGCAAGCCGTGCCCTTGTTTTCTGAAGTTTCTAGGGGGGCTCCTATCTTTGCACCACCTGTTGTACACACTCGTGCGCAACCGTACTTCAATGAGACAGCTTTTGATAATCTTGATGAGAATGTTGAGGGTTATGAGAAACATGATAAGCTTCGTGAGGAAGTAAACACTATCGTCCAGAGATTGAAAAAGGTAGAGGGTGATCAAATTTTTGGGACTGCTGCAAGGGATGTTTGTTTGGTTTCAGGTTTGGTTATTCCCCCAAAGTTCAAAACTCCGAACTTCGATCGTTATGAAGGTGCCACCTGTCCTAAGAGTCATCTGATCATGTATTATCGCAAAATGGCTGCCCATGTTGAGAATGATAAACTGATGATTCATTGCTTCCAAGACAGTTTGAAGGGTGCTTCTTCCAAGTGGTATTTAACTTTGGACCAATCCCGCGTTAAGAACTTTCAAGATTTATCTGACGCTTTCATCAAACACTACAAGTACAATATGGATCTGGCTCCTGACAGAAGACAGTTGCTGAGTATGTCACAAAAGAATTCTGAGTCATTCAAAGAATATGCCCAAAGGTGGAGAGAGACTGCTTCGCAGGTAGAACCTCCTTTGACCGAAAAAGAGTTAGCTGATTGGTTTGTCGACACAGTCCGTCCAGAATTTTACGAGAGAATGGTGGGTAGTGTGACTTCAAATTTCTCCGACATCGTTGCTGTGGGTGTCAAGATTGAATTGGGTATGAAGAGTGGTAAAATGATAAATAATCATGGCGCTTCTAAGGATCAGCCGAAGAAACCTCCGTATAGCTCCCAGAAAAAGAAGGAGAGTGAGACTAATGCTATATCCTCTGGTAGACCAAGGGAACGCTTTTATCGGCATCCGCAAGGTTATGCTCAACCTCAAGGGTATCCAGTCCAATATGCTCAACAACCCTATGTGGCAGCTATTACACCTTCTTTCAATCAACAGGTTCCTATGTATCAACCTATGCAACAACCTCCTGTTTATCCGCCTCCTGTCAACTATCTACAGGCGCCCAATACTCCTGCTCCTCAACAGCCAAAGAGTCCGGCTCCTCGCCAGAATATGCCGAATAGAAGAACGTATAAGCCTTGTCCGCCGATTCCAATGACTTTTACCGAGTTGTATCCCTCTTTGGTCAAGCAGGGTCTCATCACTACTCGGGCTTTGGGTCCGCCTCCTAATCCTCTACCCGCCAATTACAACGCCGCCGCTCATTGTTTATTTCATGAGGGTGCGCCTGGTCATGATCTGGAGAATTGTTATGCTCTTAAAAATATTGTCAGGGATCTATTGGAAAAGAAGATTTTGTCATTTGAGGATCCTCAACCAAATGTTAAGAAGAACCCTTTTCCTAATCATGAGAGTGCCAATGCCATTAGTGCTGATTCAGAGGAAGGTTATGCCCTTGATGTTGAACAGATTAAGACTCCTCTCAAGATGTTCCACTCGAAACTGTTTGAAGCTGGTTTGGTAGATACTTCCCACGTTGCATGTGTAAGTTGTGAAGCCAGTACTAAAGGTTGTGTGTTGGTTCAGAATGATGTTCAGAGGTTAATTAATGAGGGTGTTTTACAAGTGACAAGCCAAGCCAAGAAGGATGTAGTCGCTGTGGTTGAGCCTGTCTTCCATCAGCCTGAATCAAAGGGTAAGGTACCAGTGTTTAATCTATCAGGGGCAGGCTCCGCCAACCTCGTGTTCGATATACCAAGGTCGTATATCCCTGAAGTGAATCAGCCTAAGCCTATAGTTATTCGAAGACCGAGTCCGTTTCCTTTCAGTGATCCTAAAGCTGTGCCTTGGAAATATGACGTGACTATGATCAACGAAGAATCTGGGAAAATTATTTTGAAGCAACGACTGAAAACTGTTGAAGATGTGACCAGCGTAACTGGGGCAAGCCATGACGACTCACAATGATCGTAAACCAGACGTTCTTTCCATTGAGGCTCCGCCAAAGGAAACTGTTGCTCTTAGATTTCATAAACATTTAGAAGGATTTTTCCGACAGTTCATTTGTTTATTTATATGCATTTCTCTTTGATTAAGCATATTTAGCATGTACGAACTTGTTTATCTTTGATTAATTAATGCAACGCATATGTTTGTCTTGAATAGATCCATTCGTTTCACTCATTCAAAAAAACGTTTTCATAAATCATAATGCCAACTTTACCCGATCTCTTGTTCTGATGGAGAATTGGGGGGAGGATGACGAACCCAAAACGTCAGATTTCTTGTCGTATGCTTTCGATTGAAACCCGCTGATGATGTAAGGCATTGTTTCAAATCCCAAACACTGGAGATATAAGGATGTTAATCCCTAGTCAACCCTTTGAGCCTTGAAGTAGGAGTTTTTCTTTCTTTTTAAGAACCTTCATCCTAACCTGGGGCAGGGTAGGTTTCAGTTAAACCGATCGAGCGCTTAGACTCTTAAAAAGGAAGAGCCAACCTTCGAGAATTTATCCTTAGCATCTTAAGAAGTCCAATACAATGGCTATCCCTCGGTTACCTAAGGAGTGGGGCAGTCACGAGTCTTTCAAAAGATTTACACGACTTGTGCATAAAAGAATATTCAAAAAAACAAGAGCCCGCTAAGTCAAAACCTATGAAGGAGACTTAGGCAAAACTGGGGCATCCCGCTGGACTCCAAAGTCAGATCAAAAGACGTTGTCCAGGCAAAAGTTAGGGAATAAAAGCAAAACTAGAGGGTATAATAAATAATCCCTAGTAAAGAACAAAATCGTGTGAACAATTGCCATTAGAAATAGGTGAGTGACTGCCATGTCCAAAGCCTTGATAAGTTCTCGACCATAGCAAATCCGCTTGAGATATGAGCGTTCGTATCCGGTTAATTGAATTAGGATTGGAGAACATCACGAAGAATGGGTGGGTACAAACATAACTTTGAGCCTTTATCCTTTTGTTTCTTAAACCGTGAACCGAGCCACGATACAACCTTTAAAAGACCTAATTGAAGTAGGACTTCGGTTGAAAGCATACTCGACAAGATCACGTTTCCTGACTCCTACGAGCTATGCTCAGAAAAAATTCATGTTGGCATTATAATTAAAACTTATATCCTGACTAGTGATTTCGGTCACAAGTTATTGCGATATCTTTTTTTCAAAACAAAAATTCAAGACAAATATATGTGTACATTGACAAGATCCGGATAGGCATTTCAGGCATGACGACTTTGCTTGATATCTTAGAGATTTATATATGGACATAACCCGTGGAACTTGAAGATCCTGCTAAACAGGGGCAGGCAGTTTCCCAGTTCGCTTACCAACGCGAATCTGACGTTCTTAAGAGCTATTTCTCAAAGATTTCGTCGTAACACGATTAATTTGTGCCAGTTACGTCAAGACCTGACAAATCCCTCAAAGAGTTTGAGAACAATGGGGCAACCGGACTCGGTGTTCTCTATAAAATCCTCTTGAGATGACCCTACCTCGCAACGCAAGTATCCTGGGGCACCATGTTTTTAAAGGAAACAAATGGCGACTACTACAAGATCCTTCAAGATCAAAGCCATGTGGTTTCACAACTTTTCTTCATGCACCCGATGGATTTTACTCACGGCGGCCTTCGTTCCCCAGTAAATCTCAGTGTTGCAACAGGCTCCCAAGCTATTGCCTCATCACAGTCCCCAGCGAGACTATAAGCTGACAACTTTTTCTTGGGTAACTCAAAAGTGTCCCTCAGGTTTTCTTCTCCCCGTGTGAAGACGTGATACTGTACACCCAAGCAAATTACCTTCTCCTCAGAGAATTCAGAACTTTAAAACCAGATCCGGTTCTACCATTGATCTTTCTTACCCATGATTGACGTATTGGTTGCAGAGAACGCAGGGTATTTCCGTCGAGATGTTTATTTCATCTCTCGTCCCGTCTCTAGTCTGTTTCGTCAGCATACGCAAGGGCATAAGCATCACATGCCTATTTCATTACATATTCATTACATACTCATTACATACTCATTTCATAACGTCTTGCATACATAGACATTAACATACATTCACATTAACATATGCATTAGCATTCACAGGTTCATTGTGTTTCACCATCATTTGGTTGTTACCGCCGAGTAACTGGGGTTCGTCCACTCTCTCCAAATAGACTGTCAGCCCTAAGCATAAAATACTTACTTGTTTCCAGTTTCCCCACAGAGCTCGATCCTCGTGGATGACGGTTACTTCAGATATCTTTCCTCACCAGGATAAGATATTTACCCTCCGAGATCATTCCCTCGATGGAGTCTTGATTACCAGTCTTCTTTCTAGCTCGATCCTAGATTGAACCTCAGTCATGTCGGTCGTCAATCCCAACCGGACGTGCATTTATTTTGCACTATCTTTCAAAAAAATCAACTACAATCCTTTACAGATACACGCCAGTTCGCGCCGGAAAATATATCAGTACAACACTTTGCAATCCTACATGTTACAACCCTTTACACTTTACATTTTACAGCATCAACACACGACATTTCTCACCTAAGAAGTCGATCATATCCTCGTTATGACTCGCAGCAAATGGCCATCTCCATGGAGCAGTTGGGCTTCCATTTACCTGCCGTCTTGAGGTTTGAACCAAATCGTATTCAGGAGAGCACGATCTTGAATTACGGGGAGGTTGAGCAGTTTCATATTCAGGAGAGCACGATTCTGAAATTATGAAGAAGTTCGTTTATCCTTTAGTAAAAGAAGGAACTGAATCATATTCAGGAGAGCACGATTCTGAGTTATGAGGAAGTTCAGTTGGCCGTTTTTCAGGAGAGCACGATTCTGAAGAATGAAGAAATTTCAGGAACCGAATCATATTCAGGAGAGCACGATTCTGAGTTATGAGGAAGTTCGATTACCCAGTTTCATATTCAGGAGAGCACGATTCTGAAATATGAGTAAATTCAGTCATCCAGTTTCATATTCAGGAGAGCACGATTCTGAAATATGAGTATATTCAGTCATCCGGTTTCATATTCAGGAGAGCACGATTCTGAAATATGAAGAAATTCAGTCATCCAGTTTCATATTCAGGAGAGCACGATTCTGAAATATGAGTATCTTCAGTCATTCAGTTTCATATTCAGGAGAGCACGATTCTGAAATATGAAGAAATTCAGTCATCCAGTTTCATATTCAGGAGAGCACGATCCTGAAGTATGAGGAAGTTCAGTTTACCCTTTTCATGTTCAGGAGAACATAATCTTGAAGCATGAAGAAGTTTATTTATCCTTCAGTAAGAGAAGAATCAGAATCGTATTCCAGGCGCCGACCTTAAATGCGAGAAGATTTATTTATCAGATAAGCAGCAGCCTCTTTATTTGAGTGCTTATCCATTTTTTGCACATAAGTCCCTTCCAACGATAAGTGACAGTTCTCCCTCGAGAAGCTTATCAGGGCAATTCCCATCAAAGTCCATTTATTTTGGCATACAGTCGGTCTTTACCCTGTATATTTGCTACGGAGTTCCGAAAAGTCCGTTTGATCCTGCTACGAGGGATAGTTTACAGAAGCTTGGATGTTATTCTTTGCTCAATGCTCCAGCATTCTGTAATCAATCTCGCAATCGTACGTGATCCAGTTTTTAGATTCCCCAGAGGAGGCCGTCTCACAGGTGCCATCTCCATTTGAGAATCTCGTTCCCGTTCTAAAAATGACAATTGGTCGTGTTCGCACCAGTTGACCATCATTTTAGAATTCCCCAGTGTTGTGTTGTTGTCCCGACGCGTCGTATTTCCCCAGTGTGTTTCTTGTCGCGTCTGTCCCCTATGTCGTCGTGTCGTCTGCAGCCTTGCATTTCTCATTCCATCATCCGCATCATACTAAATTCATGCCATTGTCAGCATTATAGTTCGTCCCGTTCTATCCATAGCCTTGCATGATCACTGCATCTAAGGGCAAAATTTTCGGTTAACTATATTTAAATCCCTTTCACCATGATTTCTCGAGCCTACGTCGCTCAAATCATTCGGCGAAGCTATTTAAATAGGGGCAACTGTAATACCCCAAATTTTACCCTTAGATTAGTCAATTCATGTCGCATAATATCTCATTTTTGCATCAGCTAACTATTAACAGGTTACGCATGTAGTACCACAAATTTGTCCTACCTTTACATGGTTTCTAGTGCCACTTTATTTCGAATAAATAAAATAGCACAATTGGCAAGAGACTGTGTGTAAGGAGTTGTGAGTGTGAGAGGTTGAGAGTTCGATTCCTACCTTCTTCACTTTTTGTTTGTTTTAATTTGTTTGTTTTAAGTTTGTTTTAATTTGTTTTATTTAGTTTTGACTAATTATTTAAGTTGGGCCTTTAAGGTGGGCATTAGGTTAGAGATTACCCTAATTTGTATATAAACATAAGTGATGAGAGGAAACTTCATCAACATCAGAAAATCAAGAGCAGGTCATCAGGGGAAGGAGACAAAAGAGAAAAACGGCGGCCGTTCTCGCGACTTATCAGAATAGGGGAGATTTTTGAAAAAAACATCATCGTTCATCATCAACGAACTCCACCGTAGAAAAGCCGCTTCAAACCGGGGAAAGGTGAGCAACTCTTATTTCTAACGGATGTTTTCTTTTGATGTTTTTTTTTGCAGGAAAAGAAGAAGGGATCGTGGCCATGCAAAAAACTTGTAACCGTAACCCTCCCCCAATTTATCTCCTCTTATTATTTTTTGTTGTTTTCTATTTTTCTTTCTTTTTCATTTATGATTTGTTTGTCTCATTTTTTAATTAACTTAAAATGATATTATAAGGTAGTAACTAGTTCTACAATTTTTCTTTTTGATTAAAATTAAAAACTCTCTATTTTTTATAATTAAAACTTCTCTTTTTGTTATAATTAAAAATTAAAACTCTTTTTGTTATAATTAAAAATTAAAACTCTTTTTGTTATAATTAATATTAAGATTTCTTAACTCTTTTTCAAATAAATAAAAAACTTGATTTTCTAATTAAAAATTCAATTCTAACTCTTTCTTTAAAAAAAGAATTAGTTTTTTTTTTATAAAATTAAAATACACTTTTTTTTTAAAAATTAAAATTAACTTCCTTCTTTTTTTTAAAATAAAACTTCCAACACCTCATTTCTTTTTAAATTAAAATTTACCTTTCATGTAATTAAAATTCTAATTGTTTCTTTAAGTTAAAATTTCTAACACTCTTTTTTTAAATTAAGATCCTAGCACTTCAATTTTTTCATATCATAAATTTCTAACTTTTTATTAAAACTCTAACTGTTTAACTCAAACTTTTTCTTAATAAATTTCTAACATTTCTAACATTGTTTATTTTTAAATTTCTAACATTTCACACTTTCATTCCAATCTTCTAGTTAAAAAAAAATACTAAAATAAAAATGCTTAATATTCCCGTTTAATTTTCATCTTTTGTCCATGGGTATTAATCCAATACTTTTCGCATTTTATTTTCTTTGGGTTGTAATTATGCGAGGCCATCGTCGCAATTATTATTCTTGTTTATTTCCATGGATGTAATTTACGCGAGGCCATGGTCGCGGTTTATTTTTATTTCGCATTTTTTGGGATTTGTAATTTACGCAAGTGATCGTCGCGACGCTTTCTTTACTTTCCGCATTTTAATTTCTACCATGTAATAATTCTGTTGCTTGCATGTTTTACCGTTAGAATCTTTCCGAAGGAATTAGGTTTACCCGTTTGACCGCCGAGTCAATAACCCTAATTTTTTGACCGTTTCAAACCCTAATAACCTAGGTGTCCCGCCGTGGACAAAAACGCCCTTCACCCTAGCTTTTAGGTCAAAGAGCCGTCGTGCTCTGTTTAGGGTTTCCCGCCGTGGAATCCCTAATTTAACCTTAATTCAATTAACAAATTCAACATAGAAATAGGAGTTTCAAAGACTCCACGTAAGCGTGTCCTTAAGATACGTTTATTCCCCATTGAAACCTTGACCACAGTCAAGACGTTTCTAACCTCCCTTTTGAGGGGAACTACGATTACTCTGATTCCACTCCCGTAAGGATACGTAGGCACAAGATGCGATGTCTTGCCGAGTAAACTTAGAATTAACCCCTTAGGTCTCTTTTCTCACTTTTAATCTTTGTACATATACCTTAAGCAAATGAATAAAGCAAATAGTAAACAACTGAACAAAAGGTTCCTGTAGAGTACTACAGAAGTTTAGGGTGCTAATACCTTCCCTAAATTTAACCAACCCCCGAACCCTAGATCTTTCCCCGCATTGTGTTTACGATGCAAAAATAGGTTTTCCCTTTTTGACCTTTTCCTTCGGATAAATCAAAGAGCGGTTGTGAATTGAATTGCGATTCAAATTAATTAATAATTTGATATCCTATTTCCACCGCAACAGAAGGCCTGATAATAAAGACCCCGGATGCAAGATCAAGGAATATCTGTTGATGAAGTCTTCAGACCCCACATCACAAATCTGCCCTCTCAAGAACAAATACACAGCTGCTGATGAGATCTTCAAACCCCACTCGAAATCTGCTCTATCAAGAACAAGATAACAACTGCTGACGAGATCCTCAGACCCCACTCAAAAATCTGCTCCATCCAGAACAAACCTCTGACAACAATACTCTGATCAAAGCCTGCTCTATCAAGAACAGACAAACACCTGATGATAAGATCCTTTGATCAAACCCTTGCTCTATCAAGAACATCTCTGCAACTGAGAACCCAACATAACTGATTTACTGTCAAGAAAACCAGGTGGTCTGGAGGTCAAAGTTTCCTGCAATATCCCAACCCCACTCACAGGTATGATGGACCTAATCCACGGACAAAGGTACGGCATCCTATGCAGTTGTCAGCGTCACAGACTTTCATGAGTGACAATACGATTCCCAGAAGGAGTGGCATCGTCAAGTCATGAAGAGGCCTCTCTTAGCTGACTTCCAAATGATCGGTCCCCAGAGTCGACAACCCTCACGTCTGGACTCCCCTCAGATCCTCAGGACCGGAAAGGAGCACCTCTGCAAGAATCTCGTCTGAGCGCAGATTTTCGTAGGGAACTGTGCCTGCTCAGCAGACAGGTTCGTCTACTACTTCTCCGCAACTATATCTAGGTGTGTACTCAAGCCCAGGTCCGGCTTTTCACTCATGGTAACATCACTCTCCCACAGCAGCACAGATAATCATATCAAACTGGAAATAAAATGCGGGAAATAAAATGCGGGAAGTAAAAATGCGATAAATAAACGCAACCCAACAAGCAAACACACCAACGATAGGATTGACTCTCATAGGGAACCGGAGAACCAGAGATTCTGGGTTCGTTCCCCAGCAGAGTCGCCAGCTGTCGCTTGCGCGAAAATAAGGTGCCGGCATGACAGAAGAGTCGCCACCTTTCGTTATTTATCCCTCAGAGCGGGAAAGGAAACGATCGGAAAAACCTGACGAAAAAGGGTAAGACAAGGTCATCGCAACCATTGTCTGGGTTCGGGAGTCGGTTACGCAAGGGGAAGGTATTAGCACCCCTCACGTCCGTCGTACTCGACGGGATCCTCGCTTGTTTGTTTACTTGGACAGGTTGGTTATAATCTATCTACCTATCAAGGCTGGCTGAAAAAAGAAAAGAAAAATGACTCGGCAAAGCGTCGCGCTTTATGCCTACGTATTCCCATCAGAGAATGAGAAATCAGAGTCAACGTAGTTCGGCTAACTACGGGTGGAGTTGGGGAAGGTTGCTCGCTAGGACGTCGCATCCTATGCCTACGTACTTTCATCTGGTATGAAAGATCAGAGCAAACGTAGTTCGGGAAACTACGGGATAAAAGGCTCAACTAGGAGGGAGACTATCAAGTCCTACTGTTATCATGCCATGGATTCATCCTATGGTTGAGGTTTGAACAGGGAACTCCTAGATGTTGTCATGCATAGGTTTCAACCTAAAAGTCTATCATCAAATCCTCATCAGAGGAAATGAGAGTCCTAAGGGATCATATCAATGATACACCGAAACAGACAAAAGCATCAGCTTTAACAGTAAAATGCATGCAATGCAAGTGAGGGAGGAAGTGTGTGTGGGGTTTCAGCCTCCACAAGCTCATCTCAACCTCAAGCCAGTCATGAAATAACAGTAATCATACTGAAAATAAACAACATGCTATCAAGCAATGAACAGGTAAAGGAAATGAAGTACCATCAGGTAAACAAAACACAAGCTTGAGAAAGAATCATCTACTCTCTAATCCTAACCCTAACACAGAATCTGAATCAAATCTAAGCAAAGCCCTAAAGCAAAACCTAACCAAAAGAAATCAATCCCAGTCTTCAAGCTTCAGAACAAGCTTACCAAAGAAAGGGAGCTAAGTAAGCAGACTCATAGTGTCTTCCTCAGGAAAGCACTAGGAGGTGTATACTCAGGAATCATATCCTACGTGGCTCAACCACTGTGATCAGTTTACATTCCTCCTCAGGAGAAACTAAACTCACAAGCAGGCTCCAACATCACTGGATATTTAGGAAAATCCTATCTGAACTAGTGGAACTAAGTGAATAGACTCATAGGACCTTCCTCAGGAAAGTACCAGGAGGCTTCCACTTAGGAGTTGTATCCCATGTGGCTCAACAACATGTGATCAGTTTACATTCCTCCTCAGGAGAAATTAAACTCACAAGTTGGCTCCAACATCATTGGATACTTAAGAAATCCTAGATAAACTAAGGGAACTAAGTGAATAGACCCATAGGACCTTCCTCAGGAAAGTACTAGGAGGCTTCCACTTAGGAATTGTATCCCATGTGGCTCAACAACATGTGATCAGTTTACATTCCTCCTCAGGAGAAATTAAACTCACAAGTTGGCTCCAACATCATTGGATACTTAAGAAAGAGGTGAGAAGAAAGAATGAAAGTCATTCATAGTGCCTTCCTCAGGAAAGTACCATGAACTTCCTTCAAACTTCAGGATCTCAAACCTCACAGACAGGGGACAAGCCAAGCTCTGGGTCTCTGAATCTTGATCTACAATCTTCTCTTCATGATGCTCTCCATCAAGGTCTTCAAGGCAACACAAGCCCCACAACAAATTCCCCACAATGAATCCCAAAGATGAACAGATAACCACATAGGGGACAAAATCAATAGGCAACTTCAGAAAATACCTAAAAAATACTAAACTAATGGGGAAAAATCTAACAAATATTCACAAGGGTCCTCAACACCTACTCATGACATCTACATAGGCCTCTACCTAAAAATCAAGATAAAACTCAATCAAAGAAAGGGATTCTTCACCTATGCACAATCTAAACCCTAATCAGGATACCCTAAATCTACCCTAATTAAACTAATCAAAATTTAATTCTAAAAATCTAGAAAAAATCCTATGGGGAACTATGATTCATCATCTAATTGCACAAAAAAGAATGGATTAAAAACCCTAAGGGAAGGTTCTAAAACAATTCCTACAAAATCAAATACCAAATTAAGACTATTAAAAAGCTATTTATTTGGAAAATCTACTAAAAATATTAAACCTAAAAATAAAATCTCATTTTTATTTTTATAATTTTCTACCCATTTTCATCTAATCATAGAAAAAAGAATAGGTCAAAAATCATTTCTTATCATTTATTAATGGATTAAACAAAACAGAAAAATAAAAGAAGAAAATTAAAACAATTAAAATGAATTAAGGGAGGGGGGGGTGTATACAGCAATGCACGCCAGTTAAAAATAAATGGGCCAACAATAAGGGGGGGGGGGGGGGCGAATAGCATTCTGGGCCCAGCGCTGGTTTAATGAAACGCAGCGTTTGGGATTATTTGAATCTCCCTCCAACTCTCAGACTGAACCGTGGCCACACGATCGTTCCCCCAGTCAATCCCTTGACTTCCATCCAACGGCCACGAACCCTTCTTCTTCCTTGGACCAAACCCTAACCTGCAAACCCCTCCTCCATGCCCGAAACTTCGAGCTCCTCTATCTCTCTCCACACGCCATGATTCAACAAGATCCCAAAACAAAAAAAGATCTACTAAATGCCTAGAATAAAATGGTACGATTAGTTTTTCTTGATTCCACCTAGGTTGTTCTAACAGAATACTTCAACATCTTGGTACAACCATATTCAACTGCTATCAATCTTCATCAAACTCAAAACTAAAGCTGCAATCTTGTTCTTGATGTTATCCTGGTCATTCTAACCTGATTCATGTTACCTAAAACTCATTAAATAGCCAATTCTTGAAAATTAAAGATTTATGCACCTGCCATGGAACTCAATGAATCGTGCCCTAACTCAGGGGAAAGAATCCTCTACCCTAGTACATTATTTCTGTGCCTAAGAAACTAACTAAAATTGCATAATTTAAGAGATAGAAAGAGAAGAAAGAACCTGTCAAAGGGATGATGGTGAGGCTCGTGGGGATGCTTGCAGGCCTTGGAATTGGTTCAAGATGATCCTACAATGGTCCTCAACCTTCTGTTTGCACCTGTGATGGTGGAGATGGCTTGTAGTGGAAGAATTCTTGAGTTGCTTCAACTTGAAGAAATTGCTTCAATGGCTATGTATCTCTCTCTCTCCTCTGACTTGACTCTAGTTTCACCAACCTTTAACACTCCTCATGGCATTCTTTTTATAATGATGGTTAGATGCTTCTAGATTCATCTAGAATGTGATGGAAACTTCATGAAATTCCATGATATGCCATATTGGTTATCTCATCTCCCATATGCCATGCCTTGCAATTTTGTCTCAAAATGTCCTTACATGAGTTATTGAGTGTGGATGAGTGAAAAACAGGTTCACTTTTGGCTTATGTAGGGTTTTTCAATATTGCCTTCTTTTTCAAGTAATGACTTTTCAAAGCATCACCCATTTTTAGACCTCAAATGAAAATTCTAGCTAAACCAATGTTTTCAAAAGGGTTTTTCCAATCAAAATGATATATTGGATGACCTATTTTGGATTTGTGGATCTCCCAAATCACTTTTCAATTTCAACTTTTCAAAGTTATAAGCCTTTTTTAGTTCATTTTTGACCAATCATGCAATCTTGTGCTATGAGCTTTTTCAACAATTTGTGACCTTCTTTCTAGACTTAAAATCACATTTTGAGCAACTTTCATGTTTTGAGTTTTTCCATTTGAGGCTTGGAAATAGGAGTTTTAGGCATTGGCTAAAATGACCTATAACTGACAAATGACCAAAATACCCCTGTCTTGTTCAAACCATAAGTTGAGTTCCACAAATCCAATCAAGGACTTCTACCACTCAAATTAAAGCTAAGAAGATGCTCTTCAACATTCATGTTGACCAAGAAGTCATAGGAATCTTCCTACTAGGGCAAAAGTTGTCTGCAAGTTGGGTGACTTTCAAGGACCCAGATTCACACACCTCTGCTGACCTGTAATTTGTCAAAACCATAACTTGAGCTCTGTAACTCCTATCAAGGACTTCCACCACTCAAATTAAAGCTAAGAACAAGCTCTACAACATTCATGTTGTGGGGAAGATGAGATAACAATCACATCTAGAGCTAAAACTGCCTGGAAGATAGGGACCAAATTAGGGTTTTTCACTGACAATCCTTAGAAACCCTAACTCAAAACTTATCAAACTCCTCACTCATGATGAGTTGGCCTAGGAATCATCTTTATATCATCTCTATGCATCATTCCATGATCTCATGGCCCTTGGATTGGGTCTCAACCCTCTCCAAATCTTCAGTTATCCTAGGGTTGACCCAGTCAAAACCCTAATTCTACCATTCATGGTTGAATCCTCTGAACTCTTGCATAATGACCTCTCTGGGCTTCATGATGGCTATCAAGACATCTCATAAGCTTTCTCAAAACATCTAGTCCATTCTCAAAGTCTCAGAATCATCTGAGGAGCACTCACAACTCTCAAGCTATGAAGCACACAACCCTGGTTTCAACCCACTCCTCTGAGGATCTCTTGAACTCTCTGATGAAGGTATCAATTTTCAAACACTCAATGAGCGAATAGTTGTTGGTCAAATTTTGGGGTGCAACAATTGCGAGCAATTCTTTTTCTGTTGTGGCGTAATTAACTTGAGCCTCATTAAGAACTTTGCTCGCATAGTGTATGGTATGAAATTTTTTTTCTTTCCGTTGGCCAAGCACCGCTCTGATAGCATAGTCACTAGCGTCACACATCAGTTCAAAATTGAAATTCCAATTTAGAGCGACTATGATTGGAGCGGTGACTAACTTTTTTTTAAATATCTCAAAGGCTTCTAAACATTCATCAGTAAGGAGAAATACCTGGTCTTTGGCGAGCAAATTGCTCAAAGGTCTAGCCACCTTTGAAAAGTCTTTGATGAATCGCCGGTAGAAACCGGCATGCCCTAGAAAGCTTCTGATTCCCTTTAAGTTAGATGGAGGAGGCAATTTCTCTATCACATTTACCTTTGCACGATCCACTTCTAGTCCTTTTGACGAGACTTTGTGGCCGAGAACAATCCCCTCCGTAACCATAAAGTGGCACTTCTCCCAATTTAGCACTAGATTGGTCTTCACACACCTTTCAAGGACAGTTTTCAAATTTTCCAAGCATAAACCGAATGATCCCCCAAACACTGAAAAGTCATCCATAAAAAACTTCCATTGTCTTCTCTATAAGATCGGCAAAAATGGCTTGCATGCATCTTTGGAAAGTTGCCGGCGCATTACACAATCCAAATGGCATTTTGCGGTAGGCGAAGATTCCAAATGGACATGTGAATGCGGTCTTCTCGTGATCGGCCGGGTCAACCGCAATTTGGTTGTATCTGGAATAGCCATCTAGAAGACAATATAATTCTTGTCCCGAGAGTCTCTCTAGCATTTGGTCCATGAACGAAAGTGGGAAGTGGTCTTTTCTAGTTGCGGTATTTAACCGCCTATAGTCTATGCACATCCTCCACCCCGTTGCTATCTTTGTGGGAATCAACTCATTTTTCTCGTTGCGGATTACGGTAATGCCTCCCTTCTTAGGAACCACATGTACCAGACTCACCCAAGGACTATCCGAGATCGGGTAGATCATTCCCCCATCCAAAAGCTTTACAACTTCTTTCCTAACAACCTCCTTCATTGTAGGATTCAAACGGCGTTGCGGTTGAGCTACCGGCTTGAAATCCTCCTCCATTAAAATTTTGTGCATACAATAAGAAGGACTAATTCCTTTTAGATCGGAAAGAGTCCATCCCATTGCTTCTTGATTTTTCTTCAACACATCAATTAAAAGAGTTTCTTCATGTTTTGACAAGAGGTTGCTAATGATAACCGGCTTCTCCTTGGTTTCATCTAAAAATGCATATTTCAAATTACTTGGTAGGTCCTTCAATTCAATGATTGGCTTTTCATCCTTGTCCTCTTTTTTTAAGACTTCTTCCTCCACTTCCCATGGGTGCAAATCCTTAAGACTATCAAGCTCTCTCAAACATTCATCTAGAGCTTCCTCTTCTTCAAGAGTGAACACTTGAAAGGAGTCATTAAGGGCTAGCTCAATAGGAGTGATGTTGTGAACATGCTTTGCAACTTCATCGGTTGCTTCCTCAATTACGTCAACTCGGAAACTATCATGCTTGTCCTTTGAATGCTTCATTGCTTCAAAAAGGTCAAAAGTGACCTCTTCGTTTTGTACTCTCACTTTCATCAAACCGTCATCTACATCAATCATCATCCGAGCGGTTTTCATGAAAGGCCTTCCAAGAATCAAAGGCGCATCATCATCTTCCTCCATATCGATCACAATAAAATCCACCGGAAAAAAGAACTTGTCCACTTTTACCAACACGTCTTGAGCTACTCCATGAGGATGAGTAGTGGACTTATCGGCTAGTTGTAACGTCATTCGGATGTCTTTAATCTCAATGTTGCTAAGCTTTTTCACAATAGACAAAGGAATAAGATTGATGCTTGACCCCAAATCAATTAATCCTTTTCCCACATAAAAGTCACCAATGGTAACCGGCAATGTGACTCTCCCCGGATCAACTTCCTTTCTTGGTAGAGTACGTTGGATGATGGCGCTACAACTTGCATCTAGTACTATTGTTTCCGGCTCCGTGTACCTCCGCTTTTTCGTAAGTATGTCCTTCATGAATTTGGCATACTTCGGCATTTGTTCCAAAGCTTCGGCGAACGGAATGTTGATTTGCAATTGTTTGAAAATATCCATGAACCGGGCGTAATGCCGTTCATTTTCTCTCTTAGATGGGGAATGAGGATACGGTAAATTTTGAATCGGAGTAGTGCTCACTACCTCCTTCCCTCTAGACGCTCTTGCGTTTCTTTCTCTTTGCTTTTTCACTTCATCCACTTTCACTTTCTCACTTTCGTTATTTTCTACTACTTCATTTGTATTGCTTTCAACTTCAACCTTTTTTTCTTTTTCAACTTCACCATTTTTTTCATTATTTTCCATTTCCTCCTCACTCCATTCACCAACCTCTCCATCAAGTTTCTCATCAATTTTTTTCTCCACCTCTCTTTTTTTACTCTCGTCAATCAACTCCCTCCCACTTCTCGTCCTTATCGCCTTACAATGCTCCTTCGGATTTGTTTGCGTATTTGCCGAGAAAGATGGTCCGGCTTGTTGTTCCGCTAATTGCTTAGCGAGTTGCCCAACTTGAGTTTCAAGATTTTTTATCGCCGCATCATTACTTTTTTGATTTGCTATAGACATTTGCATGAATTGCGTCAATGTATCTTCTAGCTTAGAAGTTGCGACCGGCGGTTGTTGAGGTGCATACGGATTTTGACGGTTAGAGTTACCACCTCCATAACCTTGGTTATTTTGGTAGTTACCTCTAGATTGGTATCCTTGATTACCTTGATAGTTTTGTTGGTGTTGTTGTTGAGGATGTTGATATGGTTGTTGTTGTTGAGGTTGCCTTTGTTGATAATCTCTTTGGTTTGCCATGTAGTTAACTTCTTCAAATCCGGGAGGCGGACAATATCCGGTATCGTGTTCGCCTTTATAAAGTTCACAACAAGCTATTTGTTTAGCTTTTGATGGTTCTTTCAACTCCTTGATTTGTTGAGTTAAAAGTTCCACTTGTTGTGAAATGAGCTTGTTTTGGGCAAGAATTGCATCATTCGTCCCCAACTCGAGCACTCCCGATTTTCTTTGAGTTACCCCTCGGTTATGGTTCCCTTGATGATCATTAAGTGCCATCTTTTCTATAATAGATGTTGCATCATCGGCACTCTTTGACATCAAAGATCCCCCCGCCGTGGCATCCAATAAGGTCTTGTGAACCGAAAGGAGTCCGTTGCGGAAAATATGCACTTGAGTAAGCTCATCGAAACCATGGCCTTTGCACTTCCTTAACATGGACTTGTAGCGCTCCCAGGCTTCGTTTAGCGATTCATTCGCTCCTTGGGAAAATACCGCGATTGCCGTCTTAGCTTCCATGAACCGGTTATGTGGGAAAAACCGTTCAAGGAACTTCTCCTCCAATAAATTCCAGTCCGTCATAATTGTCGTTGATTGATCAAGATACCACTCTTTCGCTTTCCCAATTAGGGAGTGAGGGAATAGTCTCCTGAACAATGACTCTTCATCAGCCTCAGTAGCTCCAGTTGCGCCCACAATCTCATAGAACTTGGTAAGATGTGTGAATGGGTCCTCGTGGTCTAATCCTGTGAAAGGATTTTGATAGACTAGAGCAAGGATCCCCGTCTTCATCTCCGCTTGTCTTCCATTTTGGAGATTTCGTGCGAACTGAGTCGTGTGTCTCGGACTATTTGTACATGGAGTTGAAACTGGAGGTGGTGGTGGTTCTGCCATAACTGGTGTGAAATGTATTGGTGGTGTTGTAGTAGAAGAACTTTCTCCTTGTTCTCGGCTTTGCTTCGCAAGTTGCCTCCTTCGTCTTGTTTTGCTATTCAATCTTCTCGCGGTCCTCTCGATTTCGGGATCAAAAAGGAGTTGGTCCTCGGGAATTTGTCCTCGCATAAACAAGGGCTGCACACTAAACCAAACAAATTACAAGCACAAGTCAAAAATTCAAAGCTAAAAATTCAACAACTATTGCGATGCTTGCAATATCAATTTATATTCCCCGGCAATGGCGCCATTTTGTTAAAACAGTGGTTAAGTGTCGGGTTTTTGTTATCGTCTCCACAGGGAATATGAAATTTTGCAGCCTTTCTACAGTTGTTAAATTCGTAACTTTGTAGTAACAAAGTGTTTGGTTTTAAAACAATGGTAACTTTTGCATGTGAGTAATAGATGCGGTAAAATAATGATTTGAACGGTTTTAATAAATATTGCCAAAGTTAGGGTTCGGTAATCACTTTGCATGCATATTTCCAATCAACATTTAACAAACTCCTTTTAATGATCAATACATCCACAACATCCTCTCAATATGATTATCTCTAACTCATATTGTGAGATTTACCATTTTGATCCATTGTTGATCTCTCACACAATCTATCAAATGACAACTTTAAAGTTCAACATTATAAGTGAACAAAACATTTCAAGACTATCTCTAGCTCAAGAAAAGAGAAGGATGAAAACCTAGGTCTAGAGTTGGAAAATATTTCTCAATCATCAACCAACACAAAAGATTGTAAATGAAACAAAGTTTTCACCATATATTAATCATCCAAGAGTTTACAAATGAGGATCATCCATACACATACAAAGTTTAATAATCACCTACATCTAACCTTGACAAAAGATGAGTTTAGCTACACATTTTCATGGTAGCTTTAACAAGAAGAAAGGAGAAGATGAAGAACATCCACTTTGAAGAAACAATGAAGGATGTGCTTCCACTTCTCTTGATTACAAAAATAGTAAAGATGAAGAAGAACTCAAGTATTTAGGGTTCTAGAGCTATCCAATAATGTCTTCCTTTTGATTTTTCCTGATCATCCTTTTTCAAGTACCAAGTATGGGCTAAATAGAGCAACAAATAAAGTAAAAATGATGTGCTGTCTGCGCACATTCACCTGGCGAAGGCATTCATTCTCCCGGCGAACCAACTTAACATGGCACTTCAAAGTGCCTTTGATCAGCAAACCGCCCTTAGGAATCGTGCATTCGCCAGGCGAATAAACACTCGCCGGGCGAACATTCGCTGGCTTCACTCGCCAGGCGAACTTTGGGTGGTTTTGTTACTGGAATCTGCATGAGGAAAGCTACCACTTCTTCGCCAGCACCTTCTCCAGGCGAATGGTAGCGAAGCTTCGCTGGAACCTTCGCCTGACGAACTTCCTATCCTTTGGGTCTGGGAGTTAAATCTGATTTATTCGCCCCAGTTCGCCTGCACTCGCCTGGCGAATATTCGCTGGCACTCGCTGTGGCTCGCCAGGCGAATGTCTTGATTTGCAACATCTCCCAACTGCTTTGCCTTGATCCCAAGTGCTCTTAATAGTGTCAATCCTGCACACTAACAGCAATATTACAAACATTCTTCGCTTGGATCGCATAAAATCAAACTAAACCAATTCAACTACGAAATCAAACATTATTAGATAAAATTGAGTGAAAATACTACCAAAAAGAAACCAAATATCTAATCTAAATGGGATCTAACAGTCCACAAGGCTTCCCCATTAAGTGGATATATCACATGTGCATAACAAGTAGCATATTGTTCCTTCTTGTAACAGTTAGGTACAAAGCCATCAATCTCCAAATGTTGATCTTTCATGCAAGATATTGCATGACAACAAGGAAGTTCAGTCAGCATCCATAGTCTACATGAGCATTCTTTCTTGTAAAGGTTGACAACATATTTTTCTCCATTGAGTGAAGTATGCCTCACCTTATAAACTAGTAACCATTTTAATATTAGTCTATGTAAACAGTTAGCCATTTGAAAGTAATGTTTAACAAATCAACCATGTTACCTCACAATCCAATGATTGGTTTTCTATGACTCCCTTTTCATCCTCTTCTAGATGTTAGGTAGTATGATATCATCATATTTGGTAATCTTTTGCCTATTGAATTCCCATTTCTGCATTAGGTATACTTTAATTTCTTCCAGCATTGTCACAATGGGCTTGGATCTAGCAGCTACAAATACAAAATTGAAGGCCTCTGACATATTGTTAACAAAAGTGTCACAACATGAACTTGGCTGGAACCTAGATTTGCTCCAGAATCTTGGTGGAATTTTGATGAGGTGTTTAAAGGCCTATTCATTAACTCCTTTGATTTCAAGCATTATTTCTCCCAGACACTAACATAACTTGCACATGCAGCCCTCCACATCAATTCCTTTAATTTTAGGCCAGGGAACTTTTTTCTGAAGTTACTATACAAATGTTTGCAATATAAAGTAAGTGTAAACCAACTAAGTCAAGCAAGTATGTCAGAAGAATGATAACAAATCATGTCATCATAATACCAAAGTCTATTTATAGTAGGGTAACGTAACTCTCTTAACTTGTCCAATATTTCAAAGTAACTCCAATAATCAGGATCAACATTTCATATCTCCTCTAACCTTACATAACCTGACTTGGTAAAATTTGCAAACTCCCTAGAAAACTCACCAGAATGATGAACAACACACTTAAACCTACTCTCCATGACCTAATCAACCTACATATAGTATTAGAAGTACTAAGTAAGTTAGGTATAGAAGAAAGTTAACATTTTTTGAATCGTATTTGTGCAAGTTCGTACCTTAGGGTTTTTTCTACAGACGAATGAAATAACGAAGTTCTTACTCTTCGTTATTCTTCAATGTAGGGTTGTTGTCGTAAATGTCGATATCGTCGTCTTCAATGAACTTCGTCTTCAAACAAGTATTGTTGTTCACAATGTAGTTGCTCTCTGAACCTAAGCTTTCATCCAACAATGTAAGCACACCCTAATATATTTCATCTCCTTAAAATGAATGTTAAGTGTAATACAAAATCCACCTCATCCATTAAAATAATTACATGATATCCACCTAAGCCATTTAAAGTCCAGCAGTGCAATTTCTAACATTTTCTCAACCAAAACTAACAGAAAGGACTAATATACGTAACAGAGTATAAGTTAGTGGAATATAATATTATTTTCTTAAGGAATCAAAGTGAAACAATGACTAAAGTTAAGGGAATAAAAGAGATATTAAGCAAAAATATTATAAATATTGTTCTATTGTAGAACTAAAAGTTGTGTTAGTTGATGATGTATGAATTTGGAATCTGATTTGATATATTGTAAGGTGGCGGGAGTGGACCTCTAAGATTAACATTCTAACGCTTAAATTAGTTACAGAGTTAAAAATATATATAATAAAAACTGGAAGTCAAAAAAATGTACTTTGAATATTATGTGTTTTTTTTATTAATCATTTTTTCCTTAAGTTTTTTTTAACGCCATAACGTAATTATGAGAATATGTCTTTTTTTATTTTCTTTTTTTTTATTGACTTATAACTTGTTTTAAACATAGTTAAATACAATAAAATTATTCTTCAGAAAATAAAATTATTACTAACTAATAATTCAATGATATTGATTTTCAATAAAATTAACACTCTAACTTTCAAATCAATTATAGAGTTCAAGATAAATATAGTAAAAAATAGAGATTAGAAAAGTGTACCTTAATTCTCACGTATATTAATTACATAAGTTGGACCACCTTGATTGAACTTATGTATTATTGAACTATTATATTGAATCTTTGATCGGTCTAGAACAAATACATTTAAAATATTTCAAATTATAAATTAAAATATTAAATCATTGACATAAATTTAATATTTTAAATCATAAAAATTAAATAATAAAAATACATAATAAAATAAATTTGGCGAGTTGGATATTAGTATTTCCATATTTTATAATCTAACAAAAGTCGATTTCAAATTTAAACTTAATCAAAACGAGTTTTTATATCAAATTGAAAGTGTTTTGGTTGGTTTCAATAAATATGAATTATGTTGTCATGCCTAATGAAAATGAATTCATCATCAACCTCAAAACTTATTATTATTTAATCAATTGAGTAATTCATATTAAATAAAAATATGTGTGAGTATCATAACTTATATTATAATTTTTAATATATACTATTTGTATTTATTATATTATATATCAATAAATAAAGAATAAAGAAAAAATTTACTTAAAAATATGAATAAAGATATTATAAGATTGTCCTTCCTGTTAAGTCAATTTTATTGCTAGTTATGCATGATGGTGGATTTAAATTTATGATACTTTATTTATTTATTTTTTTTAAAAGTGAATTTCAATCACAAAATTATTTTGATAAAAGAATATTTTAAAATTAAATCCACAGTAAAAAAACATATTTTCATTTTATTATTTTTCGCCGGATATCATGACTAACATTTAGCAATGTTTGATTAAATTATCTAAAATTGTTTGGATTAATTTATTTTTATGCCAATGACTATACGCATTGCGTTTGAATTTAAACTTTTGATGCCTCAGTGTTAATTAAAAAAAATTAAGTGAGAACTTTGATTTATATCGTGCTCATACATATCTGACTAGATTATTGGTTTTACAATAAGGCATAAATCCTAATAAATGTTTGAATAAATTTATTAAAATAACAACTCATGATTTAGTTATAACTTATTATTATTTTATATCAATAAATTTCCAAGATAAACTCATAATCAAATATTCATTGGAGATATTTTTACTAACGTATTTAACCTTATACATAATACTAAAAAAAAAAGTGTATTCGTAATTCGAATCATTAATTACCTATTTACCTATTTTGTGGTATTATAGAGACTAAGAGGAGGTCGATCAATAGAATAAATATAAATGCTATAATATTAATAATTTATATTTTAACCATATTTAGAATTCAACTTTATTCATATTTAGAAGAGAGATTTTGAACTATGAAAAAAAAACAATGACATTGTGAATTACGGTGAGATTGTCAACTCCAATTGATACTCCTAGACCCTAGTAAAGTTAGATGCCAAATTTTATTTTAAAAAATATAACAAATAATATTATCTAATTCAATTTTTTAAATATATATTAATTATGAAAAGATTATCTTGGTAAATATGATTAGAATTTTGAGTCGTAGTATTTAAAATACTTTAAATTTTTTATTGTATTAGATTGATAATTAATCATTTATAATTTATAAATATTTTAACATATCTTTAAAATAAGAATTTTTTATCAACTTAACAAATAGATTAGATTATTTAATAAAAAATATATTCTAAAGAAATTAGTTATAAATTTACATGTGATTATTTTTGTTTACCGCAATTTTACTTGTAGAATTACATGTGATTTCTTTTGCACCGAGAAAAAGCTTTTCATATACGAAGTGTTTGAAAGAATTTTTTAAAATGGGATGGATTGAGAAGTTCCTTTGTATGTAATGTGGCATGTAACATTTGAATACATTGTTAAAATATACACTAGTTGTTAAAAGATATATAATCTTATAAAAGCTTTCCATAAGGGAAAAGTTCGAAAGATCTTTATCCTATTGTTTAAACAAGACAAAATTTTAGGGATTAAACTCAAAAATATATTAGAATAAATCGGAGCAAAAGTTGTATATTTTGAGAGATTTTGACGATGAACAATAAATACATCAAATTAAAAAGATAATGGGTAACAAAGAAAAAATAAAGAAAACTTTATAAATAGAACGCAAGTTCATATATTGAAAATTCATTTGACATTTTTATATTTGGATACTTTAGGCGTGTAATGGGTAAAATTGCAGACCCTTCAAACTATAAATAAACATTGTTTATATTAGTCTTAACATAACAATCTGCAATGGTCGACTTAGTAAAATCTGACACATCTTCATCTTCATGCATCTTTTGTCCTTGATAGGCCTACACGTGTTTTGGGCTAACTGTATGATCTTATCCGTATTTTCTTTGACAAAACTACGTTATGTTAATTGGAAAAAAGAAACCCTAAAATCTTACTAGGTCCTTTAACTCGACAGGGTTTCCAGTACACCTCTCGACCAACTTTTCTAAAACCTCCTTCTACATGACATGCTTCGTCAAAAAAGGTCAAGCGCTCTTCCGGTCAAAACCATTTCGACTATGGGTGAAACCTTAAACTCCTATTATAGCCAAGTTTGATTATGAATTCCCATGTCTATTATTTGTGTCAAAAATACGAGGTAACAAATTTCCACCACAAAATGCCATTTTTCGACCACATATATGTCGAAAGGGAGAAATGTGGCATTTTTCAACAATTTTCGACATTGTTCAGATCATTGTTGATGTCAGTGTCATCATTACGCCTTTTCACAAATTCTATTCACCATGGGTTTTTGCAACAAAAAAAAGCATCATTGCTCCTACTTCCTAAGAGAGTGGGAAGTAACTTCCATAGCCCACTAACGTTTTCAGTTCCAAAATAAGAAACGACTTCAACTGCCACGCGAACGCAGCTTGGCGCAAACTTTACCCACCATTATCCTCTATAAATACCAGCTAGTTTTCATTTCATTTCTTCCACCTTCAAACATCTGCCACACGCTAGCTTTCTTTTTACTCAGCAAAACTCAACTTTTTCCCAAAAGCTTCAGAAAACAACAACAATGGCTACCTTTACTTCCATTTCTGCATTAGACACCGACAAAAATCCACTCCGATTCGTGATTCCAGCGTCAGAAGAGGGGAAAATAAGGCATTTCGTACCTGAGCCACCGCTTGACAAAGAAAAAACCTTTGTCTGGTGTCTGGGCCAGACAAGTACTGATTCCACTTTCCCTTTTTGATAAACTTTTTTTCGTTCCTAGGCCCATTTCTTACTGTAAATCACACCCTAGGAAGGTGAAACGTTTCTTCCCTTGTTATTCTGTTATTGTGCCTTGTGCGTTCGAAGAACGCTCTCTCGACATGAATTTTATGAAGACACATACACATGTTTTTTAACCCCTACCTCATAATAAGGATTACCTTGCATGGATCAACAAAGTTCAGAGCCAAAGGAAAGAACAATAGGAAAACATAGGCATTTCTGATGTAATACAATTGTCTAGAACTAGCTCTAATTACAACCTTGCTATGTTGCTCGCTTTGATCTTCTTTTGGGAAGGCTCAACAAACGCATTCCAACTTCCCTGTGGGATGGTTATGCCAACTTTGTTTAACGTAGCAGCTATCATTGGCCTTCGACCCACATATGAAACCTTCACCCCTATACTAGAAACCTTTGATGAATTATCTTTGATCGATATAACTTCAAAAATTATATCACTGATCACCATGACACCACCACAAAAGAGGCCTCTGACCAATAACACATTTCTTTTCTGACCCTTTGGTTGTCCTACTACTTATTTTGTTCAAGTTCCTTGCAAATAACTAAAAAAATATATTCCTTTAGCAATTCAAATCCATGAGGGTCGAAAGATATCTCTTGGCAAGTTACTTCTAGCCACAATATGTCAATCATTGGGTAGTGATTCTTATAAGCTGAAACACCTCTATGAGATTAATAAAAAGTATCTCCTTTATGAACCCCTATGGCTCTTACAACTTTGCTTGAATGCTACATTCGAACCAAAACTAGAAATAACCATTTCAAAGGCTTTGATGGAAGAGAATTATAGTAGGAGCATTGAAGGCACTCAACTTGCCTTAACTACCCCTACAAGACACTCCTTCGCAGATAAAATTCATGAAATACATCAATTTATTTCTCGATGCCAAAACTTTTGTTTCGACTATGGCACTGTTGGCTAGAACTTCGACACTTATTAATGTTGGAGGTGAGTTGAGAAGTTAGAGGTTATATTCTGAGGAAGTACATCATGATTTCGACAACATAAGGTATTTTGACAACAGAGAAGGCTGGAAGAGGAACGTAAAAATTTGGAGACTTATGCGTGAGATGAAGCAATGTATGGTTCGACTGGAGAAGATCCCTTCGAAGGAGTTTATGCATAGGAGACACTGTAGTCCAGGACTTAGGAATATTTTTGCACGAATTGGAATTCGACGAAGTCCATCAAAGGAAGCATTTGACATAGGAAGTGCAAATGAGGCTGGTAACTGCCTTTTGGTTTTATCCGGTTCATGGGACACGTGGAAGTTTTTTAGGCAACGAAATGCATATAGTGGGAACGTGGCGTGTTCTGGAGAAATAGCCGTAGGAGACAGTTATTTCTAATTCAGTATAAATAGAATATTATTAGCATTTAGAATAACGTGTTCAACCATTGTACAAACTCTACATCATACTCCCAATATATGTGTTTGTGAAAATAGTGCTTTAAGAGAATGTACGTTTGAATACCCTTTTTCAATCAAAGTCATTTAAATATCAGTTAGTTTTCTTCATTGTAATTTTACTTCATTATTATTTACCTTCAAGCAATTTACCTTTTTTTTATCTCTCTACAATTTACGCTCTTCTTTGATTTTCAAAAGAATTTCACAACGTTTTTTATAGCATTAGAAAACACTCAAAGAACATTGCATAAATGTCCATATTCATTGAAATCAAAAACTAACTTAACAACATATGTCCTAGGATTAATCTAGTCGATCATGTAAGCGACCAAAGCTTCAGTAACTTTGGAGGACTAGTGGTTGTTTTCCATTTTCACCGATAAACAAATTGGCACGCCCAGTGGGACCAATATTGTTAATTAGAATCTCTAAAACCATTTGAAAAGATCTCCATTTTTTTTGGTCTTCTGAAGTTTTGTTGCACGAAATTAAGAATTGGCAAGATACCCACTGATAACGAAGCAAGACCAAAAAAGAGATGTGTACGTGTAACGGTGGTGAATCTGCCAAGTAGTAGTGAGTCGCCTCCTCCTTCGACAGGAGAAACCACAGTCACGACATCTGAGGCTGAAGTGGTTCCATCCACGACAAGTATGATGACAGTACCGTGGAGTGCATATACTGGACCTATTTTATTCCCAATGAGGATGCAAGGGCAACCATTAACCCCTTCTCTAGTGGACACTAGTTCGTTTAGGCTATATTTGATTGGGTTCACCATGCCTTTAGGTGGTCGAGACCAACCATATGGTATGCCAACTTCTATGATGGCTAACTTACATAACACAACTGCAGTATTCGATTACCTAGTGGTGAATACTTTTTCGCCAATACAGGGGTTTGGTTCCACTATTAACAATATTGGTCGAAATAGCCTACCCTCAAGGATGGGATATTCAGCCCAGTTACCTAACTTTACTACGAATTCAACAGCGGTTTTAAGGCAGCAAATGGACGAAAGTAACCATGACATGGTCCATATGCTAGCCCAGCAAATGGGAATTATATTTAACCCATTGATCCAAAACACTACCCAAACAAATGAGCAATAGCCAGCATAAATGACTAGAATTGACGATTTTTTGGAGTTCTGCAAGCTCCTCGACAGTTCCGAAGAGATGTGATAGTCAAAAATTAGGGGCAGTCTTAGAGGAAGATCCTACAATTAACCAATTCTAGTGAAATAGGCCCCATGTCGAGGTAGTTGATCAAGGAGTTAGGGTCGAACCCCCTAGGGTTGAACAACCATTCCCAAGGAACAGGAACCTATGGCAGTGATAGTTAATAAGAATCAAGATGATGACAAAGTCATACATCAAGTTCAAAATGATGGTATGGATGGAGATAATAATTTGGTTTCCATGGCTGAAAGGATTATGGCGCGAAATGGGGTAAATGTTGGCCTTCACGGGCCAAATTATATTTCTCCATTATTTGATTACATTTTTCAAACTCCTTTTCCTAGGGGATTGAAAGTCCCCAAATTTATAAAGTTTTCAGGGAATGCGAGTGAATCGACTGTTGAGCATGTGGCGAGATACCTGACTGGAGTAAGAGATCTTGCTAATGGCGAAAGCTTGAGAGTTAAGTACTTCCCTAGTTCGCTCATAAAAAATGCTCGCACATGGTTCATTACACTCTCAGCGAGTTCGATTCATGATTGGACTTATTTAGAGAGATTGTTCCATGAACAGTTCTGCATGGGACAATCTAAGATTAGCCTCAAAGAGTTAGCTAACATTAAACTTAAATTCTCTGATTCAATTCATGATTGCCTTAATAGCTTTCGTCTATTAAAGGAAAGGTGTTTTACACAAGTACTTGAACATGAGATGGTCCAAATGGCCGCTGGTGGATTATACTACTCTATTAGGAAGAAGTTAGATACCCAATGTTTGAGAGATATGGTTCAGTTGGCTGATAGGGTTCGACAAGTAGAGTCCTGAAAGCTGAAAAAGCCAGGGCCACTAAGAACAATACAAGAGAAAGGGTATCTTACATTGATATATATGAAAATAATCAAGAAACATGTATTGACTCTATAGACTTCGACGAAAAAGAAATTTATTTGGCCAAATTAAAATAAGGACCACCTTATTCATGTAAGGTCCTTGCACCTTCAAATGGGAAAAATCTCGTCGAACCTGAAAAGAATTATAAATTTCCTAAAAGAATATATATGTTTGACATCACTAAATGTGATGAGACTTTTGACTTGTTAGTCAAAGATGGCTAAATGGTAGTGCCTCCCGGCACTAAAATGTCTCCGTTAGAACAACGAAAAAACAAGGTTTTTGCAAATATCATAATTTCCTTGGCCATAAAACTTCTTAATCTTTCCTTTTCAGGAATTTGGTGCAAAACACCATTAAGGATGAAAGATTGAAGTTTGGAGACAATACCAAGTCTCAAATGAAGATTGATTCAGATCTCTTGCAGGTGGGAGAAGAAAATTACACTGAGCCAGCCATCATCAACATGGTCGAGGCTTCTGAAATCTGCAACGTGATTGAAACTACTGAGGATTTCGAGAAGGTGGTCGAATCTGAAGTAAGGTTACTGATGGCATGGTGGTCAAAGTTGAAATTAAGGCTACTGAAGGCCTTAAGGTCGAAGTTAAAACTGGGGCTACTGAAAGCCTTAAGAGTAAAGATAAAATTGAGGCCACTGAGGGCCTTGACATTAAAGGTACAAATAAGGCCGCTAAAGGCCTTAATATTGAGAAATGGAGGTTGTTGAAGGCCTTGAAGTTGAGGAAATTAAGGTTGCTAAAGGCCTTGAAGTCGAGAATATGAATGAGGTCGCTGAAGGCCTTAGGGTTAAACTAAATAAATTGAAGATTAATGATGGTACCAACTTGGAAGTCCATATGGTTGAGGTTAGTAGTGAAAGACATACTGATGAGGAAAAGGCTCATCGAAATGAGCAACAAATGAGAGTGGCCTGCCCTAAAGATGATGAAACTTTGTTGGAATTCCTTCAACATTGTCAGAAGAATAAATCTGAAGTTATGTTATATCCTAGGTGCAGTTTTGTGTTTCATAAGAAAGCAGCTGAAAGTATTGAAAAGATTCAAATAGCCAGCTGAAAGGGAAACTAGAAAGATACTCGCAGTAATTTCATATTTGATAAGAGAGGAGTCCCTAGAAGAATTGAGCAGGGAGGCCCAAGTCTCCAACTAAACAAACATTCTACATTTAAGCCAGTTGTCGATGTACCCAAAAGAAAATGGGTAAGGCATGCTGAAAATGGAGAAAGAGGCTAAGAAAAGTGGCAAAGCTTTGAAGTAGAGCGGGGTTCTTCGATGGCCTACAGGAAAGAGTTTCAGGTGTCAAAGTAGCAAGCATACTAGCTTGAAAGATACAAATGAAGGAATTCTATGTCGAGGTCACAGTGGCACAAACAACAAAGAAGAAGAAAAGCTAAGAGAGAAGCAAATGACAAAGTGATGGATGAATTCAGTACGAATGTGCTTTTAGAGAAAACGGTGTCGAGGACAAGAAGCCAGTTTGAAGGAGATTGTTTCCTAATCAGCTGGAGGATCTTAAGAGTAAGCCTAGAGATATAGCAAATGATGAAGATATGTTAACCGATAATACAAAATCCGAAGCTTCGTTGGATATAGCTTGCAACGTGGTTTTTGTGCTTCCTAGGAAATACAACCAGATTACTGAGGTTGAAGAACTTGATGATGTAATGGAAGATTAAATGGCTAAACATAAGCCAATATGTTATTGTTGGCTTCTAATTTCAACGCCTGAATGAAGTAAAAATAACAAATAGAGTTTTCTGAAGAAATCTAATTACTTCGACTAAAACTATGTTTTTAAAATGAGAGTCGAAGGCGTCTTTTCGCCAGGAGGGTCTATGTTATGGACTTAGAGATATTCCTCAGCAGTTGGAAGACCCAATTCGACAGAAGCATTGTTAGGAGGTATTTCGACGAGTTCATTTGAATTCAAATAAAAAAGGGAAAGTCCGTTTTTAAGAAAGACACGTGGAGCGCTCTTATGGTTCAAAGGCATATGCAGCAACACTTGTCTTGATTTCGTTTGTTAGTCGTTAATGGTAGTTATGTTTGATGGTTATAAATAGCAGGTCTTAGTGTTAAGATGTGTGTGTGTTCAATTGTGTACAAAATATTTATTTACTCTAAGTATCTGTGTGATTGAGAGAAACAAGTTGTAAGAATGTACGTTGACTATACACTGGTTTTCATTTCAATGCAATTTGACAAATCTCTTTATTTAAGAATTTATCTTTTCTTTATGCAAGTTCTTATCCTTGTCATTTACCAGTATTTTGATTTCCCTTACTTCCACTTGAATTCATTTACACTTGAAATAAGTTGTCTCACCATGGAATTTGTCGAAGTGTTCATAGTTTTTATGAATTTCATTTAAAGATCAATTAGCACATGTCTTGGGATTTGTATGGTCGATCCTTCAAGTAAAACAGATCTCTTTTCAATTTGTCAGATTAGCGGTTGTTCACCAATTTTCACGGCGAACAAATTGGCACGCCCAGCGGGACAGTGCTAAGTGATTACAAAAATCGTTTCTAAAAATTCTCTTTGGGAAAAACTTTATTAGTTCTGTTTTAAAAGTTTTTTTTTTCTCTTGGGAAAAACTCTGTTGCATGTTATTGAGAAGTGGTAAGGTAGCCACTATTAACGAAGAGAGACCAAAAAGGAGATATAGGAGGAGAATGGTGAAGAATCTAAACCAGCCAAATAATCCTCAAGATGTCTTGAATAACAATATAGAACAACCCGTAAGGGCTTCGACAAGGGGACCAACGGTCTCAGCGTCTGTTTTTGAGGCAATACCGTCTATGGGAAGTTCGATGCCCACACACTCGATTTCCCATAGCAACCTATTTTGACTTACATTGGGCCAATGGGTCCTCCACAGACCCCACCACCAATAGGGACTTCGACATTTAGAGGCATTTCTCCCTCTGGGTTTTCAATGCCTTTACCTCAAGACCTGCCCTATGGAATGCCAACTTCGTTGATGGCAAACTTATAAAATGCTCCTTAGTTATATACAGAACCCATAATGACTTCGCCATTACAGGGATCTGGCACTGGGGTAAATGTGGGTCGAAATAGTCAGAATTTAGGTATAGGGTATTCAGCTCAGATGCCAGGTTTGACGACCAATTCTGCATCTTATTTGAGACAATAGATGGACGAAAGTAATAATCAAATGGTTTAGATGATGTCTCAAACTATGAGAGAAATCTTTCAGCCCCTCATTCAGAATACTACACAAGTCAATCAATAATTGGCAATGCAAATGACGCGCCTGGTGGAATTCTTGGGTGTACAAAATCCCCCTCGACAACCACCGAGGGAGTGTCTGATAGAAAACTAAGGAGTAGTCTTCGATGAAGACAACACCATCAATACAATTCCATAAAATCTGGCCTAGGAAAATCAAAACAACCAGGGAATGGTCGAACAACCTAGAGTCAAACCTCTTGGGAGTCAACCACAAGTTTCTAGAGAAGAAGAACCAATGGTAGTTTTTGTAAATAGGAACTAGAATGCTGAGAACGTCGTACAACAAGTTTGACATAACAATCTAGAAGCAGACAATAATTTGGCTGCCATGGTTGAAAGAATCATGGCATGTAACAGAGTAAATTTTGGCCTTCGACGGCCAAATTATACATCACCGTTATCGGAATATATCTTCCAGGTAGATTTGCCCCTAAGAACCAAAGTCCCCAAGTTCACTAAATTTTCTAGGGATACCACTGAGTCTACTGTCGAACACTTGGATAGGTATTTGATATAAGTGGGAGATATTTCGAATTATGAGAATCTTAGGGTTAAGTATTTCCCAAGTTCTCTTACAAAAAACACTTTTACCTGGTTCACAAATTTACCTCCAAATTCGCTTCACAATTGGGCCCAATTAGAACGTCTATTTCATGAAAATTTCTATATGGGATAGACGAAGATTAGTTTGAAGGAATTGGCCAGTATAAAATGAAAGTTTATTGAGCCAATTGATGATTATTTGAATAGATTTCGACTTCTCAAGGCAAGGTGTTTCACGCAAATACCAGAGCATGAGTTAGTCGAAATGGTTGTTGTTGACCTAGATTATTCCATCATAAAGAAGTTAGATACTCAATACCTGAGGGATATGACCTAGTTAGCCGATAGAGTTTGATAGTTAGAATGTTTGAGAGAAGAAAAAGTGAGGGTAAATAAGAATAAAAGGATAGCCTGTGTCGAATTCAACGGAGACAGCGAAGGGTCATGCAGTGAGTCTATAAGTTTCAATGAAAATGAAATAGATCTCACTGAATTGAAAAAGGGTTCACCCTATTCTTACAAGGTTTTAGCACCTTCGAATGGGAAGAACCCTACTGAGTCAGATAAGAATGATAGGTTTCCTAAGAGAACTTATACATTCAATGTCACCAAGTGTGATGAAATCTTCGATTTATTAGTTAAAGTTGGCCAAATGATAGTACCTCCTGGTGCTAAGATGCCCCTTTAGATCAAAGAAAGAAAAGAGGATTTTGCAAATACCATAATTTTTTGGGCCATAAAACCTCTCAATGTTTTCTTTTCAGGGATCTTGTGCAAAATGCTATCCTGGAGGGGAGATTGAAATTCGGAGAGAAGCCCAAAAGCCAGACAAAGGTGGATGTCGAGCCTCAACAAATTGCTGACGCGCACTATACTAAGAATAAAGAGGTTAACATGGTTGAGGTTGCTCAGGGTCTCAATGGCGTTGTCAACATGGTTGAAGTCACTGAGGACTTTGTTAATAAAGTTGTTCTGGTTCGAGTCACTAAAGAGCTTGGCCAAAAATTTGTGACGAATTTTGTTCGAGAAGCAACTGAAGGTTTCACCCAGGAAACTACTGACAGTTTTGATAGCGAAGTTGTCGATGACTTTGCTAAAATAGTTGTTGATGACTCCAACCGTATGATAATAACGAAGGAAACCACTGATGGTTTCATTCAAATAGATAAGGATGTTGATAGCCTTCAAATGCAATTATGCAAATTAGACATTGTTGATGATGTCAACATGGACATTAACATGGTGGAAGTTTCACAGGGAACTCCCATGGGGGTCGACCGGGAGTGTCGGCAAGAGGAATACAACAAAGTGGCTTACCTGAAAAGGGAAGAAATCCTTATCAACTTTCTTCACAGGTGCCAAAACAAAAAGTCTGAGGTGATGTTGTGCCCCAGGTGCAGTGCCGTGTTCGACAAAAAAGTGGAATGAAACATAGAGGGTGTCAGAAAAGCAAAAGAGAGGTGCGATCAAAGGGCCTCTTATAACCAACAGGATTTCGACCTATGAAAGAAAAAGACGAGGAACTGAAGCCTTTTGACAAATTACCCGTGGGGAGAAAATTATTTGCTGCCCAGGGAAAGGAAGCTAAGGAGAAGCATGATCGAGAAATGGAAGAAGACGAAATGCTTATAGATAATTTTGACTCTGGGTCAGAAGGTTCTTTAGATATCATAGTAAACATGGTATTAGTTCTACCCAGGGAATTTAACCAGATCACTGAGGTCGAAGATCTAGATATGTATACAGAAGCAGAAATGGCGGCACACAAACTAGTGTGCTACTATGTCATGAACAATGGTTGTGTCGAAGAGCAAAATACATTCTTTGATTGATCAGACGAGGCAATGAATAGTCATCTTAAGCCTTTCTTTATCATTGGAAAGGTGGAGAATGTTGCAGTCAACAAAATTCTAGTGGACTGTGGTGCCACAGTGAATCTAATGCCACACTTCGTGCTGAGAAGAATCGGCATGTATGACATAGATACCAAGCCTCATAACATGGTACTCTCCAATTATGAGGGAAATGTGGGCACCACTCTGGGTGTTATACAAGTTGATTTGACGGTGGGGACTGTTACAAGGCCTAATGTTTTTATGGTCGTCGAAACGAAGGCTAATTACAACTTGTTGCTGGGTCGAGAGTGGATACATGGATTTGGGGTTGTGTCATCTTCCATGCACCAGAGAAACACGATATGAAGACCATATGGTATCGTCGAAAATATTGAAGTCGATCAAGGATATTTTAAAGCTCCAATCAACCATGTCGACAGGCGTAGTTTCGACAAACACTTGGCCAATATTGCTCCGTGCAATCTGACCAATTTTGCTTTCACCCCAGACGATGATGTTTATTGTTCGTTGTATCTGCATCCTGTTCAAGGTTTTCGATGGGATAGAGAAGTGGTAGGAGATGACAGCCTACCATACCTTGATGTGTCTGGGATAACCCCAACAGATTAGGGAAGCGAATTCGGTGATGATGACTGAATTCTAAGTGCTAAAAAGGATTTCAGCTTACGTATTCGAAAGTAAGTTATAAACGACCTTAGAGGCTGAAATGGAAAACATGGTTATAGAAGCCAGCCAAGTTTCACACGAAGAAGGTCCTGGTAAGGACTTTGATCCAGAACCTCCTGATAGGGTTCAGGAAGAACAACAAGGCCAGAGGCTGATGCAATTTATGATTATGAGCCTTTGGGTTTTGAGAAGGATCAATTGGTATCCAACATTAAGATGCTAGCGCAAGATCCACTTCAAGAAATTGACCTGGAAGAGGGGGCAATGAAGAGGCCAACATATATAAGTGTCAACATCAGCCCACAACTCAAGGTCTAAGTAATCCAACTACTGAAGGAGTTTAAAGACTGTTTTGCATGGGATTACGACGAGATGCCTGGTTTAAGAAGAGATTTGGTCGAACTAAAGTTGCCAATAAAGCCTGGAAAGAAGCCTATCAAGCAGAATCCAAGACGGTTTACACCAGCAGTTCTATTGTAGATCAAAGAAGAGGTCGAAAGGCTTCTCCGATGTAAATTCATTCGTGCAGCCAGGTATGTCGAATGGTTAGCAAATATTGTGCCAATTATTAAGAAGAATGGTTCTTTGAGAGTATGCATAGATTTTAGAGATTTAAATGTTGCAACTCCAAAAGATGAATATTCAATGCCTGTGGCGAAAATGTTAGTCGATTCTGCCGCAGGCCACGAATGCCTTAGCATGCTTGATGGGTATTCTGGATATAATCAAATATTTATTGCTGAAGCGGATGTCTCGAAGACAGCCTTTCGATGCCCTGGAGCCTTAGGCACTTACGAATGGGTAGTAATGCCTTTTGGTTTAAAGAATGTTGGTCAATGTATCAAAGGGCAATGAATTCGATCTTCCATGATTATATAGAGACTTTTATGCAAATATACGTTAATGATATTGTTGTTAAGTCTGTTTCAGGGAAGAGTCATATTGACCATCTTCGACAATCTTTTGAAAGGATGAGAAGACACGGTATAAAAATGAATCCCCTCAAATGTGCTTTCTGTGTCCAGGCGGGAGATTTCTTAGGCTTTGTGGTCCATAAAAAGGGAATTGAAATAAACCAGAATAAGACAAAGGCCATAATGGAAGCGAAAACGCCATCGACAAAGAAAAAATTATAGTCACTGTTGGGGAAGATTAACTTCTTAAGGAGGTTTATATCGAATCTCAGTGAAAAAACTCAAGCTTTCTCACCTCTGCTTCGACTCAACAAAGAAGGGTTCGAATGGGGGAAGATCCAACAAGAAGCCTTCAAGAAAATCAAGGATTACTTAAGTCATCCTCCGATTCTGTCACCACCTTGTAGAAATACAAGTATGAGGTTGTATAAATTTGCATCAGATAAAACCTTAGAGAGCATGTTGGCCCAAGAGGATGAAAATGGTGTCAAAAGAGCCATTTACTACCTTAGCAGAGTTTTGAATGATGCAGAAACTAGGTATAGCATAGTTGAAAAATTATGTTTATGCTTGTATTTCTCTTGTACAAATTTGAAGCATTATATAAAACCAGTTGATGTTTATGTTTCATCTCATTTTGATATCATTAAACATATGTTCTCCAAACCAATTTTGCATGATTGAATTGGTAAATGAGTGTTAGCTTTGACTGAGTATTCCTTAGCATATATACCTTTAAAGGCTATGAAAGGACAAGTGGTAGCAGACTTTATAGTCGATCACTCAATAAATGAAAGTAATATAACCTATCTCAAACTCGAGCCTTGGAAATTATATTTCAAAGGCTCTAGTCATAGAGATGGAACCGGTGTAGGAGTGTTGATCATTTCTCCTGATAAAATTCCAACAAAATTTAAGTATAAAGTCGAAGGTCTTTATTCGAATAATGAGGTTGAATATGAGGCTTTAATAGCCGGACTTGAAATATTGTTGAAATTAGGGGCAACTCGAGTCAAAATAATGGGAGACTCAGAGTTAGTCATAAAGCAAATTACAAAAGAGTACAAATGCGTCAAAGAAAATATTATCATGTACTTTGTAATGGCCAATTGATTATTGAAAAGATTTGAAATGGTTAGTATTCAACACATACCTCAATTGGAATCAAGTAGCTAATGATTTGTCCCAAATTGCTTCAGGGTATAAAATTTCGAAAGAGAAACTACAAGATGCAATCGAAGTCAGAGGAAGAGTCGTGTTAGCCAGACTGTTCCCATCAGATTTTAAAACGACGAAGCTAGGATACGCTAACAAGGAGAACTTCGAAATACTCGAAATAGATAGCTTGGTGGATGGAGATTGGAGGAAACCAATATTAGAGTATCTGCAACATCCAAAGAAAGGAAAGTTAAGTATCGTGCTTTGAGTTATGTTCTTTTGGGAAATGAGTTGTTTAAAAACACTCCCGGGGGAGTTTTGCTTAAATGTCTTAGTGAATCGGAGGGTTATTTAGCCCTTTCAACTGTCCGTAGCGGGGCGTGTAGGGCACATCAGGTTGGCCATAAGATGAAATAGTTGTTGTTTCGACAAGGCATGTATTGACCTACCATATTAAAAGACTGTATCGAATTTGCTAAAGGATGCCAAGAGTGCCAAGTACACGCAGGAATACAACATGTTCTCGCAAGTGAATTTCATTCTATAGTTAAACCATGGCCCTTTAGGGGCCAGACTTTGGCTTTGGTTGGAGAAGTTCGACCAGCATTATCCAAAAATCAAAGGTACATCAAAGCCATACGTTTGCTAAATGTCGACCAAGAAGATGTAATTGAATTCATCAAACAACACATTATCTATAGATTTGGAATCTTTACTGGTCAAAAGATGTAAGGTTTCACTAAGGAAATGGGTTTCAAATTGTTGACTTCCATGCCTTATTATGCTCAGGCTAATGCTCAGGTCGAAGCAGAAAACAAGGTAGTGATAGGTCTAGTTAAGAAACATGTGGGAAAAAAGCCTAGAAATTGGCACAAGACTTTAGATCAAGTGCTTTGGGCATGTCAAACTTCTCCTAAAGAATCGACCAACGCAACTCCGTTTTGACTAACGTTTGGCCATGATGCAGTATTGCCATTAGAAATCTACTTACATTTGACAAGGATCCAAAGGCACCATGAGATTCCATCAAAATCCTATTGGAGCATGATGTTGGATGAATTAGTTGATTTATATGAAGAAAGACTTAATGCCTTAGAATTGTTAAGAAGACAAAAGAAAAGAGTAGAGAAATCGTATAACAAAAAAGTTAAGGCCAAAATGTTTTCGCCAGAAGAATTGATTTGGAAAGTAATTTTGCCTATGGATCAAAAAGATAGAGCCTTAGGTAAATGGCCCCCTAAATGAGAAGGACCTTTTCAAGTTATGCAAGTCTTTTCTAACGGTGCGTACAAGATCAAAGAATTAGATAAAGATAAAAGAATCTTGAAGATAAATGGGAAATATTTGAAAAAATATAAGCCTGCACTTCAAGAAATAAGGATCACCAGAGAATAAATATGTGAGAAAAGTAAAGCTAAAATGGTAAATAAATATGCAAAAATGGCTTTATCCGTTACAAAAATGCCACAAAGTCCCAAAGTCATAATATGCAAAGAAGGAAAATAATAGAAAGTAAGTTTAGAAAGGAAGGGAGCTTTTCATTTTTTCATACTTCGACTTCTGAAGGAGCAGGCGGCATTCACAGATAATCTTGTTGGTGGAGAGAGCTTCGATATCTTTGTCAGGTTGTTGAGCCTTCTCAAGGTGATGAAGGACAGCCTGGATCTCTTTCACCACCTCATCTTCAACAGAGCTGAGTAAAATAGTTTTGCATTGCTTAGCCTGAGAGATTTTGTTTTGCATAATGGAAAATTATCTCTCCCATTCTGCAATGCTTTTGTCACAGTTTTTGCCCTCTTTATTATTTTGGAATGCTCATGTCACACTTTTCAACCTCTTTCTTATTCTGCTAAGAGAATTTCTCAAGTGTCAAAACTTTTTTAGTGGATGTAGAGACAACCTCCCATGCAGCTTTTTGACTGCTAGTTTCCTTAGAAAGGTTGCTTAAGAAGTATCGAAGGCGGTTGAGGTTAGTGACAACTAAATCAATCATTATGCTCAGTTCCATAATGATATCAGCCACTTCTGGGGAAACTTCCAAGACATTAATTTGTTTAAGAAGCTTCTTAACACTAAAGCTGGCACAAACATCTTGTTCTAGGATTCGAAACAAGTCTACTGCAAAGATTTTTCTTTTATCTGCGCCAGCAATTCACTGTCAATTTTCCCAGTTAGGGTGTTCCCTGAGGCAGTCTAAGTAGTAGTACTCTTGTTACCAAAGCTATATTGAGAACCGAGCATAGCCTTTAAGTACTCCAGTGGTCGCTGAACTTTCAAAGATTCCAGTTCTTCATGGGAAAGACTGGTCGATTGAATGCCAGTCGAAGTGTTGGTTGGAGGATCCTTGGATTGGTTGTCTTGGTTAACTTGGCCTTCCAGAACCTCCACCTCAATCTATGCTTCAAATGCATTTTTCTATCCTTCTTCTTCTTCTTCTTTTCCTTCTTCATCTTCTTCTTCTTCATCGTCTTTTTCCTCTTTGTCTTCTTCTTCCTCTTCAACGGGTTTGTCATCCTCACTTGGTTGTTCCTTGAGATCACCCTCAGCATGCTGCTCTATGTCAGGTATCACAGTGTCCCTAGAAAGATCAACAATCTATTTCTTGACCGGGTCATCTTTTATAGTAGATGCTTCGACGTGAGGGAATTCTACCACAAGAATGACTGGCGTCTTCTTGGGAGCATCTGTAGATTGGATTCCCTCCTTAGAAACTTTTGTCGAGCCTTTTGCAGAGGCCCCATAAGGAATTTTTGGATGGTAACTTGGGTCACTGATTATTGTTGGAATAAGCTTCTTCACCATGGGTTAACCCCTGGTGTCGGTGGTAACCTGTAAAGGAAAAAGGCAAAGAATTAGAGGAGTAAATGATAAAGAAGCTGTACAAAGTTGAAGGAGAAGTTTTTACCTTGGGCTCATCAACCCCAGGACTAGAATCGTCGCTTTCAGTCTGTGTTGCGTGACTAGCAGGAGTTACTATTGTCGAGAGTTTACCAGCCTTTGGTTTTGGTTGGTTGAAGGCTTCAGTTGTTTTGGTTTGCTTCCTCCTCCTCTTCAAAGTTTTCTCTTCAGGAGGAGATTGGTCCTCCTCATCTGACTCGATGATGATTTGGTGGGAAGCTCCCCTCGATTTTTGCTTCTTGGGAGTAAGGGGTGGCCTTCGAGAACTCTAAGAAATTTGAAGCATCAAACAACATGAGATTTTGCAATCAACGAGAATTAAGTAAGAAATTTACCTTAGCAGCTTGAGTGCTTTCTTCTGTCTGCTGTTCGATTTGCTTCTTCTTTTTTGGGGCAACTTTAACAGCTGAAAGTCAAACAAAACAATACAAGTAAGATGATAAAAAAAAATCAAATAAGGTAATTTAGTTCGAAAACCTCCCATTCCACACCTTCATATATTTCAGATTCAATGTGAACATCTTTGATACTGATATGAAAAGGACCTTTGAAAATGTATAGAGTATGCTTAGTCGCAAACACCCGCTAATCCTTCAGTTTTAACTGCTGACAAAGGATTTTTATGGAATCTCCACAGATAAAACAGTCTGGAAATGGAGGGGCAAGGGCCACTCCAAAATTAGCATTTGGCAGTTGAGGAAATTTAAGAGAAATTTTTTTGAAAGCCATAGCATACCGTTCCTTGGGAGGAACGAACGAAGGGAGTTCCAAATTCTCCAATATGTTTGGCAGATTCTTCTTCAATATCACTGTCAGAGTCTTCATCAGTCCATGAAACAGCTAGACCTTTCTTTTGTGTCTTGAGATAGGTTGGGCATTCATATATTATGTGACCAAAACCTTCACACCCATGACATTGTATCCCTTTGTTGTTTATGGGTTTTTCTTCAGTCCTAGTTCTACTTCCTGCATCATTTGACTTACTGATGTCAAGTGATATGTTCTTGACATTTGGTCTTGTCTTCATATCCATTCTTTTCATTACCTTGTTGAATTGTCTTTCTAGCAGAACTATGGTATTTGATAGACTTTCATTTGTATCTTCATCATATTCCTCTCTTCTTTCAGTATTTAACACAAAAGATATGCTCTTTTTCTTGTCAGCTTTGTCACCTATTCCTACTTCAAAAATTAAAAGAGACCCAATGAGTTCATCAACTTTCATCTTACAGATGTCTTGTGCTTCCTCTGTAGCAGTTACTTTCATGTCAAATCTCTTGGGAAAAGATCTGAGAATTTTTCTTACCAGCTTTTCTTCAGACATTTTTTTTTACCTAGGGCACTTGAAGCATTTGCTATTTCAAGAATATTCATATGAAAGTCATGTATGTTTTCATCATCTTTCATTCTCAGGTTTTCAAACTTGGTTTTGAGAAGTTGAAGTCTAAACATTTTTACCTTGGATGTGCCTTCATGAGTAATCTTTAGTATTTCCCAAGCTTCTTTAGCAATCTCACAGTTGTTCACCAGCCTGAATATGTTCCTATCAATTCCATTAAATAAGGCATTCAAGGCCTTGGAGTTTCCTAGAGCCAGATCATCTTCTTCCTTTGTCCACTCTTCCTCATATTTTAATTCAGACGTAACCTTTCTCTCTTTATCAATAATCACAGGATGTTCCCATCCCTTTATGACAGCTTTCCATGCCTTACTATCTAGAGACTTTAAGAAAGCAACCATCCTAGGTTTCCAGTAGTCATAATTACTCCTGTCCATGGTACCAGAAAGTATTGTCCCTAGATCTCACCCAAAACCAGAGCAGAATGCCTGCTCTGATACCAATTGAAATTCTGGTATCAGATATTAAATGTCGAAGGTGATGTTTATGACACAAATATCTGTTTCATCAACAATAAGAACAAACATAGACAAATAACAATTGTAAAGAGACACAACAATTGTTAATCCAATTCAGTGAAAACACACCTACATCTGGGGGCTACCAAGCCAGGAAGGAAATCCACTAAGTAGAATTAGCTTGAAGATACACATTAGACTCTCTCTAGTTTACCGTCTTCTCACCTAATCTCTACCCTTGCAATTTCTACCTAGGACTCACCTAGATAAGAGACACCTTCCACCCCCCTCAATCACAGTAGTGATATCAATCAACAAAAATAAGAAGACTTTAGAAGACACTCTTCAAAGTCACAACTTGATCTTGCTTAAAAGCTTCAATCAAGTACAATGCACTCTTGCTTACAAGCTTTGAGTGAACAATTTACAATTAACAACTTAGTCCAATTCACACATTAAAAAATGAGTGAATGGCTCACAAAACTAACACACACGAAGGCTAAACCTTAGACACATGCACACACTTTTTAATCCTCACTTCTCTTATCTCCAATCTAGGGTTTATGCTTCTTTAAATAGTAATGCAGAATGGGCTTGGGTTGTGGCAAAAGTAACAACAAGTTTGAGAAGATTTCAATCTTCATAAATTGCAACAATGAAACAGATTTGATTTGATCAATCAGATCTAATCAAATCTTTCTTCCAATCTTCAATAAAATCTTCTGATAAAAGCTTCAAATCAAATCAAATATGATTCACAATATCTGTATCAGAAACGCCTTAGTAAAACACCAATATTCGCAGATTTTACACCAGATCAGTGCAACAAGATTGCACAAAAAGGAATAGACACACAAACACATTCATACTGAATGTTTTGTCCATGAGTGTCAGGATATCATATTTGACATCATAAGATAAGTCTTGCTGCAACATCCAAAGCAACCTGCAGAACCTTAAAGATAGATGTCACGACATCCTGTAGGACATCTTGTGATTACACCTATTTTTACCAAAATGCCTGCCAATCAAGAACTAACAAATACATTTAGAGGACTCAGTGGTACATGCATCTTATCGGCATAAATTTGACATTTATGGCATTTCCTGACGTACTTAAAACAGTCGGACTCCATGGTCATCCAGTAATATCCTGCTCTTAATAGTTTTCTGGACATCGCATGTCCTTTAGCATGAGTACCAAAAGAACCTCTGTGGACCTCTTCCATCAGCAAATTTGCTTCATTCTCATCCACACAATGCAACCACACCATGTCGAAATTTCTCTTGTACAACACATCATCCTTGTTCAAATAAAATTTTCCCGACAGCCTCCTCAGAGTCTTCTTATCTCTACTTGTTTCCCCAGGCGGATACTCTTGAGTCTTGAGGAAATGTCTGATGTCAAAATACCAAGGATTCCATCTAACGCTTCTTCTACTGCAAATATAAAAGCTAGCCTATCGAGGCACATGATAGTGATCATTGGAGCTTCATTCCAATAATTCACTTTATACATCGATGGTAACGTTGCCAAAGCATCCGCCATCTGATTTTTAGCCCTTGGTACGTGATGAAATTCAACCCTGTCGAAGAAAGGAAGCAGTCTTCTTGCATAATTCATATAAGGCACCAGATTGGCATGACGATTTTCCTACTCTTCTTTAATCTGATTGACGACTAAGGCCGAATCACCATACACATCTAGATTCTTGATTCTCAAATCAATAGCTTCTTCCAGACCCATGATACATGCTTCATATTTAGCTTCATTGTTGGTGCAGGAAAATGTTAATCGGGCGGTGAACGGTATGTGAGAATCACGAGGAGTCATAATGATTGCCCCAATCCTGTTTCCGTATGAGTTAACAGCACCGTCGAGGACCAACTTCCACTGAGAACCATTTTCGGGACCATCGTCAAGTAGAGGCTCGTCACAGTCTTTCATCTTCAAAAACATTATGTCTTCATTCAGAAACTCAAACCTCATTGTCTGATAATCCTCAATCGGCTGTTCTGCAAGATATTCTTACAACACACTCCCTTTAATGCCTTTTTGAGAAACATATTAAATGTCATACTCTGTTAGAACCATCTGCCATCTAGCAATTCTCCCAGAAAGCGCTTGCTTCTCAAACACATATTTAATCGGATCCATCTTTGAAATCAACATGGTTTTATGATTTAACATGTATTTCCTTAGGCGTTTGGCTTCCCAAGCAAGTGCATGACATGTCTTTTCTAGCATTGAGTATCTCGACTCACACTCTGTGAACGTTTTACTCAAGTAGTAGATAGCGTGTTCTTTTCTACCTATCTCGTCATGTTGATCGAGCACACAAGCCATTGAGTTCTCAAGAACCGTCAAATACATAATCAAAGGTCTCCCTGCAACTGGAGGCATCAGCATCGAAGGTTCCTGCAAATACTCTTGTTTCCAAAAATCCTGTACCCACTCTCCTAGGAGACTTATACCATTCAGTACATTACAAGAATGAGAGGAGAATGGGAATGATTGTTTCTTGTTATACATTGCTTTTCCACAAGTGGTTTATAGATCATCTTCCTCGTTTCAGAGTTTTTGTTGATTCGAGAAATTCATCTAAATGGTCAAAGAGACTCATGGTTTTGACGACCAAAGATATTGTCTAGTTTAGTAGAGATCTACTTGGTAAAAAGATCATCTTCAGTTGTGGTAGCTTCCCTAATGTGACTTTGATAGGGAGGAAATAGGGAATAAATTATAACCATTCTCTCGTCGTCAGATAATTTGGATATGCATTGAGGGGACCCCCGAAGGATGAAGAAGTACAGGAATCTTTGTACTATACTGGCATAGTTGACCTTAATATTCTTACAAGATTCGTTGATGCGTCGGGTAAAATCTAAAATAAGGGGAAGCTTTCTTTAGGGAAGAGTGATTGTAGAGCCTACGATCCATACGTGGAGTGGGTTCAGAAGAGGGTTGAGGAGATACTATTACCTTCCTCTATTAAGGAACCCTTGTATCCTTTGGTTATTGAGCAGCCTACAACGATTGATATCCTGAGATACAATAAGCTTTGGGTAGAGAAGGAAGAGTTGCGCAAAGAGAACGAAGAATTGAAAAACGAAATCAGTCAACTGAAGCATGACAAGAATGTGGTTGTCCACTTGGCTAAAGTGAAGACAAAAGCATTAACCAAGTTGGAGAAGGAGCTATCTGAGGAGATGAGGGTGCGAGAGCGGATTAGTCAAGATCTGAAGAGTACTGGTAGCATTTTGAAACATAGAAAGAAGGATTTAGACAAAGTCCATCTAGAGATATCCAAATTCAATGAGCAATGGAATGCTACAGTAACTGCTAACAAGATCAGGGAAGACCAACTTCATAATCAGATTGATAAGCTGAAGGCGCAAATCAAGGTCAAAGAAAGAGAGGTGATGGTAGAATCATCCCGTAGATGCACAAGTGAGCAGAAACTCATTGAGACTCTATCAGCGCTTGAAGAGCTCAAGATCTGGGAAGATTTAAAGAAACCCAGGTTGGAAGATGCCTTCGGTGAAGATGCTTGGGAAGAGTCTTATCATTGTCTTAGAAATGTTATACATAGAAGGGACATCCTCATTAGAGAATTGATTGTCAAACCAGATCATTCAAACATGAAGACGATGCTCAAGGAGGCTTAGACCTGGAGCAAGAAGAATGGTTGCTGGGGAGGATCATCATATGATATGTCATAGTAGTTTTTCTTTTTTTGTATCTTGATCATCACCAGATCTGTTGGATGAGATCAGTTCCTTTTTGTATTTGGATCTCTCTCATTTGTTGATATGTACTGACTCAGTTTTACTTGATCTATGAGAAGATTATTGTGGTATTCTTATCCATCTTTACTGTTCATGTTTATTGAAACCGAAATCAAGGGAGAGATCTCCTTGTAAATACATAGACATGTTTGCATTTTGAATTTTGTATTTTCATTTGCATCGCAGGTGTCTGCAGTGGCCTTTTGTTCTTATCTCTGCTTGGTTTTCTTTAAAAGTAACACAATTGATGAGTTCGGTTTCCATAAATACTCAACTCGAGGGAATCAGCAAATGATTATGGATCAAGTTCAGGTTGAATTGCAGGAAGTCAGGGCTCACATGACCTAGTTTATGGAGCTAATGCAGAATGTTGCCAACAGACAGGAATAATTGAGGACTCTAGTCCAACCTCTGATAGCACGGGTTGATGAAGAGGGTGTTTTGCATGGAGGATCTGGTGTTATTCCTCCACCTGTTGATGAGACTGTTCCACCAGGAAATAGTATTCCTGCTGTTGTCATACCTCCGGGTGGAGGTGCTGTTAATGAAACTGGTAATGTTGTTGGTGGAAGTGCGTGCGCTATACACGGGGATGTTGGCCCTCAATGGGAAGATCATCAGGATGATGTCTTTTCTATGAGAGATATGAAATGTGGCTTGCCCTCTGAAGCTAACAAAAGGTTTAAGCTGATTGAGGAAAATATGAAGTCTTATGAGAACCAAAATTCTTTGGGTCTCGATATTTCAGATCTTGGTCTAGTACCCAGGGTCAGAATTCCCCCGAAGTTCAAGGTGTCATATTTTGACAATTACAAATGGACAACCTGTCCTAGAGTACATATCCGAGCATACTTCAGAAAGATATCTGCATACTCTGACGACAATAAGTTGTTAATGCATTTTTTCCAAGACAGTTTGGCAGGAACGTCTTTGGGATGGTATATGAGGTTGGAGAGAACCCATGTCAGAAGCTGGAGAGAATTGGCAGAGGCCTTTTGATCAGTGGTTTTTACACGTGATTTTACCGTTTATTTCAGTTAATCATTTGTTTTGTCTTGTCGCATTTTAGTTGTTTTTATTACATTTTACGTGTAGATTTGATATTTTCACTATTTCTAGGTTCAGGTAAACAATAAAGGAGAAGCAGAGCAAAAACCGGGGAAAATGGCAAGATTTTGGAAGAGTTTTGTTGTGAACCAGCAGACTGACACGGGTGCCCGTGTCCTGTGACACTGCCCGTGTCAGGGCTACTGAAAGTAAAATCTTTAGCAGTCTGCACGGAAACGATCATAACTGGAGTTTCGGAAATCTGTTTGAGGCGTTCTAAAAACCGCCGGAAAGCTAAGGGAGAGAGCTACGACTTTCGTGTTGGAGTCGAAGTCAGATTCGCAAGAGGGGCCTGACACGGGTGCCCGTGTCGTGTGACACGGCCTATGTCAGGATGTGCTCAGAAGAGGTGATTTTTGGTGGAAAATAGTGGCCTGACACGGCCGCCCGTGTCACGTGACACGGCCCGTGTCAGGACACCTGGGACTTGGAAATTTCACGCGAAAAATGTGTCAGGAAGCCATCACATCCGCCTGTGTTGCCTGACACGGCCCGTGTTGGTTAAAATGCCTCATCACATATTTTTCTTCTATTTTTGACACTTGTGATCCCTGAGGGTATTTTGGGCATTTCCCTGGTACTGAGTTTGAATGGAGACTATTTGATACGTGTTTTGAATAAGGAGAAGGGACTTTTGAAAAAAAAAGAAATTTCACGATAAAGATTGGAGTGATCAAGGATTTGGGAACGGAAGATCCTCATGAACGGAAGCGATTGAAGATCAAAGCAACCAATTCTCTTGTAATGTTGAATTTTATTATTGAGTTTATTTTTATTATTATGAGTAGGTAAACCCCCCAATGCTAGGGGGTGTCCCTGAATTGACTCTGTAATAACCTTTGGTTTCTTGAATTATATATTTCACTGCTTTCTAATCATCGTTGTTATCGTATAATGTTTTATGGCTTTTATTATTTGACAAATGGGAATATGATTTACGGCTAACCTTAGGTTTGGAAGAACAAGTGTTAACGCGTGTATACGATAATACTATAGTAGATATTGCCTAGGAATGGGGATACCTTATAGTAACCGTAATGTTTTAGATAAAATATATTTCTGGGTATTGTTCCTATACCGCCAAGGAATTGGGGCATAGGGAGAATACCAAAGGGTTTTCTGCTAAGGAATTAGAGTCAACTAATCTTTAAAACCGGTAACGATTAAATTGAGCAGTGATTTCTGAAAATTAAGGATTAAGGTTATTACAAGGTTTTTTCATACACCCTACCCTAGCATGCTTCTCATAAACGTTTAAAACCTTTATTTTACTGCTTTTGCCTTTTGGCTTGATAATTCTAAAGAAACAAACCAAAACCCCTTATGACTTTTTGTTCAATTGCATTATTATAGCACTTGTGTTCATACGCAGTCCGCAAGATCGATATTTGGGGAATTTCCCCTTATTACTACATCGGTACAATTAGTACACTTGCTAATTTATCGGTCAAGTGTTTGGTGTCGTTGCCGGGGACTACCAGAATATAAGTTGTATTCGAATTCAATTGAAATTTTGTTGCTCTGCGACCAAAGTTTTATTTTCAGTTTTTATTTTTAATTTTTATTATTATTATTTTGTTACTACTAATCTGCGTCTAACATTTTCATGCGAGGAGACCCCTCAGCTAATTTTTCTTTAGACGCAGAAATTGAAAGGACTCTACGCGAAAGACGTAGGCAAGCTAGATTATTAGCTTCAGAAGAAGAAAGAGTTTCTGTTCGTTCAGATTCAAGTTCGGAATCAGAAAGAGACACTGAAGCTATGGCGGATCTCCCACCAGCGGAGAGACTTTTGGGAGATGGAGGGGAAAATGCTCAACCAAACCGGATGACCATCGTGAATCAACCGATGAATGTGGCACACTTTCAGCTACATCCTTCCACCATTCGCCAGTTGGAGAGAAAGCCTTTCTCTGGAAGAATCAACGAAGATGCAAACAAGCATCTGCAGAGATTCCTAACAACTACCACATCTTTGAAGATATAAGGTCATTCCGAAGAGGCTAAGAGACTTGTGATATTTCCGTTCACACTGACTGATGATGCGGAAGAATGGTTCTATTCACTTCCAGCTGGGAGTATCACCACATGGCGAGAGATGGAATCTGCATTCCTTAATGAGTATTTCCCTGCTTCAATGTTTATTCGAAAAAGATACGACTTTGTCAATTTCAAACAAAAAGAAGGGGAATCTCTAGGAGATGCATACAAGAGGTTTTAAAGGTGTCTGTCAGCATGCCCTACTCATAACATGGATGCCACAGAGCAGATGCAGAACTTTGTGAATGGTTTACGACTCAAGACAAAATAGCTTATAGACACTGTTGTCGGTGGCTCAACTAATTTCTCAACAGCCACTGGTATCAAGAGGATCATAAAAGCAATTGCTGCCAATGAGAATCTTGAGTTGTATGATCGCATTGTGAACCAACCAGAGGGCAAGATTGATTTGAAGCTAGCCGAGCAAGTTGTGAACATGGAAGAGAAAATAAAAGCTGAAGTGGAAAGAAGGCTTAAGGGAATGAACTTGGGTACTGAAACTGTAGCTCAGGTCCAACCTATCCAAGCGGTGAGTTGTGAGGTTTGTAATGGTCCCCATTTTACTGTACATTGTCTTACTACTGCTTAACAAATTGAAGAGATAAAATTTTTGAGGCAGAACAATCTATATTCTCAGACATATAATCCAAGATGGAAGAATCGTCCTAATTTTTCCTGGAAAGACCAAAACCAACCTCCTTACCCGCAACAACAACAGGCTCCTCAAAAAGCAGAATGGGAGTTAGCTATTAAAAGAATGGCAGCTCAAAGTATGCAATTTCAAGAAGAGACTCGTAATGTTCAAAGGAATAACATAGCTTTCATCAAAAATCTTGAGTCGCAAATGGGACAGATAACCCAACACCTCTCAACACATACTCAAGGAACCCTCCCGAGTGTGACAGTACTGAATCTAAAAAATCAAGAGAGTATTAATGTTATCACAACCAGAAATCAGAAAATGACAAAAGAAAAGGAAGCAAATGAGGATGAATGCATAGAGGTGGAGCTTGAGGTTAGAGAAAAAGTGAAAGAACCAGAAGAAGTTGTTCTATCTGAAAAACAAACTGGGGAGAAAAAGAAAGAGGAGGTTAAACCGAAAATTAAACTGTCGTTTCCTCAAAGAGTTACAAAGAAGGATCAGAAAGAGAAAGACTTTGGAAGGTTCAGTGGAATGCTCAACAAATTGGAAATCAACATGTTGTTCTTTGAAGCACTCGAGCAAATGCCTTTGTATAATAAATTTATGAAAGAGGTTATAGGTAAAAAGAGAGCAATGGGTGAAGAACCGAAGATCACAACTGAGCAATGTAAGGAAGTATCACAAGAAAAGAGAATCCCCATCAAGAGGAAGGATCCTGGACCAGCTGTAATCCCTTGTACTATAAAAGACCGAACTTTTAAGAAAGTCCTAATTGATTCAGGTGCTAGTGTGAGTCTCATGCCGTTATCTATTTTCAAAAAGCTGGATATTGGAAAAGTGAGCGATACGGGAACAAGCTTGAAGTTTTCCGACCACACAACTAAGATGGCATATGGGCTAGCAGAGGATGTTCTAGTGAAAATCGATAACTTCACTTACCCAGTTGATTTTCAAAACATGGATATACTAGAGGATGAAGAGACTTCGATCATACTTGGCCGGCCGTTCTTGCTTACCAGTCGGTGCAATATTGATGTGGAAAAAGGTACACTCACTTTGAAATGTTTTGATGAGGAAATCACGTTAAAAGCTCATGAGGTTAGAAAGAAAGGTAAGGAGAAAGATGTTAAACCGTCAGTTGGGAAGATCAACACAACTAAGAAAAAAGAACGGTCAAAACCACTTCAGGTTGCTATTATCTCTAAACCTACCAAATATTCTGTTGCGAATAAGTCAAGCAATAGAGTGTGGAGGCTAAAGTACCCCCCATAACAATGGGGCATCGACCGTCGAGCCATGCGACGTTAAACGAAGCACTGCGTGGGAGGCAACCCACGGATTTTAAGTATTGATGTTGTTTCTTTTGTTGTTATTGTTTTTGCAGGAATAACGAGAGTTTGCAAGGGAAAACGTGGAAGCAGCAAAGAGATGTTGAATTACATGTCGACCCCTATGTGAGGATCTCTGTGAGTACACCTCTTCCTCTCTTGTTCTTGAACATTGAGACAATGTTTAGTTCAAGTTTGGGGGAGGTTTTACCGTTTTGAATTGTCAATTTAAATACCTTTTATTTTTAAGTTCGGTAAAAATCACACTGAATTCGCCCATACGGAGACCGTAAAATTTTTCTTGTGATTGGTAGGTGTGTAAGGTAGTTAAGAAAGTATTTAGAGTTCAAGGGAAGTGGAGTTTGAACTAAGGAACTTGGGAAAGTTTGGAAATTGAGGTATAGCTCGAACACCCTAGGTTCCCCAGAGTAAGGAAACGAGTCCAACGTGTAGATTTGTGCCATAGTACTTGGATTTGAAAAGTATACCCCGATTAGTTTATTGTGACAGTCCGACATGATAAAAAAATTGTAGATATTGATTTTGAGAAAGATGTGTGGCACCAAAAAGAGTTGAATAATAACGGTAAAGACAACTTGTCCTTCTAAGTTGGGTAACCCTCACCCGATTATTTAGCCTAACGGTGGTTGAATCTCTATAGTCGTCCCAAAGTGGACTAATAAACGCCTGTGAGCGAGAAAAAGAATAAAGGTGCCACAGGAAAAAAATCTCGAGCAAAAGTGTACATGCCTTAATCTGATTATCTGAATGAAAGGGGTGGAAAATTGAAGAAAAGACTTAAGCCCAAAGCATAGTTGGAGAGGTGGCCGAAAGGGGGATTTAGGTCCATAAGTTTACTGCGGTATGTGTTTATGTAATGCCTTCGTTAACGGATGAGTACCAAGAGAGCTGGTTTGAGCCGATCAGAACTAAGACTCACGTATGAGTATCGACACGCCTTACATCCTGAGCCTTTCACTTGATGTGCTGTTTGATTTGAAAGTATTTATCCAAGCTTTTTGCTTGAGGTCAAGCAATGGTTTAAGTTTGGGGGAGTTTGATCAGTGGTTTTTACACGTGATTTTACCGTTTATTTCAGTTAATCATTTGTTTTGTCTTGTCGCATTTTAGTTGTTTTTATTACATTTTACGCGTCGATTTAGTATTTTCACTGTTTCTAGGTTCAAGTAAACAATAAAGGAGAAGCAGAGCAAAAACCGGGGAAAATGGCAAGATTTCGGAAGAGTTTTGTTGTGAACCAGCAGCCTGACACGAGTCCCCGTGTCCTGTGACACTGCCCGTGTCAGGGCTACTGAAAGTAAAATCTTTAGCAGTCTGCACGAAAACGATCATAACTGGAGTTTCGAGAATCCGTTTGAGGCGTTCTAAAAACCGCCGAAAAGCTAAGAGAGAGAGCTACGACTTTCGTGTTGGAGTCAAAGTCAGATTCGCAAGAGGGGCCTGACACAGGTGCCCGTGTCGTGTGACACGGCCCGTGTCGTGTGACACGGCCCGTGTCAGGATATGCTCATAAGAGGTGATTTTTGGTGGAAAACAGTGACCTGACACGACCACCCTTGTTACGTGACACGGCTTGTGTCAGGACACCTGGGACTTGGAAATTTCACGCGAAAAATGTGTCAGGAAGCCAACGCAACCGCCCGTGTTGTCTGACACGGCCCGTGTTGGTTGAAACGCCTCATCACCTATTTTTCTTGTATTTTTGACACTTGTGATCCCTGAAGGTATTTTGGGCATTTCCCTGGTACTGAGTTTGAATGGAGACTATTTGATACGTGTTTTGAATAAGGAGAAGGGACTTTTGAAAAAAGAAGAAATTTCACGATAAAGATTGGAGCGATCAAGGATTTTGGAACGGAAGATCCTCATGAACGGAAGCGATTGAAGATCAAAGCAACCAATTCTCTTGTAATGTTGAATTTTATTGTTGAGTTTATTTTTATTATTATGAGTAGCTAAATCCCCCAATGCTAGGGGGTGTCCCTGAATTGACTCTGTAATAACCTTTGGTTTCTTAAATTATATATTTCACTGCTTTCTAATCATCGTTGTTATCGTATAATGTTTTATGGCTTTTCTTATTTGACAAATGGGAATATGATTTACGGTTAACCTTAGGTTTGGAAGAACAAGTGTTAACGCGTGTATATGATAATACTATAGTAGATATTGCCTAGGAATGAGGATACCCTATAGTAACCGTAATGTTTTAGATAAAATATATTGCTTGGTATTGTTCCTATACCGCCAAGGAATTAAGGCATAGGGAGAATACCAAAGGGTTTTCTGCTAAGGAATTAGAGTCAACTAACCTTTAAAACCGGTAACGATTGAATCGAGCAGTGATTTCTGAAAATTAAGGATTAAGGTTATTACAAGGTTTTTTCATACACCCTACCCTAGCATGCTTCTCATAACCGTTTAAAACCTTTATTTTACTGCTTTTGCCTTTTGGCTTGATAATTCTAAAGAAACAAACCAAAACCCCTTATGACTTTTTGTTCAAATTGCATTATTATAGCATTTGTGTTCATACGCAGTCCGCGAGATCGATATTCGGGGAATTTCCCCTTATTACTACATCGGTACAATTAGTACACTTGGTAACTTACTGGTCACCTTTGTCCGCCACTATCAGTACAATAGTGATATGGCGTCAAACAGGGTGCAATTATAGATTTTGTCGCAGAAAAATAATGAGAGCTTTAAAGAATACGCCCAGAGGTGGCCGAAATTAGCGGCAAGGGTGCAACCTCCCATGGTGGAGAGGGAATTGATTGACATGTTTATGGCTACATTTCCTGAAGTGTTTATGAGAAGTTGATAGGTTGTATGTCGGCAGGATTTTCTGACTTGGTGATGGCAGGTGAGAGAGTGAAAAGTGGAATTAAGTCTGGAAAAATTCCAAATAGAAGTGGAGCCTCTTTAGGAGGATTGAAGAAACCATATACAGCAAACCCTAAGAAGGGGGAAGGGGGTGCTAATGTTATTTCTCACAAGGGTAAAGGTAGAGTTCAATCTTAGTATAATCAGCAAGTTACTACTGTAGCCATCTCGGCTCCACCTCAGCAACAGATGAATGCTCATCGGTACTATCTTGGTAGACCAAGAACGACCAACATACAGTTTGAGACTCCGCCAATGTCGTACTTACAATTATTGAAACATTTGCTTTAATTGCAGCTTATTCAAAAGAGGACCTTGACACCTCTCACCGGTGCACCTTGTAACACCCTTTTCTACCCCACAAATATAATGGAAAATCAATCACATTTATCAGAGTAAAATATTAAACATAATAAAAATCACCTCAAAGGGCGTACATTTCTCAATAACTCAAATAAAAGTCAATGCTCCGTAAACAACAGGTTTTCCCAAAATTACTCAAAAGGCAGCGGAACTCAAAAAGGCAAAATCTAAAGTTTTCCTTGCGCAGCAACATAATCAAAATAACAGTAATCAATAAAACATGGTTTAACTCAAAGACCCCAACCCAATGTTACATTATCAGAGCAAGACCCTCTAAGTCAACCAAAAGTCAAAAACTCCAAAAAATCCTCGACAGCATCCACGGCTAAACCTGGTCATCTGCATGTTACTCATGTGGAGGCAACATTCAAACAGGCAGGGTGAGTAAAACGATTCATAATAATCAATATAAGAATCAATATATAAAATAGCATCATTTTCGTATTCAACATCATCATAATCATCAAGGAAACATCAAAAAGCCATAATATCATAAATTACATCAAATTGTCATATAAATGCAAATACAACAAGACTCATGCATGTGGTACCAATTCATCAAAGTTTGATGGACACTGGGCCATCAGCCCTCCATAGATCCTCATCAATAGGATTGATTCTACACAAGAACCGGAGCACAACAAAATACTTCACATCCGCACAATAGGACTGAAGCCCCAAGAATCAAACACTAGACCGAAGTCCGAAATGCATATGAATGCATGATGCACACGTCAATATCATCCTCATAATTAACTCATTAGGTGCATCATCATTCATCAAAATCATCATAATAATCATGTCATCATATAATCATCAAAAACTCATGGAATCAACATCATAACTCATCATCATTACTCATAGGAATCATCATACAATCATGTATTAATCATATATGAATCAGAGTCATACTCAAGGTAATACATCCAGAAAATCACAACATCAAAGCATCAAGACAGCACTGCACAAGAACACAATTCGCGAAAATTTGTTACATTTGCTGGACAGTTTGTCGTGCAAGTCTGGGGAAAATGTTCACCGTGCGAAGAATTGTTCGCTGCGCGAACTCGCGATTACAGCAAAACACTGTTACCCACCAGTAGCAAAACCAACCCAAAAGTCCCTATGATTTCCTTCCCCAATGCCCCAAAAACATCCTTAAATCATTCCTAAGGTTATACGGCGATAAAGGCACAAAATCTACGACTTATTAGGCCAATCCCGTATCATATTTACGCCTCTAATTCCCATAAAATCCTAACAATTTTACCACATTCATTAGAGTTCTCATAATCAATTACCCTATACAGTTAAAACCTCAACAACAGATTTTGGCCACGAAGGCCTAATTTCCCTTACTCCCAAATCAGCCTCAAACCTATCAGACCATCAGTTCAAATCCCTCAAACTCATTAAACTCACCAGAAAGGCAACAACAATTCAATACTAAAAAAATCCTTAAACCCTTAAACTGGCTTTAAATACATTGAATCATATATTGAGAACAATGAAGGTAATACTCCCCATACTTAAACAACCTCAAAAACGGATTTGCCACGAAGGCCTAATTTCCTCAAACTCAAAAACCTCCTAAATCCTTAAATCGACTTTAAATACATTGAATCATATCTTGAAAAAAATGAAGGCAATACTCCCCATACCTTAATTGTCGACTCTAAGCCTTTCTCCTTGATTCTTGGAAACCTCGCGAAGCTTTGTCTCAATCCCCTTCCTCAGAGCTCTGACCTCTATTTATTCCCTTTTCATGGTATAACAAGAATGAATCTTAATTGCCTCAAGATTCCTTTTTGTTATACCTAACTTTGGGCCTTAAAATGGGCTTTCCAGTTTCACCCTTACTAACTCCTCCTCAAAAGTCCATTTTCCCCTCAATTCACTTATTAATAATAATACCAACATATTCATATTATATACTATTATTTAAATAAATAACTCAAAATCCATAATTCTCAATATTCACACCAATCACTGAAAATCACCAAAAATACGAATATTCATATTTAAATAAATTAAATAAATATTCCTACACACAAGCTCTCAGAAAATCCTCTAAAGACTCGATAGTTCTCTCTGTCTGTCCATTCGTCTGCGAATGATAGGCAGAACTCAACCTCAACTTAGTACCCAAAGTTATCTAAAAACTCTCCCAGAACCTCGATGTGAATCTCAGATCTCTATCAGACACAATACTTGAAGGAATACCATGCAGTTTCACAATCTCATCAATATACAACTCAGCCAGCTTCTGCAACGAATAATTGATCCTCATCAATATAAAATGAGCCGATTTGGTTAATCTATTAACAATCACCCAAATTGAATCATATCCCTTCAAAGTCCTCGGTAGACCTGTCAAAAAATCCATATAAATGCTATCTCATTTCCACTATGGAATATTCAATGGTTGCATCAAACCCAACGGTCTTTGATGTTCAATCTTCGACTTCTGACAAGTCAAACAAGCATACACAAACTCTGCAACTTCTTTCTTCATCCCTGGCCACCAAAACAATTTCTTCAAGTCTTGATACATTTTTGTGGCACCTAGATGAATACTTAACCCACTTCTGTGACCCTCCTCAAGAACACTCTTCTTAATTTTTGGCACATCAAGAACACACACCCTATCTCTGAACCTCATCACAACATTCTCATCGACCCAAAAATCACCCTCGTTAACTTGGTTGATTAACGTGAGATGATCCACCAAACTCAAATCAAATTTTTAACCCTCTCTGATTTCTTGGAGAATACCACTAGTCAACCTTAGCATACCCAACTTCACACTGTTAGGAGTCTCTTCGCACAATAGACTCATATCTCTGAATTATTCAATCAGTCCTAAATCTTGAACCATAAGAATCGACATATGTAAGGACTTCCTACTTAATGCATTAGCTACAACATTAGCCTTACCAGGGTGGTAACTCAATTCAAAATCATAATCCTTCAGAAGTTCAAGCCATCTCCTTTGCCTTATATTCAAATCTTTCTGATCAAACAAATACTTCAGGCTCTTGTGATCAATGAACACTTCGAACCTGGACCCAAAAAGATAATGTCTCCAAACTTTCAACACGAACACCACAGCGGCCAACTCTAAGTCATGCATAGGATAATTCCTTTCATGAACCTTCAGTTGTATGGAAGCATAAGCAACAACATGACTATTCTGCATCAGTACACCACTAAGACCCATTTTTGATGCATCACAATATACCACAAAAGAATCACTCGGATTTGGCAAGATTGGTACTGGAGCAAACATCAACTTTTTCTTGAGTTTTACAAAACTCCTCTCACATGAAACATCCCACACATAAGCTTGACCCTTTCGAGTCAACTGAGTCAACGACAACACCAACTTCGAAAAGCCTTTTATAAACCTACGATAATAACTAGCTAAGCCAAGGAAACTTCGAATCTCAGTAGTAGGCTTCAAAGTGTCAAACTGTAACACAACATCAACTTTGAACAGATCAACATCAATCCCTCCACTAGAAATCACATGGCCAAGGAAACTCACTTCCTTCAACCAAAACTCACACTTGGACAACTTGGCATAAAGCTTCTTGTCCCTCAAAACCTACAATACAACTCTTAGATGTTGTGCATGTTCTTCCTCGAACTTCAAATATATCAAGATATCATTGATGAATACTACCATAAATTGATCCAAATAAGGATGAAAAATCCTATTCATATACTCCATGAATACACGAGGTGCATTAGATACACCAAACGGCATTACAGTATATTCATAGTGTCCATACCTCGTCCTGAAAGCTGTATTCGGAATATCATCAAGCTTAACACGAATCTGATGATAACCGGACCTTAAACCAATCTTACTAAACACACAATTACCCATCAATTGATCCATCAGATCATCAATCCTCGGAAGTGGATACTTATTCTTAATCATCACTTTATTCAACTGTCGATAATCCACACACAATCTCATGCTACCATCTTTTTTCCTCACCAACAACACAGGAGCACCCCACGGAGAAACACTCGGTCGAATAAACTTCTTCTCAAGAAACTCTTCCAATTGTTTCTTCAATTATCCCAACTCAGATGCAGACATCCGATAAGGAGCCATCGACATAGGACTAGTGCTCGGTATCATGTCCACAGTAAACTCTACCTCACGCTCAGGAGGAAAGTCACTTACGGCGTCTGGAAACACTTCTGGAAATTCCCGAATAACTGGTAGCTCAACGCTCATTGCTTTATAATCAACTTGAAGTGATGCAAACAATGCAAACATATGAGCCTCATCTTCTAAGAGTTCTTCTACTTGCTTAGTCGATACAAACATCAGCTCTCCACAACCATCAAACTCTGAGAAACTCGCAATCTTGTTGTAGTAATCGATATGAACATAGTTGAACTCTAACCAGTTCATTCCAAGAATAACATCAATTCGATGCAAAGGTAGACAGATCAAGTCCATCACAAAATTCTTATTATAAATGGTCAAAGGGCACTCAAACAGACTAACACATTAGTCACAGAACCATTAACCGGGGGTATCGAAACCATACTCCTAACCATAGAAGATAATTTTAAATTCAACCTCGTAGCACATTCAAGCAAAATAAACGAATGAGTAGCACCAGTATCAATCATAGCAATCAATTCAACATCATTAATAAAGCAAGTACCTCTGATCAAGTTATCTGTCATGGGTTCTTTTGCACCACTCAAAGCAAACACCCTGTGGTGTTGTGGAGCGCAAAAACAGAATTTTAGAGAAGTGGGAAATAACTATGACCAATTAGAGTTGTCAACCAAAATATTTTTTGGTCAATGCTATTAGAACAACGTGTTATGTTTTAAATAGGATACTTATTCATCCTATTTTAAACAAAACACCTTATGAACTTTTAAAAGGTACAAAACCAAATTTATCGCATCATGGTGTACTCGGATGCAAACGATTTGTATTAAATAATGGTAAGGAAAATCTTGAAAAGTTTGATGCAAAAGCTGACGAAGTGGATGATCTCCCATTGGCTTGGAGAACTTCCAAGGACCATTCAACCGACAACATTCATGGAGATATTGTAACACCATGTTTTGCATATAGAATATTTTACCGTATTTATTTAATTAATTATGCTTATTTTTATTTTATTGTTAGTTTGGTTGTAGGGTGTGAGTCCTTGAATTAGGGGCTTGGTTAAATAATTATGTGTGGAATAAATAATTTAGAGTTATTTTAATAGGTGAAATAATAGCTTTATTATCTTAATTGAAATAAGAGGATAATATTCAGGATAATTAGAATAAAATAAAATTGGAGTTAGTAAGAGGAGTGATGGTATTAGGAGAAATACGAGGATAAGTTGAGGGTAAAAAGGGAATAGCCTAATTTGAAGGAAATATGTTTTAGAATAAAATAGGGATCTAGAGAACCAGAGAGTGTCGGTACGTGTTTTTGGAAGTTAGAGCAAAAGAGACAAATTGGCTAGAGGTAAAAGAAGGGAAATTAAGAGAGGATTGCATCAATTGCTAGGATTTCAAGTAAGGAGGGTATGTGTTTCTCTAACGGGTGTTAAAGCACGTGGGGTAGATGGAGGGACCCATAACCTCCTTAGGATTGAGTGTTATAAATCTCAATTCAAATTTTTTGTGTTATAACCGTTGTTTTATGATAGAATTGGTGTGAAATTCATGTACCCTATGTATGCATAAATTATGTCTTGATGTTGTTGATGATATTATGCCATTGACTCATGTTTGAAGATTGTGACCTTAAGTGTGTTAATGATGATTTAGATATGATGAACATGATGATATTATTGTAATATGTTGTTTGTAACACCCTGTTCCCAAAATAAAATAAAACAAACAATTAAAACACATATCAGAGTTTCTCTCCTAAACGGGATGCCACAATACACATCAAATTTTCCACAAGTATTTTTTCAAATAATTTAACTGAATTTTTCAATAAAATTGCAGCGGAAAAATATATGGTCTGTCATAACACAAAATATTATCTGCATACATCATCCATATCCATCGTCATCATCATATATACAATAACGACCATCTGCCCCAAAATACACAACATCAACAAACATCACTACACATATACAAAAGACAGATACGCCACAGGGGCACACATATCAACATCGACAGTAAAACTCCCAAAACGCCTCGGTGTTACGTATCAGAGCAGCCCTAAGGAGACACCACAATCCAACAAGCTAAACACCTGGATTGTCTGTACTTCCGAAGAAGCACAGACCACAACAACAACAGAGGGGTGAGAATTACGATTAAATAATAATGGTATAATAGTACATGAAATAAAAGGCATAAATCATAATAATACTATTTCATATACATATCATTCGGACTCACGGTCCCACCATCAACCACAATGTACAATCACGCAACAAATGCACTCTCACAACTATAACATACGATACCGACTCACAATTCACGATGGGCACCGGGCCATCAACCCTCCTTACAGGAGCACATATCACCGATGGGCACTAGGCTATCAACCCTCCACTCAGGGAGCACACCACACTGATGGGCAACTGGCCATCAACCCTCCACAATAGGAGCACCACAACAATAGTGATGGACACCTGGCCATCACCCTCTACAACGGGAGCACATCTCCGATGGACACCTGGCCATCACCCTCCACTACAGGAGCATCTCATTAACATCGATGGACACATGACCATCACCCTCCCCACCGGGAGCACAACACAATACCGATGGTCACTGGGCCATCACCCTCCTCTACGGGAGCACACAACGATATTCACACGCATCAAACATCCAGCACACCAAGTGCACACTGATCCTATTGATCCACCCCTCATACAACATATACATATACACAACACACAAGGCGTACCGATTCCACGGATCCACTCACATCATAAAATACATATATAACAAGCACACAAGTGCGTCGATCCCACGGATCCGCTCACCACACAATTTATCACATACTATGCACACAAGGCATGTCGGTCCAACTGACCCAATACCTCACATAACAGCATACAGATGCAACACATAATGAGCGCACTGATCCTCACGGATCCATTCACCACAACACACCAACACAACGCACTCAAGGCGCAACGATCAAGCTGATCCTCATATCTCACACGCAGCGCACACACGGTGCACATGTCTCACGTATACATCCACACCGGTTCATACATAACGCATAATTAAATGATTATGCCACTAGCGATACACACCAGCCAAACAGCTCTACAACCACCAACATATGCCCGCATCCGCTCTCCAGCAAACCTCCCAGCACACATGACCAACGAGGGTCCAAGTCCTCAGAGGAACAACACCAGACAGCAGCAAACACACAACCTGCTGCCGGGCTCGCTGACGCATTCGCCCGGCGAAGCCCCGCAGCGAACACTCGCTGCCATTCGCCTAGCGAAACCTCTAGTGAAGCCAGACAGAAGCTTCTGCCAGCACTCGCTGGCTAGTTCGCCCGACGAAGCTTGGCGAAGGCTCACCCCCATTCGCCCAGCGAACACCTGCGTATTCAAAAAAATTCTGCGCACCAGAATCATCATCCACTCCCGATTCCGCCTGATTAAATCAAAACTCTCAACTAACAACACACTACAACTGAGCTACGGGTCTATTCCCGATTCTATCCGATAAAACGCATCATCTGCTCAAATTACCGCCTTCCGACATAACTCCGAAACCACTCAAGAACCCCAAATTCATTCATCCCAATATTTCTCAGCACATGCAAACGAATTTAGCATACTCTAACGACTTAATCTCACTAATAATCACATGCATTCATCATCAAATAATAATAATCAATGGGGTTGGGGATTTTCCCCCCGTTTCTACCGATTTCATGCAAAAACTAATTAACCGTAAAATTCTCCCCCCCCCCCCCCCTTACCTCAAATCCGTGTTGATGATGAAAGAGCTTCACAATTCTCAGCCTTGATGATCTTGTTGCTTCAGCTCCAAATCTTGCTCACTCTTTTTCTTCACAAGCGTGCGTGTAATCTTCTCCTCTTTTTATCATGTTCTTCCTCCCCCTTTTCTTTTCAATTGCCCATAATGCCCTCTATTTCAATAATTCCCTTATTAATCCAAATAACTCATTTTTAATCCAAATAATGATATTCCTCCCAATTTCTTTTTATTTCAAAAAGTCCAATTAATAATAAACTTTATTCCAATAATATTATTAATATGATTTATAATTAATAATAATATTAATATTAGTAACACTCTACTAATTATCATATTATCATCATTATTAATCATATTTCGAATATTATGGAACTTGCTCCACAACCCAAAAATCCACGCAAGCACGTACTAAGAGTGAAAATAACGCCGAAAATGAAATTAATTAAAATGGGCGTTACAACTCTCCCCCACTTTAATCATTTTCGTCCTCGAAAATACCTGATAGAAACAACTTTGGATACGCTTTCTGCATCCTGCTTTCCAATTCCCAGGTCACACTGCCACCTGCAGCACCTCCCCAAGCCACTATCACCAACGATATCTCTTTTCCTCTAAGTCGCTTCATCTTGCGATCCTCAATTCTCAACGGCAACGACTCCACAGTTAGATTCTCTCTAACTTGGACTTCATCCCTCTGAATCATGTGAGACGGATCGTGAACATACTTTTGAAGTTGTGACACGTGAAACACGTCATGCAAGTTCGAAAGCTCCGGCGGCAACGCCACCCTATAAGCCACAGTACCAACCCGCTGCGAGATCTGATATGGTTCGATATACTTCGGATCCAACTTCTTGGACTTCAAGGCACCTCCAACACCCGTCACTGGGTTAACTCTCAAGAATACATGGTCTCCCACACTGAATTCCAACTCTTTCTTGCAGTTATCATAATAACTCTTCTGCCGATCCTGAGATGCTTTCATCTTTTCACGGACCATCTGTACTGTCTCAGTAGTCTGTTGTACCAACTCTGGTCCCAACACAACACGCTCACCCGACTCATACCAACACAAAGGAGTCTTGCACCTCCAACCATAAAGAGCCTCAAACGGTGCCATCCCGATACTGGAATGGTAACTGTTGTTGTACGTGAACTCTACCAAAGGCAAATGAGTATCCCACGTACCACCTTTCTCCAACACACAAGCCTGCAACAAATCCTCCAAAGTCTGAATAGTCCACTCCGACTGCCCATCCATCTGCGTATGATAAGCTGAACTCAGCTTCAACTCGGTACCCAAAGTCTCTTGTAAACTCTTCCAAAACGCAGAAGTGAACCTCAGATCTCTATCTGACACAATACTCAACGGTATACCGTGCAGTTTCACAATTACCTGAATATAAATCTCTGCAAGCTTCTCCAACGGAAAGCTAATACTGATCGGTACAAAGTGTGCAGACTTCGTAAGCCGGTCCAAAATCACCCAAATGACGTCAAATCCTCTCGCCGTATTCGGCAAACCTGTAACAAAGTCCATAGCAATACAATCCCACTTCCAAACAGGAATCTCTAACGGTTGCATCATCCTAGAAGGTCTCTGATGCTCCACCTTCGACTTCTGACAAACTAAACAAGCATAGACATATCGAGCAATATCCTTTTTCATGCCCGACCACAAAAACAACTTTTTCAAGTCCTGATACATCTTCGTAGCTCCTGGATGAACACTCAGGCTACTACGATGTCCTTCGTCCAAGATCGACGTCTTCAACTCATCATTATCCAGCACACAAATTCTGCCCCGAAACCTCAACACACCCGCACTATCCAACCTGAAATCACTACCGGAGTCACTTCCGGCCCCTCGTATCAAATCCATAAGTTTCACATCCAACTTCTGATGTTCCTTAATCATGTCCAAGAAATCATTCTTTACTTGCAATTTACCCAACGTCACACCATCCAATGTAAACTCACAAACCATGCTCAAATCCCGAAACTGCTCAATAAGCTCCATCTCTTTTACCATCAGTGCCGACATATGAGTTGTCTTTCTGCTCAACGCATCCACAACCACATTCGCTTTCCCTGGGTGATAACTCAAACTAAAATCATAATCCTTCAAGAATTCCAACCATCTCCTCTGCCGCATATTCAGCTCCTTCTAATCAAACAAATATTTCAAACTCTTGTGATCACTGAATACCTCAAACCTCAAACCATATAAATAATGTCGCCAAATCTTCAACACAAAAAATATCGCAGCCAATTCAAGGTCATGAGTAGGATAGTTACGCTCATGCACCCTCAATTGCCACGAAGCATAGGCTACCACTTTTCCATCCTGCATAAAAACTCCGCCCAATCCCATTTTGGACGCATCACAATATACCACAAAAGGCTCACACGGATTCGGTAACACCAACACCGGCGCTGAAGTCAATATCTTTTTCAGTTCCTCAAAACTCTCTTCACAAGCAGTATCCCACACAAACACTTGATCTTTCCTTGTCAACCGAGTCAACGGCAAAGCCAATCTAGAAACGCCTTCAATGAATCTTCGGTAATACCCTGCTAAGCCCAAAAAGCTTCTGACCTCTGTTACCGTCTTCGGTGGTTCCCACTGTAACACCGCACTCACCTTAGATGGATCCACAGAAACACCATCACCGGAAATAACATGCCCCAGAAAACTCACCGTCTTCAACCAGAACTCACACTTTGATAACTTAGCAAACAACTTGTTATCCTTCAACACTTATAAAGCGATCCTTAAATGTTCCGCATGCTCTTCCTCAGACTTAGAATAAACCAGAATGTCATCAATGAACACGACAATAAACTGATCCAAATAAGAATGGAAGATACGGTTCATATATTCCATAAACACACCCGGCGCATTAGACACTTCGAAAGGCATTACTGCATACTCGTAATGTCCATATCGAGTCCTAAACACCGTCTTCTGAATATCACCTTCTCTCACTCTTATCTGATGATAACCTGACCTCAAGTCGATCTTACTGAACACACGAGCTCCCACCAACTGATCCATCAAATCATCGATCATTGGAAGAGGATATTTGTTCTTGATGGTCACTTTGTTCAACTGTCGGTAATCAATGCACAAACGCATGCTACCGTCCTTCTTCTTCACTAACAATACTGGAGCTCCCCATGGCGACACACTTGGTCTAATAAACTTTCTATCTTACAACTCTCCAATCTGAGTCTTCAACTCGGCCAACTCCACCGCTAACATCCTGTACGGAGCCATATAAATAGGCCTCGTACCAGGAATAAGATCAATGCTAAACTCAACCTCTCTCTTCAGAGGCAACTCAGTAATATCATCCGGCAACACCTCCGGAAACTCATTCACCACAGCTAACTCATCCAACAATGCCTTGTTGTCAACAGACAGTGATGCAAATAAAGCAAACACCTGCGCTTCATCTTCCAACAAGGTTCTCAATTCCTTACCAGACAAGGAATCTGCCAACGCTTCCTCTTCAGGAGTCAAAAACAGTAACACTTTCCGAAAATAATCGATGTATACTCTATTGAACTTCAACCAGTTCATACCAAGTATAACGTCCAAACCACCAAGTCGCAAACAAATCAAATCCACACTGAAGTCTCGGCCAAAGATAGTCAGTGAATACTTCAAACACACAAGCCAAGTAGTCACTGAACCAATCGAGGGAGTTTCAATAGTCATCCGCCGCTCAAGAGTAGTCGGCACCAAACCTAACCTCTTCACACAATCAACAGAGATAAACGAGTGGGTCGCACCCGTATCAATCATAGCAGTCAAAGGAATGTTATTGATAAAATAAGTACCTTTGATCGAACGTTCTCTGTCTTCCGCTTGAGTTCCCACGACTGCAAATACTTTACCCGCCACTTGAGGCGCCTGGGCCCTCCTCGGCTTCTCACAATGAGTACTAATGTGGCCCTTCTCACCATAGTTAAAACAAGTAGGCATATTAGTCCTACAATCCGCCATCACATGACCCGGCTTCCCACACTTGAAGCACTTCTTCGCATCAGGAAGACAATCATTGGCATGATGACCCATGCCACCGTGCCGGAAACACTTCGTACCAGCCAACGCCCTACCCTCTCTGGGCTTCCTATCAACAACACCTTTGAACTTCCCCTTACCAGTCGGAACACTGTAAGGAGTACCACCGAACCTTTGCTTACCCTTACGATCACTCGCCGCCTTGTAGTGTGCGATCCTCGCACGGTTATCGTTATCATAGATATGACTCCTACTCACCAACTCAGGATAGCTCCTGATTTTATGACATGCAATTCCCATCTTGATCTCTGGCCTCAGCCCATTCTCAAATTTCAGACACTTCGAAGTCATAGCTTCCTCAGTATTGTAATGAGGAAATACTGAGCCAGCTCCTCAAACTTAGCCGCATACTTGGCTACCGACATACTGCCCTGTTTCAATTCTAAAAATTCCACCTCTTTAGCACTTCTGACATCTTCTGGAAAATACTTCTCCAGAAATCCAGACCGAACCACCTCCCAAGTAATCGGAGTCCCCGAAGCTTCCATCCTCTGACGACAATTATCTCACCAAGCTTCGGCCTCCCCCTCGAGCATGTGAGTACCAAACCTCACCTTCTACTCGTCACTGCACCCCATGGTTCTGAAGATCTTCTCTATTGCCTTCAGCCATTTCTGTGCAGCTACCGGATCCAGAATTCCACCTTCAAACTTTGGTGGCTTGTTGCTCTGGAACTGTGTCAGGTCTCTAAACTGAGCTCCCGCAGCCAGATTCTGGTTGGCCACCACTTGTGCCATAGCCTGCATCGCCGCAGCCAACGCCGCGTCATTCCTCCAAGCCATACTGCTAAACAACAACAATCCAGGTTAACAGAAAACAAGCAACTCCATCCTATAGACAGACTCAACACACTACACTGGCCGGACCGACCGACCTGCTCTGATACCAACTTGTAACACCTCGTTCCCAAAATAAAATAAAACAAACAATTAAAACACATATCAGAGTTTCTCTCCCAAACGGGATGCCACAATACACATCAAATTTTCCACAAGTATTTTTCCAAATAATTTAACTGAATTTTTCAATAAAATTGCAGCGGAAAAAGATATGGTCTGTCATAACACAAAATATTATCTACATACATCATCCATATCTATCATCATCATCATATATACAATAACGACCATCTGCCCCAAAATACACAACATCAACGAACATCACTACACATATACAAAAGACAGATACGCCACAGGGGCACACATATCAACATCGACAATAAAACTCCCAAAACACCCCGGTGTTACGTATCAGAGCAGCCCTAAGGAGACACCACAATCCAACAAGCTAAACACCTAGATTGTCTGTAATTCCGAAGAAGCACAGACCACAACAACAACAAAGGGGTGAGAATTACGATTAAATAATAATGGTATAATAGTACATGAAATAAAAGGCAGAAATCATAATAATACTATTTCATATACATATCATTCGGACTCACGGTCCCACCATCAACCACAATGTACAATCACGCAACAAATGCACTCTCACAACTATAACATACAATACCGACTCACAATTCACGATGGGCACCGGGCCATCAACCCTCCTTACAGGAGCACATATCACCGATGGGCACTTGACCATCAACCCTCCACTCAGGGAGCACACCACACTGATGGACAACTGGCCATCAACCCTCCACAATGGGAGCACCACAACAATACTGATGGACACCTGGCCATCACCCTCCACAACGGGAGCACATCTCCGATGGACACCTGGCCATCACCTTCCACTACGGGAGCATCTCATCAACATCGATGGACACATGGCCATCACCCTCCCCACCGGGAGCACAACACAATACCGATGGTCACTGGGCCATCACCCTCCTCTACGGGAGCACACAACGATATTCACACGCATCAAACATCCAGCACACCAAGTGCACACTGATCCTATTGATCCACCCCTCATACAACATATACATATACACAATGCACAAGGCGTACCGATCCCACGGATCCACTCACATCATAAATTAAATACATAACAAGCACACAAGTGCGTCGATCCCACGGATCCGCTCACCATACAATTTATTACATACTATGCACACAAGGCATGTCGGTCCTACTGACCCAATACCTCACATAACAGCATACAGATGCAACGCATAATGAGCGTACTGATCCTCACAGATCCATTTACCACAACACACCAACACAACGCACTCAAGGCGCAACGATCAAGCTGATCCTCATATCTCACACGCAGCGCACACACGGTGCACACGTCTCACGTACACATCCACACCGGTTCAAACATAATGCATAATTCAATGATCATGCCACTAGTGATACACACCGGCCAAACAGCTCTACAACCACCAACATACACCCGCATCCGCTCTCCAACAAGCCTCCCATCACACATGACCAACGAGGGTCCAAGTCCTCAGAGGAACAACACCAGACAGCAGCAAACACACAACCTGCTGTCGGGCTCGCTGGCGTATTCGCCCGGCGAAGCCCCGCAGTGAACACTGGCTGCCATTCTCCTGGCGAAGCCAGACAGAAGCTTATGCCAGCACTCGTTGGCTAGTTCGCCCGGCGAAGCTTGGCGAAGGCTCGCCCCCGCCTAGCGAACACCTGCGTATTCAGAAAAATTCTGCGCACCAGAATTATCATCCACTCCCGATTCTGCCCGATTAAATCGAAAACTCTCAACTAACAACATACTACAACTGAGCTACGGGTCTATTCTCGATTCTATCCGATAAAACGCATCATCTGCTCAAATTACCGCCTTCTGGCATAACTCCGAAACCCCTCAAGAACCCCAAATTCATTCATCCCAATATTTCTCAGCACATGCAAACGAATTTAGCATACTCTAACGACTTAATCTCAGCAATAATCACATGCATTCATCATCAAACAATAATAATCAATGGGGTTGGGGATTTTTCCCCCGTTTCTACTGATTTCATGCAAAAACCAATTAACCGTAAAATTCCCCCCCCCCCCCCCCCCCCCTTACCTCAAATTCGTGTTGATGATGAAAGAGCTTCACAATTCTCAGCCTTGATGATCTTGTTGCTTCAGCTCCAAATCTTGCTCACTCTTTTTCTTCACAAGCGTGCGTGTATTCTTCTCCTCTTTTTACAGTGTTCTTCCTCCCCCTTTTCTTTTCAATTGCCCATAATGCCCTATATTCAAATAATTCCCTTATTAATCCAAATAACTCATTTTTAATCCAAATTATGATATTCCTCCCAATTTCTTTTTATTTCAAAAAGTCCAGTTAATAATAAACTTTATTCCAATAATATTATTAATATGATTTATATTTAATAATAATATTAATATTAGTAACACTCTACTAATTATCATATTATCATCATTATTAATCATATTTCGAATATTATGGAACTTGCTTCACAACCCAAAAATCCACGCAAGCACGTACTAAGAGTGAAAATAACGCCGAAAATGAAATTAATTAAAATGGGCGTTACATTGTTGACTCATGAACCCGTGGAGTAAATGATGAGTTTAGGATGATATATCAGTAGGAAATTGGATTTATTCGATAGATTTTCATAAAATAAGTTGTGGGCATGTAAGGTAGTGTTTGGATAGTCAAAAAACTTTTTTTTTTGGAAAAAACAAAAGTGAGAGCCGACCCATACATGTTGGGAGTCGACTCTAAAGCAACATAAATGTTTTTTTTTTAATTTTATACAGTAGGAGTCAACCCATAAGAGCTGAGAATCTACTTCTAACTCTGTTTTTGTCTTAGATTTTATCCAAAGCCACATTATTCACAAATTTAGAATTCTTGAGACCATAATGTATGATCAAGAGACAGCGTTTACTGGTAAAAAAATGCAGGGTTTTGCTTATGAAGTAAAGATTAAGTTGTTAACTTCGACGTCATATAGCAACTGGTCAGGTCGAGGTAGCCAATAAGGTCGTAAATTGGTTTAATAAAAAAGCAAGTTGGTAGAAAGCTAAGGAATTGGCACAAGACATTAGACTAGGTGTTATGGTCATGTTGAACATCCCATAAGGAGGTAATAAATTCCACCCCATTTCGAATGACATATGGACATGACGATATTGCATCCCATCAAGACCTATTGCATAAAAATAGAATAATCAAAATTCTAATTCAATTTGCATCATCCAAATTCAAAATTTTCAAAAAAAAAAAGAGGGAAAAGCAAAATTGTTCATATTGTAATAACACTTTGTTCAACAAGATTTGTACTATCATTTCAATTACATAGACAAATGAAAGATAAAAATTCAGTAGATAGTACAACAGAAAATTCACCATTTTGGCAAAGATAGTTTTGGCATCTTAGAAAGCAAGAGCAAACATTGTTATGAACAAGATTCTGCAGCAACACATATCATCATTCAAACCCTAATTTGTGACTATAAATAAGAGGGAATCAAGACCAAAAATAAGGACACCACCAAGAACCCTAGCCTTAATCAAAGTTTCAGCAACCTTAATATAAAAAATCAAGTTCTCACCACAGAGTTCCAAAAATCCAAACACACACAAAAAGCATAATCTTTAGTGCAACCATCACAACCCACATTCATTCAAGTAAAATCTCAACATCCATCAACGAAAGACAACAATATAAAAAAGCACACAAGAATAAGAAATTGTAGAATCAAAAGAAACAAAGAGAGTACCTGGAGCTCGCGTCAGATTTGTTTTTGCGTAGGTATCACATCTTTGTTTTTTCCTCTTTATATCGATGTATGATCCTGCTATTACCGTTTCTAAATTTGTTTGATTTTTTTCGAAACCAAATCTGAATTTTCTTTGAAACCATTTCTATTAATGTAGAAATTTTTAAAACCAGATTGATGACTAGATTGTTGATTTTTGGTTTTCTTGTACCACTGAGAGAGTTGAAGCAAGAGAGAGAACATGAATATGATAGTTTTTATATGATAGCCATGTTTGTTATGTTTCTAAATCCATGGGAGTTGTGGTTCTTCTGCTGTGATACGCAGAGCAGAGACAGCGAGAATACGAGTTGGAGCGTTCGAAACGATTTGAGAGGGATGAACGATTGAGATTGAAAAGATTTGATAGGTAAGAATGTTTGAGTGTTTGAGAGGGATGAATGTTCGAGATATTGAAACGATATGCCATGATTCTCGGTTGATGAAGCTTTTGGTTGTTGATCGTATTTTTCTTTTACTGTGTGGGTTGGTCGTTTGGAATGAGTATCAGTGTTAAGTGCACATTTTGACTTAAATTGAACCATCTTTATTGGCACTTTTCAACTCAATTCTCAGGTTTTGATAGATTTAATTCTTGTTCTTGTATGATTATTTAACATATTGCAAATAGCTTTTAATTCTTTGATGTGTGTGTTATTGTGCAGAATATAGGCATTAGACATCAATAATTAAGACACAAAGGAGTGGACAAGGAAGCCAAATAAATAAAGAAGGATAATCATATTCGTTATGCAAACACCAACGAGGTTAAAACAAATGCTCACTATGCGAGGTGCTGGCGAAGCCCCAGCGAACCAACCCAAATTAGAGGCGGTAGGAAAAGGACCCAAAATTTGTTGGGTGAATCTGTAGCAAAGAGGTTCGATGTGCGAAGAAGTGCTCGCACAGAGAACTCATTTATTTTCCAAGGGCGGTTTAACTGTTCCTGAGACACTTGAAGTGCCCAAACATGGACCTCGTTGGGCGAACAGAATAGATTTTGTAATAACTATTTAAGTACTTTTCTAATTTTTAGAACTTATAATTTTCAGAATAAAACTTCATCTCTCTTCATTCCAAACATGTTCTAGAGAGAGAAACACAAATCCTAAGAGGGAGAAGGTAAGAGCTTTAATCTCGTGTTGGGTTTGGATGTAGTCTATTAATACCTTAAGTATTTCATCTAATATATGTATTGTGAACTAGTTTTGGTTCAATATTGATGTTGTATTTGATTTCTTATTTGTGGGTCTTGACAAAACCTTTTTCAAATCTTAGATCTTAGATATTCATCTATCAATGAGCAAACTTTTGACATAGTCTTGTAAGTTGTTATTCACTTGTATTTTCAATTTTATTATGTTGATGAGTAGCATGAGTAATATCAATACGGTATTGTGAGGCTGCGTGATAATAGAGATGAAAAACTATGTTCACTTACATTTGGAAAATTAGTTGAATGAATGTAAAAAGGGTTAAGTGTATGTACGTATTCTGATCATGGCTTTTATATGAATCAATCATGAAGCTTATATGAATGTTATCTTTGTTTGCCTATTTATCTTTGATTTGAACCATTATAAAAATATACTCTTCAAATCTGGATCTAAGATGATTATCTGTTAGGTTCTAGACCTAGACATAGATTTAGGCTTAACATTTGCTTGAGTATCAGTTCTTCATACTCTGTGTTGTTGAGTTGTGTGAGACATCATCAATAAGACAATACGGTTGTTCTCTCAACATTGTGTTAGACATAAAATCTATTATGGGTAATACTTAAGAATATCAGATGAATGATTGATTTGTGTTTAATTGGTTAGAAGAATACATGTGTTATTAATGTATTAGATTCAATCCCAACAAGGTTCCATTTATATTTTAAGTCTTTACTTTATATTTTCCACCTTTATATTTTCCGTTTTTTTTATGTGGAGACGATATAAATCCCGGAGGGAATCCTTCCAAATCTAAAATTTTTCTTCTTGCCGCTTTACTGCAGTTCGAACAAAATGACACCGTTCCAGATATTAGTGTTTAGATATTTAAGTGCATTGCATTAGTTTCTATATTTTTGAGCTTTGTTCAGTTGTTTATATTGTATATATATACTTGTTTCCTTTTATATTTTCTTAAGTGTTGATTAGGGAGGAATGATGAGAACTTCTTCTAGATTGGTTGCTATTTGTATAAAAGTATCCAATGAAGATTCTCCCAAGTTTGGATGATGATGGTAGGATGTTGAACTTGTGAATGCAAGATAGGTAAATTGTCATGCTTTATAGAATGTTATAATGATTTAAGAATTTTGTGCTTTGTGAAAATGCGTGTTCTTGTTTCATGTTGCAACTTGTTTGAATACTTGTTTCACTTAGGTCCAAAAGGCACAAATTATGAGAAACCTCCATTGTTTATTATATGCTAGGATGACTGATAAACTTTGTTTATTTCATTTGATTCATGCATAATCTTTTGATTATTTTGAATTTGTGGAAGCAATATATATGACCAAGGCATTTGTTTATATTGAGTATAACCTTATCCAAAAGTAACTTACCCACGAGTAGTGAGAATTTGTTAGCTCATTTGAGTCTAAACAATTTAGATCTCATTTTAGTGATGAACTTATTTTACGTACATAATTTAAAAGTTTAGTTCATCATTCAATTTTGTGAGATTCTAAAAAAAAATTGAACCTTTGAACATTGTTTTAAATTGATTTCCTTGTTATAAAAATCAAGGAGCATTCACGTGAGGTTTGGTTGAATTCAAGTTGGGGAGAACAAAAAGGAAAATGGTAGGTTACTCAAAATTTTGAAAAAGTTTCAAACAAGCGTTGAAAAGAAAAAGTGTGAATATGTAAGTGAAAAGCCAAAGAAAAAGAATGCTTGTTTAAAAAAGAAAATTAGAGAATGAAATAATTGTACAAAAGGAAGTTTTAGAAGGTTGGTAATAGAGGAAAGAAAGTGGTGAATGAAGTTGTGATGTGTAAATACCATGTATACTGAATGTCTCTTTTGCATTGACAACTCTGATCCAATGACCTTTAGAGATGTCCCTTTATTGTGAACCTAAACAAGATATAACCTTAAAAGCTCTTAGTGATCTTTTTGCTTCCATGATTTCATTTTTGATTGTTAGATGAATGTATGAATTGAATTGTTATTAGCATTGTTTATCAGGTGAGTGAAATTGCCCCGCGGTTGCGAACGCGTTAATTCTTGATTCTTATTTTGAAGAGGAGTGTTAGAGTGATTCAAGTATGAGAATTTAGTTGTTATTTAAAACATTGCATGATATTTGTTTAAGAACTAAATTATTTGTCATTGTTAGTTCTATTGAGTGGTGAACAATGCTTGTGTATATTCTTATGCTTGACCAAATCCTCTTGTTTGAGCAAATTTCTCTTGTTTGAATTTGAATTGTTATCCCTTTATTGGTTGAATCTTATGCTTGAGCAAATAATCTTGTTTGAGAAAATTTCTCTTGTTTTCATGAGGGACATACTTTGCTTAAGGACAAGTAAAAATCTAGTCAGAGACAGTTTGTTAAGTGCAAATTTTGACTTCAATTGAACCATCTTTCTTGGCACTTTTCAACTCAATTCTCGTGTTTTAATAGAATTAATTCTTGTTCTTGTGTGATTTTTCAAAATATTGCAAATACCTTTGGATTCTTTGATGTGTGTGTTATTGTACATAATATAGGCATAAAACATCAATGATTAAGACACAAAGAAGTGGATAAGGAAGCCAAAGAAATTAAGAAGGATCAGCATGTTCACTATGCGAACACCAGCGAGGAAAAAGCGAATGCTCGTTGTGTGAGGTCCTGGCTAAGCCCCAGCGAAGCAGCCTAGATTAGAGACAGTAGGAAAAGGATCCAAAGATCGTTAAGCGAATTTGTAGAGAAGAGGTTCGCTGTGTAAAGAATATCTTGCAAAACGAACTCAAAATTTTACAAGGGTGGTTTATCTGTTCCTGAGGCACTTAAAGTGCCCAAACATAGACCTCGTTGGACGAAGAAGGTGTTCACTAGGCGAACAGGACATATTTTATAATAATTTTTAAAGTACCTTTCTCACTTTTAGAACTTGTAAGTTTCAGAATAGAACTTCATCTCTCTTTATTCTAAGCATATTCTAGAGAGAGAAACGCAAACCCTATGAGGGATAAGGTAAGATTTTTGACCTCTTGTTGGGTTTGAATGTTGTCTTTTGATACTTATGTATTTCATCTAATATATGTATTATGAACTAGTTTTAATTCCATACTGATGTTGTCTTTAATTGCTTATTTGTGGGTCTTGACAAAATCTTTTTCAAATCTTAGATCTTAGATATTCATCTATCAATGAGAATTTTTTTGACATAGTATTGTAAGTTGATATTCACTTGTATCTTCAAATTAAATTTGCTGATTAGTAGCGTGAGTAGCATGAGTAGGATCAATACAGTATTGTGAGGCTGCATGATAATAGAGATGAAGAACTATGTTAACTTACATTTGGAAAATTAGTTTAATGCATGTAATAAGGGTTAAGTGTATGTACGTATTCTGATCATGGCGTTTTATATGAATCAATCATGAAGTTGATATTGATGTCATATTTGTTTACCTGTTTATCTTTGATTTGGACCTTTATAGAAATATAATCTTCAGGTCTGAATCGAGGATGATTATCTGTTAGGTTCTAGACTCTAGACATAGATTTAGGCTTAACATTTGCTTAAGTATTAGTTCTTAATGCTCTATATTATTGAGTTGCGTGAGACATCACTAATGAGACAATACGATTGTTCTCTCAATATTGCATTAGACATAACCTCTATTGTGGGTGATACATGAGGATATCAGACGAATGATTGATTTGTGTTTAATCGGTTAGGAGAATACATGGGTTATCAATTGATGAGATCCAATCCCAACAAGGCTCCGTTTATATTTTAAGTTTTTACTTTATATTTTCCACCTTTATATTTTCCGCTTTTATCTATTGTACCTTGAATCTTTTAACCATTTTGTAACCATAAGCTTAGAAATATAGAGACCTTTGAATGACGTTCTTTCCCTCGCACCGATCTTTGTGGAGACGATATAAATCCCGAAGGGAATCCTTACAAATCTAAACTTTTGTTTCTTGCCGCTTTACCGCAGTTCGAACAAAATGGCATTGTTGCGAGTATTGGTGTTTAGATATTGAAGTGCATTGCAATATTTTCTATATTTTTCATATTTGTACATTTGTTTATATTGTATATATACTTGTTTCCTTTTACATTTTATTAAGTGTTGATTAGGGAGTAACGATGAGAACTTCTTCTAGATTGGTTGTTATTTGTATAAAATTATCCAATGAAGATTCTTCCAAGTCTGGATGGTGATGGTAGGATTTTGAACATGTGAATGCAAGCAAGGTAAATTGTACCGCTTTATAGAATGTTAGAATGATTTAAGAATTTTGTGCTTTATGCAAATATGTGTTATTGTTTCTTGTGGCAACTTGTTTGAATGCTTATTTCACTTAGGTCCAAAAACCACAAATTGTGAGAAATCTCTATTGTTTACTATATGCTAGGATGACTGGTAAACTTTGTTTAATTCATTTGATTCATGCTTAATCTTTTGATTATTTTAATTTTGTGGAAGTATTAGAAATGATCAAGGTATTTCTTTATATTAATCAAAACCGTATCTAAAAGTAACTTACCCGTGAGTAATGAGAATTTGTTAACCCTTTGAGCCTAAACAATTTAGATCTCATTTTAGTGATAAACTTGGTTTATGTACATAATTTGAAAGTTTAGTTCATCATTGAATTTGTGAGATTCTAAAAAAAATTCTTGAGCCTTTAAACATTGTTTTAAATTGATTTCCGTGTCATAAAAAGCAAGGAGCATTCACTTGAGGTTTGGTTGAATTCAAGTTAGGAAGAATGAAAAGGAAAGTGGTAGGTTACTCAAAATTTTGAAAAAATTCCAAACAAGCATTGAAAAGAAAATGCGTGAATATGAATGTGAAAAACAAAAGAAAAAGAATGTTTGTTTGAAAAAGAAAAATAGAGAATTAAATAATTGTATAAAAGGACGTTTGAGAAGGTTGGAAATAGAGGAAAGAAAGTGGTGAATGAAGTTGTGATGTGTAAATACCATGTATAGTGAATGTCTATTTTGCATTGGCAATTTTGATTTAATGACCTTTAGAAATATCCCTTTGTTGTAAACCTAATCAAACTACAAACTTAAAAGCCCTTAGTGATATTTTTGCTTTCATGATTTCATTTTTGATTGTTAAATGAATGTATGAATTAGATTGTTATTAGCATTATTTGTCAGGGGAGTGAAATTTATCTGCAGTTGCAAACGCGTTAATTTCTTCATTCTTATTAAAAAGAGGAGTGTTAGAGTGATTCAAATATGATAATTTAGTTCTTATTTGAAACATTGCTTGATATTTGTTTAAGAACTAAATTTTTTGTCATTGTTAGATTCTATTTAGTGGTGAACATAGCTTATGCATATTCTCATGCTTGACCAAATCCTCTTGTTTGAGCAAATCTCTCTTGTTTGAATTTGAATTGTTATCCCTTTATTGGTTGAATCTTATGCTTGAAAAAATCATCTTGTTTGAGCAAATTTCTCTTGTTTTTATGAGGGGCATACTTTGCTTGAGGACAAGCAAAAATCTAGTAAAGGAGAGTTTGTTAAGTTAAATTTTTGACTTAAATTAAACCATTTTTCTTGGCACTTTTCAACTCAATTCTCGTGTTTTAATAGAATTAATTCTTGTTCTTGTGTGATTTTTCAACATATTGCAAATACCTTTGGATTCTTTGATGTGTGTGTTATTGTACAGAATATAGGCATAAAACATCAATGACTAAGACACAGAGGAGTGGACAAGGAAGCCAAAGAAATGAAGAAGGATATGCATGTTCGTTGTGTGAACATCAGCAAGGTAAAAGCGAATGCTCGTTGTGCAAGGTCCTAGCAAAGCCCTAACGAACCATCCCAAATTAAAGGCAGTAGGAAAATGATCTAAAGTTCTCTATGTGAATCTGTAGTGAAGAGGTTCGCTGTGCAAAGAAGAGCTTGCACGAGGAACTCATATATTTTCTGAGGGTAGTTTAACTATTCCTGAGGCACTAAAAGTGCCGAAACATGGACCTCACTAGGCGAAGAAGGTGTCTGCTAGGCGAACATGATAGATTTTGTAATAATTATTTAAGTACTTTTCTCACTTTTAGAACTTGTAATTTTCAGAATAAAACTTCATCTCTCTTCATTCCAAGCGTATTCTAGAGAGAGAAATACAAACTCTAGGAGGGAGAAGGTAAGAGCTTCGACCTCTAGTTGAGTTTGGATATAGTGTATTGATACCTTATTATCGCACCTCGAAAAATCACGGAGACATTTCGGAGAAACGACCCTCGCGCGAAAGGCGCGGAAATGCGGTTCGACAGAGTCGCCACCGAACTTTATTTTTCCCGAATAAACGGGAGAGGAAAATATCGAGAAAACCTCTTAAAAACGAAAGGATAGGAACAGGGCTGTCGCAACCATGTTCCGGGTTCGGGAGTCGGTTACGCGAGGGGAAGGTATTAGCAGCCCTCACGTCCGTCGTACTCGACGGGAACCTCTTAAGGTAATTGTGGGGAGTGTTGTTTAGGTTTACTTGTTTTCTTCTCGTTGATAAAGGTGAATTGGTAGGTTAATGGGTAAAAGACGCTAAGGGGAAAGGGGTGGTTAGAGGATAGAGTGCTCGCCAAGGATTGGGGCCCTTGTGCCTACGTATGCTCATTCGGACGAGAATGAGAAATCAGAGCGTCGTAGTTCGACTACGGGAAAGGTTGGGAATGTGTGGATGGAATAATGAAGGAAGATAGAAGTGTGCTCTCCAAGATCATCGCAATCTTGTGCCTACGTATCTTATATTCAAGAATAAATAAAGAATCAGAGCGTTCGTAGTTCATAGTAACAACCACGAAAAGATGAGGTTTGAATTGGTTTGACGTTGAGAAAGAGACGAAAGAGTGACTGACAAGCAACCCAAGAGCGCGCCTCAAGAGCTTGTCACTCAAGAACCCAAGGAATGCAGGATCCCAAGAACTCAGTTCTTTCGGGAATTGACTGAATAAGTTGAAGATAAAGAGTTGGATGTTTTGAAATCGAAAGAATGAACTAATAACAACTCAAGGGCGCGCCTCGAGAGTTACTCATTCGAATATTCAAAGAATTCTAGATTCTGAGAGTATCCCTCTTTCGTAAGTTTTAAAAAAAATGTTTGTGAAAAGATCGAATCGAAAAATGGCATGCGAGGCCAAAGGAAGTTGGTTTGAAGTAGCTCGACGACGTGTCGAGGATTTGATCGAAGATGGGACCGACTTGACGACGTGTCAAGGGTTAGATTGTGAGAAATGATATTAGACCCTAAGGGTGCCCCCTAATATCGAGACCACGAGGAGTCGTGAATGTGTGTATGAAATGTGGGTTGCAAATGCGTACGAACATTCGACTTAGGAGAATGTTGGAAAAATGATTCAGTTTGGCAAAGTCGAAAAGTTGAGTGAATAACAACTCAAAGGCGTGCCTCGAGAATTATTCACTCGAAGACACAAGGAATGCTAGATTCCAAGTACCTCCTTCTTTCGGAGTTTTGATCGAAAAAAAGACGTTGAGAATGTGTTTGAGAAAATCAAAAGATTGAATGAATAACAACTCAAGAGCGTGCCTCGAGAATTATTCACTCGAAGATCCAAGAAATGCTAGATTTCAAGAATCCCCTTCTTTTGGAGTTTTTTTTTCGAAAAAAAGGTTTAAAAAATGATTTGAAGCGAAAATGACATAGTCTTGACTGAATTATCATCTATCAATAATTTGACCGATAATAATCATTAAAGTCATCATTGACTAAAGAATAAGAAAAAAGTGGATAAAAACGAAAATGAAAGTTTTGAAAAAAATTGGTCTCGGGTTTGTTATTATTTGTCAATAATTTGACAAAATTATAACTTGGGGTATCGTCATTGACCCTAAAAAGAAGTTAAAGAATAATAAAGAAAAATATTCTAAAACTCTAATCAAAACCAAGTCAGATTATTAAACAAAATGGGAATTATAAAGTGCTTAATAACAATTTAATTCTAACAAGGTATGAAAATTAAAATAACTTTAAAAACAAAGTGGGCTTGGCTGAAATCAAAATGTGGACGAGATATATGGACTGAACCCAAAGCAAAACCAATATCCCCCTTCTTCAAATGAAAACACGGTGGGGGTATAATACAGATATGGGGTGTATGATTTATGATGACTAAATGAACCATGGGTTGTGTCCGTTCAACATGCAAAAAAAACGAAAAGAAAAGAAAAAAAACACATGGGCTTCCAACATGATTTCATCAGCCCAAAACAACAATAATCTGAGACAGAGTGATTGTAAGTTCACGTTGAAACAAGAGGACAAAGAAACAAATGAAAGACAAGCAAACAACCCCCAACGATAGAAGTCGCGACGGCCCCGGAAATACAGTCTTCTAATTCAATCTGTCTCTCATGTGGATCTTAGGTTCTAAACCCCTTAGCTTTATTTCAGATCATTTCTCCTCCTTTATCTCCTTTCGGTTTCTGAGTTAAAGTTGAATAAATTTGAGGTTATGAAGATGGATTTCAATGTTGTTATTGTTGGCTTAAGAAGAAGGGTGGAAGTTTGAATAAGGTTGGGTAAGAAGAGTTCCGAAAAACGGTAAAAATAAGGGTTTCAAATCATTTTCTTTCTTTTTGGTTTAAGTTCTTTGGGATTTTGAAATGGGTTGACATTAGGATGTGATTTACGGTTGGTATTTGAAGAAGAAACAAGAGGAAGTTGTATGAAGGTTCTGTTTGGAGGGTATAATGTTTGGGGTTTGTGAAGATGAAGATTTGAAGGTGAGGGAAGGGTTTTTATCGAAGGGGAATGATTGGGTTTTGAAGATAGAGTGTTTATGGTTGTCGTTGTGTAGATTTTATGCGTCTCTGTTTTATCAGTTTTTCATCGGCTCCGAGAATTAGGTAGGTTTTTCAAGAGGGTTGCAAAAAATGAGAGACATTTGAGAGTGAAGAAGAAGATCACTGAGAGAGAGGAAAAACTGGCGGCTAGGGTCTTGAGGCTATTGGAGGTGGCTAGGTTTTCGGTTGGAGGCCCCCTTCCTTTCTGCAGACTTCATTTTGATTTTATATGGGGGATACAAAGGGCAGAACAGGGAAAACCAATTGAAAAGAAAAATGGAAATTGTACCAAAATGAGTGGTGATTGGGAGCTGCTGTACGGGTTCTGTGTGGTTAGGATTTGGATGATACCAAGCGTACCGTGTGAGGTATGGGTGCACATTGGTTTTGTGGTATTTTCAATTATTTACTGCGTGAAAACTCTACTTGTTTTACTGTTATAACCATTGAAAAACTTTTTTACTGCAATTGTTTTTAAACCAAAAGGCCACATTCACTTTTTCCTCAAATTTATCTATAAAGTCCATCATGATAGTATATCTTGAGATATGTTTATCAAAACAAAACCGGTGATAACCCTGCAACAGTTAGTTGTTCATCCTGTACGGATTGTTAGCTGTACCGTACTGCTTTGTGAGTTTTTTTTTGTTGCAAGCTTTTGTATTCATAACCTTTATTGTTGTCCTTTGTTTGCAGGTGAGATATGGCCGTTGTGCTGTGTGTAGGCACCATTTCCTTGCAAGGTGTGACTGCATGAAACATGCGGTGTGGAGCCGGACTTTTTCTGTCAAGTTTGTGCAGGTGGTTTACAGAAGAACGGAGATGATTCACGGAACGACCTTTATAATTGGAATGGACTCCTCACATTTTGTAAATCCTGATAGAATTTAGGCCATGTTATGATCTTATATTGTTTGTAAAAAGGTCTTGGAACCTTAATCTCAAAACAACCATTACTGTCATATCAACTGATCCCCTTTTTTTTGTGAAATTTATTCTCCTTTTGAATACATGTTGTCAGTGTGGTGAACATAGGTGTACAAGGGATACTGACTTATCCAAGAGCTTGGGTCCACTGCCAGTATACTGGAAAAATTAGGCCTTGCATGATAAAGTGCGGGGTTTAGTGACTCTCTTCTTTTTGAAGTTTAATCTATGGCACTTTGTTAAATTTTCCAACAAAACTTTGCTAGCTTTATTAGTTCTCCAATTATGAGACTTGCACATCCCTTAATCCACCTTAACATAACTCGAAAACAAGCATAACAAAAAGGTTGTTTCAGATCCATGAATTTGTTTGTCATCAAGCTCTTCTCTAAAAATAAAATGATATTACCTCTCCCTGTCATTTGGAACAAACTCCTTACACGGCCAGACTTTCTCACATGAATGGATGGTAATACCACCTTAATATCCATTTCTAAGTGCAACTCGAGGACATCTAATAATGGTCTTGAACTATTCTTGAACAAATTTTTGAAGTATGGACGAAATTAGATCAAACTCTGAAATCTTCTTGTACCATGGCCTGCTTTGAAAAAACGGAGAACTAGAATTTGAAATATGAGCCTCGGTTTAATGTCCAAAATCCTAACCAAGAAATGTATTGGACTCTGACAATTCTCAACCACAAAGCCTTTATGAATTGATTTACATGCAGATGATTTGAATTGGCACAAAATCAATTATTTAGAACCTCAAACGCACACCATTCAAAATCATGCAAACCCTGACCTGATCATGAACAAACATTCTTCTGACCAAAACTCAATCAGAACCGGCTGAACTTCAACCATGCCACACACATTTTTGACAAATGAAAAGTACATGTAGGACAAATTTGGGGTATGACAGATGCCCCTATCTAATTGGCTTAGACCGAGTAAGATGTATTGCTGCAACATTCATTCTTTCAAGGGATAAGACAATTAGATATAAAGAAAACCCTGAATTTGTCCAAAAAGAAAAAGAATGTCCGGGAAAAGGTCAACATCACCAAAAAGATGATGGGAAGATACACACATGGGCTACTATCACCAAAAGGATGATAGAGCAAACACTATCGCATAATCTGACATTAATGACTATGACAGACCCCCCACCAAAAGGATGACGGAGCGAGACACAAACAAACTATCGCACAATCTATCATTAATGACTATGATAGACCCCTCACCAAAAGGATGACGGAGCGAAACACAAACAAAATATTGCATAATCTATCGTTAATGACTACGATAGACCCCTCACCAAAAGGATGACGGAGCGAGACTATAAACAAAAATATCGCACAATCTATCGTTAATGACTACGATAGACCCCTCACCAAAAGGATGACGGAGCGAGACTATAAACCAAAATATCACACAATCTATCATTAATGACTACGATAGACCCCTCACCAAAAGGATGACGGAGCGAGACTATAAACAAAATATCGCACAATCTATCATTAATGACTATGATAGACCCCCCACCAAAAGGATGACGGAGCGAAACACAAACAAAATATCGCACAATCTATCGTTAATGACTACAATAGACCCCTCACCAAAAGGATGACGGAGCGAAACACAAACAAAATATCGCACAATCTATCGTTAATGACTACGATAGACCCCTCACCAAAAGGATGACGTAGCGAAACACAAACAAAATATCGCACAATCTATCGTTAATGACTATAATAGACCCCTCACCAAAAGGATGACAGAGTGAAACACAAACAAAATATCGCACAATCTATCGTTAATGACTACGATAGACCCCTTACCAAAAGGATGATGGAGCGAAACACAAACAAAATACTGCACAATCTATCATTAATGACTATGATAGACCCCCCACTAAAAGGATGATGGAGCGAAATGAAAGTGAGAAAATTACTTAGAAGGGGGGTTGAATAAGTATGACAAATAATCAAAGATTTAAACACAGTTATTTTTATCCTGGTTCGTTGAATACAACTACTCCAGTCCACCCTCTCAAGAGTGATTTGCCTTTCTCTGTCAAGGACTTAATCCACTATTTAATCAAACAGATTACAATAGTAACACCTAAGAACAACTTTCTTAGTCTTCTCAAGAGCAACTGATCCCAACTGGATCCTCTTAAGGAAAACCTTTTACAAACAATGTAAAACTATTACAAGAGTAAGAATGCTTCTAATAAGCTGTTATCACAACCGTGATATTTCTCTTAAGTTAAGAACAATGTTATAGCAAAATAAAATTATAAGAGCTTTGAGAGTTTTGCTTTGATGAGTGATTTTTGCAAGAAGTTCGATACTGAAGAAGATGGAGTGGACTTCTTTATATAGGCACTTAGATCCATGAAGTCTTCTCAACGTTGAAGGTTGTGCTGAAAAGCCTGGAGCCTTTTGTCTTTACATTGGAGGCTGTGCTGAAAAAGCCTGATGCCTTTTGTCTTCACTTTGCAGAAACTTTCCTTAGAATGGAATGCACAGATAAAACCTTTTTGTCTGTGTTCTTGTGTCTAGCACAAAAGAGGAAAGAGCTGTTGAGATATGCCAACGTACATATTTAAATCTTCTTCACTAAATAAGTTCAGCTTTCAACATTAAAGTCTGAATCTTCAGAATCTCCAAAGTAGAGATCTTCTGGATCTTCAGAGTCTTGGATGTTCTTCAGATTGAGCTGAATCAGAGTATGTGCAGCATGTGTGCTTGAGCGTGTAAATCTATCAGAGCAGAGTCTTCTATATCAGATTCCCAATACTTAAGCAGCGCAGTATCTTCAGAGTCTTCTGATGACTAAGCTTCTGATCTCTTAGAGTCTTTTATTCTTTAGAGGCTCCTGCTTCAGAATCTTCAGTAGACAGCATTCAGATTCTTCTGGGAGCAGCGTTCAGATCTTCATTTAAGATGCTCTTGAACCTTTCATAATATCACTGTTCAGATGCAAATTTTCTCTTTTAAGAATATTTTCTTTAGTACCTGTAGCAAACAGTCTAGAACAAATTTAGAGTATATAATTCTTGAATACAAAATTCATAAGTGTTATCATCAAAACATAGAGATATAACTAAGAAACAATATGTGTTCTTACACGAAACACAAACAAAATATCGCACAATCTGTCGTTAATGACTACAATAGACCCCTCACCAAAAGGATAACGGAGCGAAACACAAACAAAATATCACACAATCTATCGTTAATGACTACGATAGACCCCTCACCAAAAGGATGACGGAGCGAAACACAAACAAAATATTGCACAATCTATCGTTAATGACTACGATAGACCCCCCACCAAAAGGATGACGGAGCGAAACTCACACCGGCCACTACCACCAAAAGGATGATAGGGAAAACACCATCGCACAATCCGTCACCAATCCAAGTGACAGACCCCCCCCACCAAAAGGATGACGGAGCGAAACTCACACACACAGGTCGCTATCACCAAAAGGATGATAGGACAACACAGATTTGAAGTTTACCAACACCAAAAGGATGCAGGCTAGGTTGAACTGACGAAGTTCGACTATCACCAAAAGGATGATAGTAAGGCAATTGACAACGGTCACGCTTGCTGGGTACAACTCATTGGGGAACACCCAAGAGGAAGGTTGGGTTGAAATGAATCAACGGGGTATGCCCACCGTCTTGCTTGGAGATTATAGTTTTGCTGAAATGATTTCATGGTTACGCCCATGAATTTTGAAGAGGATGCCCCTGACTGGGCTGAGTTTGTCTTGATGTCTTGTCTTGCTCAACAAAAGGCTGAACAAACTCCATGAGGAACGCTCACGGTTTTGCTGAAGATGCCCCTATCTAGGCTGAATCTTGAATTAAACTTCTTGGATTTGCCCAACAAAAGGTTGAACAACTTCGTGGGGAACACCCACGGTCTGGAATGGTATGCCCTTGGCTGGGATGTATGTTAACTTGAAGATTTGATCAACCACGAGGTTGAAATACTTCATGGGAAATACCCATGGTCTTGAAAAGAATGCCCCTTACTATGCTAGATCTTGCTTTGAATATTTCGAATTTTGATGGGAGAGACCCACAATTGCAGAAGATTGCCCCTGATTGGGCTGATGATTGCTTTGAAACTCTTGATATTCTTGGGAGAAATCCACGACCTTTGTGGAAGATGCCCCTGACCGGGCTGATGACGGTATTGGAAATCTTCAAGATTGATCCTGGACCTTGACTTGCATATATGAATGTTGGATAATAAACGATATTCCATACGAGTGGAAGTGCAAATGCAAATGCTGATGCGCGGAGATGTAAGATTCGAGGAAGTATGATATGGTTGGGTATGCATATGATGCAAGATGCTTATGATAGCGAATGTAATGCGTATGATGCATATGGTTGCAGACGGGTAATTGAAAATGCAGGTGGAGACGCTAGCATGGTGGCCTCTGGTAGTTGCCAATGCGGATTGGACTTCGGGTGGTGGGAGGGATTGACTTCCTTAACACGCAGTTCGTTAAAGACGCCATGATTGGAGCAGAAGATGTCCTTGATGCCCCAAGTCTGGGATATTTGGTGACTGTGAATTTGCTTCAGAGAGAGTTGCAACTCTGCTTGATGGTCAGGATGACCTGGTCTTGCCCCAGTTTGAACATGGCAATGGTCTGCCCCAGATCGAGCTGTTGAATGGTTTGCCCCAGCCTGTGGGTTTTGAGGTAGTCTTGCTTTGTGACAACCACTGAAAGTCAAGTTCCTCCTTGATTGCCTTTTGTTGAAATGTCTTTGAATACCTAACATTGTTTTGTAATTAAAATTGTACATTCACAAATGGTAATATTAATGCAAAGTTTGATGCCAGATTTGAAAAAGTATCGCTTTATTGAAGTGTCGTGGTAGTGAGACGAATGGATCATCAGCCAAAACGCTGTGTTGTTTGATTGGTATAGAAGATATTGCAAAGATAATGACACCCATGCTGATGATTAACAATCGTATGAGGAGTCAGGTTATGCAACCTTGCGACAATATGCTTTCAGAATAAACCTCGTCTCAATTAGGTCTTTCGAGGGTTGTAACGTGGTCCGGTTCACGGTTGTGAAACAAAGGATGTTAGGCTCAAAGTATGATTTGTACCCACCCCTTCTTCTTAATGATCTTCAGTCCTACGCTCAGTTAATTTTACACTTGTCTAGATGATGTAAGCTTGAAGGTTCAAGGTTTGCTCGACGTGGCAATCACTTTATTTTGATGGATGCCAGTGCCCCTTTGATCTGGGTGGTCACTGAATCTTTTTTGTTTTTTTTTTGTCGAGGGTTTCGGGGTCCTCTTTTGCTTTTTGTTTTGATCACTAACTTTGTCAGAAGCTCTGTCATCTTGGCAGTTGTCTTGATTTCATCAGTTGTCTTCTCTTGCTTGATCATCCAGTCCTTTATTTCCTTCACATCATTCACAAGTTCTGCAACCACAGATGAAGACGGAGCAGATGCAGTAGCAGCAGGGTTCCCTTCAGATTGGTTTTCTTCAGAAGCTTGTTCAACCATTTCAGATTCAGGAACTACTGGAGGAGCAGCTTCCAAAAGTAACACAGGAGGAGGAGGAGGCATGTTCATCAGAGTTACCTTGATTAATTCTGCAAACTTAGTCTTAGCAAGCTTAGAGCATTTAGCTCTAACTTTTAAGGCAGCTTTGTTGAACATCCAGATGAAGCACTTCCAAGCAGCATTTGAAACAGTTGGATCCAAACTAGACATGCATACATCCTTAACACGAGTATATTCAGAATCTAACTCCTTTTTGAAAATTTCAAACATAGTATTAACACATGATCCTAGATCTGACTGTTCAGACTGTTCAGAGGAATTAGGATTAGGGGTGTTAACAGGAGTAGGTTCAGATGGTTGTGGTTGAGGTGATGGTGGTTGAGATGTGTGGATGTCAGATTGAGGGAGTTCAGATGGTTGAGGAATGGTTTGAGTTTCAGATGGATTGGTTTCAGGTGGTTGAGGAATGGTTTGGGTTCCAGAAGTTTGAGTGTCAGATAGTTGAATTTCAGATGGATGAGGTTGAGGTGGAGAGTTTGGTGGAGTATGAAACATGGAAATGTTAAGATGTTCCTTCATAACACTTTCAGAACGGGCTTGTTTGAGAGACTCTGATTCAAAATCAGATGAATCAGAGGATTCATCTGAGTGAACAGATGTTGAAGAAATTATAATTGATTGATTGAGGGGTTCTATATCAAGAATATTGTCAGAAAGATTTGGATCTTCTGATGGAATTGGTTGTTCAGAGTGTTCAGTTTGAACATTCTCTGGTTGGTTTGGTTCTGAAATGATTGTTTCTGGTTGGAGAGTCTCTAATTGGGGATTCTCTAGTTGTGACATTGTTGGTTGAGGAATTTCTGTTTGTGTATTTTCCGGTTGAGTTGTTTCTGTTTGTGGAATTTCTGATTGAAATGTTTGAGGTTGTGGTTCAGAGGGAATTGGTACAGGAGATGGTTGTGAATGAACTGGTTCAGATGAGGGTGGTTCAGATAAAGGATTTTCAGATTGTTTGGGTGTTGAAGATCTTTGACTAAGGTTTGGAGAAAGTTGTGGTGATGAAAGGGGTGAATGAACAGCAGGTGTAGGATCAGATGTTAATACCTGATGAATAGTGTCTCTAACTTCTTCCAGAGTGGCTTCTCTAGAGCTGATTCTGGCCTTCTTTCCTTCTTTCTTCTTCTTTCTTGAAACTTCAGATACTTTCCTTTTCTTCTGAACTGATCCTTCTTCAGCTTTCCTCTTACTACGCCTTTCCTTCATCCGATTGGGCAATTCTTCTCCTGGTTTCTGAACAAGATTAGCAGGTAGAGGAATTCCTTCCTTTAGACATTCTGCAATGTACATCCAGACAAATTCCTTTGGTTCATCTGCACTGAACATTGGAAAGTCTTCCAAGGGTATCCTTCTGCCTTGGACCTCCTCAAAGTTTATCTTCCTTAATTTTCCATTCAATTCTGAAATGATTTTCATCCTTTTCAGATTGAGTCCATTTATTTCAGATCCAATGATGTATGACAAATCTTCTGTTATCTTTGCATCCGTCAGATGCTTTACCAGCTTGTTTTCAACAAGGATGTCTGAAATCAGTCTTCCCAGAGGTATCCAAGTTCTAACTTTCCCAGCTTTAGCTCTGACCTCTTCTCTAGTTTCTTTGACATGAGTTAGAAGATGACTGAAGATCAGATACGGTAGATCCACCTTAATATTCTGGCTGATGCAGTACATGAAATACAGATGTTCTGAACTCACATAGTCTGGTGAGTTGGATGGCTTTCTGTGAAAAAATGTACTCATAAATATCTTTGCCCAAATCCTATAGATAGGTTTCAGATCTTTAACCTTACTCGTTGGTGTTCCAGCTACAATGATTTCTTCATAAACCTTAGCCATATCAATACGTGAAGAGGCAAGGTTTGAAACTCCATCAGATTCGGTATAACTGAACAGTTGCCTGATCAGTTTCTCAGTAATCACTATCTCCATCCCAAGAACAGATGAGTGAATAAACTTAGGACCAGCGCTAGTGTGAATCCAGAATTCCTTTACAAGAGTTGGATATACAGGACCCATCAATCTCTCAAAGTATTTCTCCCAGCCTTGAGCTTTAATGGCAGGTGTTAGGTCAAACCCATTTTCCTTTAATGATTCAAGATCAACGAAGCTCTCACACAAAACTTCAAGATCTGCTACTGGAGTAAATAGGGTGCGTTCTGGTTTCTTGTACATTATAGTTTTGTTGGATTTTACAGTAGTGTTTGATGTAGAAGCCATTGATGAAGCAGAAGATCTTGATTTGGGTTTGGGGTTTTGGTAGAGGTTGAAGAGAGAGCAAAAAATGCATGAGTGTAGTGAATGTGAAAAGTGTGAAAATAGTGTGATAGGTGGTATATATAAAAAAAATCAAGCATCGGGCACAACAAAAGACACATACGCACGTTTGTACAGCATTTAATGAAAGTAATCATGTCACATTAAATTTATGACAACTGGGGGGAAAACCAAGAAAAAATTAAGATTTTCAAAGCAATACCTCAAACGTCAATTCAGTTGAGCACTCCATCGTTTCAGATACTGAGTGACACGTGTTTGCTTTGTATGTGTATCTGATGTCTCTCAAGAAATGAAACGTTTCCAACTTTCAGATCTTCTGAGCTTGTTAGTTCAGAGTTTCACACAAATAAATTAATTAAAGATAAATGAACAAAAAACAGATAAAATACTTCAGATCATTAAACATTTTGCATCTGAGAAGTTGCCTCTGATAAATATTACTCTGGACAAAAATCCATACAAATATTTTTCAGAATGAACTTGAATCTATCTTCAGCAAGGAGTTTTGTGAAAATATCAGCCTATTGATGATCTGTATCAACAAAGGCTAGATTGATTACACCCTTCTGAACATAGTCTCTAATGAAGTGATGTTTAATTTCTATATGTTTAGCCTTTGAATGCAAGATAGGATTTTTTGACAAACATATAGCAGAAGTATTATCACAGAAGATAGAAAGGTTACTCTCATAGATCTGATAATCTTCTAATTGACTCTTCATCCAGAGCATCTGCGTACAACATCCAGCAGCAGTAATGTATTCTGCCTCTGTAGTTGATAGTGCAATAATGGGTTGCTTCTTGTTGTACCATGAGATCAGATGACTTCCAAGAAACCGATAGCTTCCAGAAGTGCTTTTACATTCAACTCTGTCTCCAGCATAATCAGCATCACAGAATCCAACTAATGAAAATTCATCAGATCTTCTGTAACACAGACCCATGTTAGTAGTACCTTTCAGATACCTTAGAATCCTCTTAACAACTGTTAAGTGTGATTCTCTAGGATCTGATTGGAATCTTGCACATAAGCAGACACTAAACAGAATATCTGGTCTAGAAGCAGTCAAGTATAGAAGAGATCCTATCATACCTCTGTAGAGTTTTTGATCTACCTTCTTGCTTACCTCTTCCTTACCTAGAGTGCTTATAGGGTGCATTGGAGTCTTTGCCATTTTACTATCAACCATGTTAAACTTCTTCAGAAGCTCTTTAACATATTTGGTTTGATGTATGTAGGTGCACTCTGGAGTCTGGTTGACTTGGATTCCCAAGAAGAATCTCAATTCTCCCATCATGCTCATTTCAAACTCTTCCTGCATACATTTAGCAAACTCCTTTCCAAGCGTAATATTTGTTGATCCAAAAATAATATCATCTACATAAATTTGACAAATCAACAAATCTTTCTTAACAGTTTTACAGAATAAAGTTGTATCTACTTTTCCTCTGATAAAATTTTTCTTCAGAAGGAAGTTGCTTAACCTCTCATACCAAGCTCTAGGAGCTTGTTTTAATCCATAAAGAGATTTCTTTAGTTTAAAAACATGATCTGGAAAGTTTTCACTTTCAAAACCAGGAGGTTGGTGGACATATACTTCCTCTTCTATAATACCATTAAGAAAGACACTTTTAACATCCATCTGATACAGAGTGATGTTATTCTGTGCAGCAAAGGAAATAAGAAGGCGTATAGATTCTAACCTTGCCACTGGAGCATATGTCTCAGTGTAATCAATACCTTCTTGCTGACTGTACCCTTGAGCAACCAGCCTTGCCTTGTTCCTCTCAACTTCTCCTTTCTCATTTAGCTTATTTCTGAAGACCCATTTTGTACCAATTATATTGAATCCTTGAGGTCTCTGAACTAGATCCCATACATCATTTCTGCTGAATTGATTTAGCTCTTCTTGCATGGCAATAATCCAATCATTGTCTTGCAGAGCTTCATCTACAGAAGATGGTTCAATTTCTGACACTAGTCCAAATAGTGATGCTTCAGATGATCTTAGAAAGGATCTTGTTCTGATATGATCATCCTTCTTTCCAATAATGACATCCTCTGGATGAGAAACTTTAATTTTGGATGATGATCCTCTAATAGTTGACTCTTCAGAAATGTTAAGATTATTCATCTGAGAAGTTAAAGGAGTAGCATCTGGAGTTGCTTCTGGTTCCTTCACTTGAATTTTGTCTGCGTCTGGAACTTCAGAGTCAATAAAGACTACTTCCCTATCTGCAGAGTTATCAAACTGCTTTGGCTTTTCAGAGCCAAGCTTATCATCAAATCTGACATGAATGGATTCTTCCACAATCTGTGTCTCAGTGTTGTATACTCTGTAGCCTTTAGAGCGTTCAGAATATCCAAGCATGAAACACTTCTGTGCTTTGGAATCAAACTTGCTCAGATTTTCCTTAGTGTTTAACATATAGCAAATACATCCAAAAGGATGAAAATAAGAAATGTTGGGCTTTTTGTTCTTCCACATTTCATAAGGAGTCTTCTTCAGAAGAGGTCTAACAGACACTCTGTTCTGAATGTAACAAGCTGTGTTGATTGCTTCTGCCCAAAAATGTTTTGCCAGATTTGTCTCATTGATCATGGTTCTGGCCATTTCTTGCAAAGTTCTGTTTTTCCTCTCTACAACCCCATTCTGTTGTGGAGTTCTAGGACAGGAAAAATCATGAGCAATGACATTTTCAGAAAAATATTTTTCAAAGTATTTATTTTCAAATTCACCACCATGATCACTTCTGAATTTTATAATTTTGAAATTCTTTTCATTCTGGACTTGCTTGTAGAAATCAAAGAACACAGAATGTGACTCATCCTTGTGTTTTAAGAACTTTACCCATGTTCATCTACTAAAGTCATCAATAATGACTAATCCATACTTCTTGCCTCTGATGGATGCAGTTTTCACTGGTCCAAACAGATCAATATGAAGTAATTCTAGTGGTTTAGAAGTAGAAACAACATTTTTTGATTTGAAAGATGTTTTTGAAAACTTCCCTTTTTGGCATGCTTCACAAAGAGCATCTGAAGTGAACTTCAGATTAGGGAGTCCTCTGACAAGATTAAGTTTATTAATCTGAGATATACGTCTCATATTAATATGGCCAAATCTTCTGTGCCAGACCCATTGCTCTTCATTAACAGACAAGAGGCATTTAACATTTTGAACTTTAAGTTCTGAAAGATTTATTTTATAAATGTTGTTTTTCCTCTTACCACTAAATAGGATAGAGCCATCCTTTTGACATATAGCTTTACAACATTTTTTATTAAAGGTAATATCATAACCATTGTCACTTAATTGACTTATGGACAATAAGTTATGTTTTAGACCTTCAACAAGTAAGACATTAGTTATAGAGGGAAGTTTACCGTTTCCTATAGTGCCAGATCCAATGATCTTGCCTTTCTGGTTCCCTCCAAACTTCACGTCACCTCCAGATCTAAGTTCCAGGCTTTGGAACATAGACCTTTCTTCTGTCATGTGTCGTGAGCATCCAGAGTCCAGGTACCATGATTGGCGTCCGGATCTTGCTGCTAAGAACATCTGCAACAGGAATTATTTTGTTTTTAGGTACCCAAATCTTCTTGGGTCCTTTGGGGTTAGTTGGTTTGTAGGTTTGTCTAAACTTCTGTTTTTCAACATAATGTTTATTCTGACTTGCCTTGGGTTTAAACACATAAGTATTCTTCTCAGAGCTTGTGTGTTTAATATCATTTAAGTGACCAAATTTAAATTGAGAATACAGAGGTGTCTTCTTGATAAAAAGTTTGTCAACAGATTTTGGATTACTTCCAGATGAAGATTCATATCCAATACCTCTTCTGTTGTTCCCACTAACATCATAGATCATAGAAGCCATCTTGCTTCTGTCTATGCTCTTAGTAAGGAATCTCTGAAAGCTAGAGTCATATTTTTCTAAAATGTTTTCACATGACTTAGTCTCAGATTCAGATTCTTGTTGAGTTATTTCAAAGTCATTTTTGATTTTCAGATTAATTTCTTTTTGCTCAACAAGTTCTGTCTTCAGAAGATCAATCTCAGATTCAAGATTGCTTTTCAGCTTCTTGTATTCGAGTTTGATATTGTTATAACTTTTAAGAACTTCTGTTAGAACTTTTGTAAGTTCTTCTTTGGAAAGTTTGGCCATTACCTCTTCTGTGTCATCATCAGATTCAGAATCTGATTCATATCCTGAGGTTCCTTCTTCTTGATCTTCTATGCTGGCCATCAGTGCAACATTAGCACATTCTTCTTCTGATTCAGAAGATGATTCAGAATCATCTGAGTCACACCATGTTGCCATCAGAACCTTCTTCTTTTTGTCAACCTTCTTCTTAGGTTTTTCTCTTTGAAGTTTGGGGCAATCATTCTTATAATGCCCAGGCTCTTTGCACTCATAGCATACAACTTCTTTCTTGCCAGATCTTCTGTGCCCAGAAGATTCCTTTCTATGATCAGATTTTCTGAAGTTGTTGAACTTCTTTCCCTTGTGCTTCCAGAGCCTGTTGATCCTTCTGGATAGCATGGATAATTCATCTTCTTCTTCAGAAGAAGATCCTTCAGAGCTTTCTTCAATAACCTGCAAAGCTTTAGCAGATTTATTAGATTTTAAAGCAACAAATTTACCTTTTTCTTTCTTCTGAGGTTCATCTTCCTCAAGCTCAATTTCATGGCTCCTCAGTGAGCTGATGAGTTCTTCTAAAGAGATCTTGTTCAGATCTTTAGTCATCTTCAAGGCAGTCACCATTGGTCTCCATCTGGTAGGTAGACTTCTGATGATTTTCTTTACATGATCTGATGTAGAGTATCCCTTGTCTAGAACTTTTAGACCAGCAGTAAGGATCTGGAATCTAGAAAACATAGTTTCTATATTTTCAGATTCTTCCATTTTGAACGCTTCATACTTTTGTATAAGCGCCAGAGCCTTGGTCTCTTTCACTTGAGAATTTCCTTCATGAGTCATTTTAAGTGACTCAAACATTCCATGAGCTGTTTCTCTGTTAGTAATCTTTTCATACTCAGTATGAGAGATTGCATTAAGCAATATTGTCCTAGCCTTATGATGATTTTTGAAATCCTTTTTCTGGACTTCTATCATTGATTTTCTGTCAACTTTCTTGCCATCCTCATTTGTAGGATGTTCATAGCCATCAATAACCAAGTCCCACAAATCAGCATCATACCCCAGGAAGAAACTTTCTATCCTGTCCTTCCAGTAATCAAATTTTTCTCCATCAAACATGGGAGGCTTTGTGCTGATTCTATCCCCTTCATATTTGTTACAGTTAGATGTAGATGTGTCACCCATAATGACAAACAGATATTTAACAAAGTAACTTTTCTCACAGGATCTTTACTGACACGGTTAAGTGGTAGCACACGCAGAACCGGAGCTCTGATGCCAACTGAAGGTGAGAAAATTACTTAGAAGGGGGGGGGGTTGAATAAGTATGACAAATAATCAAAGATTTAAACACAGTTATTTTTATATGGTTCGTTGAACACAACTACTCCAGTCCACCCTCTCAAGAGTGATTTGCCTTTCTCTGTCTAGGACTTAATCCACTATTTAATCAAACAGATTACAATAGTAACACCTAAGAACAATTGTTCTTAGTCTTCTCAAGAGCAACTGATCCCAACTGGATCCTCTTAAGGAAAACCTTTTACAAACAATGTAAAACTATTACAAGAGTAAGAATGCTTCTAATAAGCTGTTATCACAACCGTGATATTTCTCTTAAGTTAAGAACAATGTTATAGCAAAATAAAATTATAAGAGCTTTGAGAGTTTTGCTTTGATGAGTGATTTTTGCAAGAAGTTCGATACTGAAGAAGATGGAGTGGACTTCTTTATATAGGCACTTAGATCCATGAAGTCTTCTCAACGTTGAAGGTTGTGCTGAAAAGCCTGGAGCCTTTTGTCTTTACATTGGAGGCTGTGCTGAAAAAGCCTGATGCCTTTTGTCTTCACTTTGCAGAAACTTTCCTTAGAATGGAATGCACAGATAAAACCTTTTTGTCTGTGTTCTTGTGTCTAGCACAAAAGAGGAAAGAGCTGTTGAGATATGCCAACGTACATATTTAAATCTTCTTCACTAAATAAGTTCAGCTTTCAACATTAAAGTCTGAATCTTCAGAATCTCCAAAGTAGAGATCTTCTGGATCTTCAGAGTCTTGGATGTTCTTCAGATTGAGCTGAATTAGAGTATGTGCAGCATGTGTGCTTGAGCGTGTAAATCTATCAGAGCAGAGTCTTCTATATCAGATTCTCAATACTTAAGCAGCGCAGTATCTTCAGAGTCTTCTGATGACTAAGCTTCTGATCTCTCAGAGTCTTCTATTCTTTAGAGGCTCCTGCTTCAGAATCTTCAGTAGACAGCATTCAGATTCTTCTGGGAGCAGCGTTCAGATCTTCATTTAAGATGCTCTTGAACCTTTCATAATATCACTGTTCAGATGCAAATTTGCTCTTTTAAGAATATTTTCTTTAGTACCTGTAGCAAACAGTCTAGAACAAATTTAGAGTATATAATTCTTGAATACAAAATTCATAAGTGTTATCATCAAAACATAGAGATATAACTAAGAAACAATCTGTGTTCTTACACGAAACACAAACAAAATATCGCACAATCTATCGTTAATGACTACAATAGACCCCTCACCAAAAGGATGACGGAGCGAAACACAAACAAAATATCGCACAATCTATCGTTAATGACTACGATAGACCCCTCACCAAAAGGATGACGGAGCGAAACACAAACAAAATATTGCACAATCTATCGTTAATGACTACGATAGACCCCCCACCAAAAGGATGACGGAGCGAAACTCACACCGGCCACTACCACCAAAAGGATGATAGGGAAAACACCATCGCACAATCCGTCACCAATCCAAGTGACAGACCCCCCACCAAAAGGATGACGGAGTGAAACTCACACACACAGGTCGCTATCACCAAAAGGATGATAGGACAACACAAATTTGAAGTTTACCAACACCAAAAGGATGCAGGCTAGGTTGAACTGACGAAGTTCGACTATCACCAAAAGGATGATAGTAAGGCAATTGACAACGGTCACGCTTGCTGGGTACAACTCATTGGGGAACACCCAAGAGGAAGGTTGGGTTGAAATGAATCAACGGGGTACGCCCACCGTCTTGCTTGGAGATCATAGTTTTGCTGAAATGATTTCATGGTTACGCCCATGAATTCTGAAGAGGATGCCCCTGACTGGGCTGAGTTTGTCTTGATGTCTTGTCTTGCTCAACAAAAGGCTGAACAAACTCCATGAGGAACGCTCACGGTTTTGCTGAAGATGCCCCTATCTAGGCTGAATCTTGAATTAAACTTCTTGGATTTGCCCAACAAAAGGTTGAACAACTTCGTGGGGAACGCCCACGGTCTGGAATGGTATGCCCTTGGCTGGGATGTATGTTAACTTGAAGATTTGATCAACCACGAGGTTGAAATACGTCATGGGAAATACCCATGGTCTTGAAAAGAATGCCCCTTACTAGGCTGGATCTTGCTTTGAATATTTCGAATTTTGATGGGAGAGACCCACAATTGCAGAAGATTGCCCCTGACTGGGCTGATGATTGCTTTGAAACTCCTGATATTCTTGGGAGAAATCCACGACCTTTGTGGAAGATGCCCCTGACCGGGCTGATGACGGTATTGGAAATCTTCAAGATTGATCCTGGACCTTGACTTGCATATATGAATGTTAGATGATAAACGATATTCCATACGAGTGGAAGGGCAAATGCAAATGCTGATGCGCGGAGATGTAAGAGTCGAGGAAGTATGATATGGTTGGGTATGCATATGATGCAAGATGCTTATGATAGCAAATGTAATGCGTATGATGCATATGGTTGCAGACGGGTAATTGAAAATGCAGGTGGAGACGCTAGCATGGTGGCCTCTGGTAGTTGCCAATGCGGATTGGACTTCGGGTGGTGGGAGGGATTGACTTCCTCAACACGCAGTTCGTTAAAGACGCCATGATTGGAGCAGAAGATGTCCTTGATGCCCCAAGTCTGGGATATTTGGTGACTGTGAATTTGCTTCAGAGAGAGTTGCAACTCTGCTTGATGGTCAGGACGACCTAGTCTTGCCCCAGTTTGAACATGGCAATGGTCTGCCCCAGATCGAGCTGTTGAATGGTTTGCCCCAGCCTGTGGGTTTTGAGGTAGTCTTGCTTTGTGACAGCCACTGAAAGTCAAGTTCCTCCTTGATTGCCTTTTGTTGAAATGTCTTTGAATACCTAACATTGTTTTGCAATTAAAATTGTACATTCACAAATGGTAATATTAATGCAAAGTTTGATGCCAGATTTGAAAAAGTATCGCTTTATTGAAGTGTCGTGGTAGTGAGACGAATGGATCATCAGCCAAAACGCCGTGTTGTTTGATTGGTATAAAAGATATTGCAAAGATAATGACACCCATGCTGATGATTAACAATCGTATGAGGAGTCAGGTTACGCAACCTTGCGACAATATGCTTTCAGAATAAACCTCGTCTCAATTAGGTCTTTCGAGGGTTGTAACGTGGTCCGGTTCACGGTTGTGAAACAAAGGATGTTAGGCTCAAAGTATGATTTGTACCCACCCCTTCTTCTTAATGATCTCTAGTTCTACGCTCAGTTAATTTTACACTTGTCTAGACGATGTAAGCTTGAAGGTTCAAGGTTTGCTCAACGTGGCAGTCACTTTATTTTGATGGATGCCAGTGCCCCTTTGATCTGGGTGGTCACTGAATCTTTTTTGTTTGTTTTTTGTCGAGGGTTTCGGGGTCCTCTTTTGCTTTTTGTTTTGATCCCTAACTTTTGCATGGATTGACTTTGCTTGTCAAATCCATCGGGATTGCCTTGATTTTGCCTAAGTCCCCTCTAAGGTGTTTGACTTAGCAGGCTTTTTTGATTTTTTTTTTATTTTTGGGAAGGTTGTGACTGCTGTAGCATGGGTCATTGCTTGTTGATTCGAGCGTGGAGTTTGATTAACTGAACACTACCCTGCCCCTGGTTGAGCGTAAGGGTTTGAATATCCAAAGGAAACTGCTACTTCTAGGCTCAAAGTGGTTTGCTAGGGATTAACTCCTTATATCTTCGGTGTATGGGGAATTGAAACAATGCTTGTACATCATTGACGAGATTCTGTCTAAAAGCATACGGTTTGCAATTATGGGTATCTCGTTTTCATCATCCTCCCTCGAATCATGCTAAACAACAGTGGATAGAGTGAAGTGAATATATGTGTCGGTGATAAGTGAAAATGAGTGAATACGACATAACTAATTCAAAACATGCATAAACAATACATTAATGAAAACCAAATATGAATGGAAATTGTTCAAAGCATACAATACTTAAACAAACAAAGATAAATTTAAGAAATGCGTAATATGAAATGGCGACATGACGGCCTTCTTTGGGATGAACTTGGCTTGACTGGATTTGATGTTGGCACTAGCTGGCTGATGGCATCGGATCATTGATGATATTCAGAGACTTTCCATTGAAGTTGATAGCATCCTTGTCGATCATGTCTTGAATTATGTGTTTGAAAGCTCTGCAGTCCTCAATGGTGTGACCTGGAGCGCCCTTATGAAACTCACAATAAGCATTTGCATTGTAGTCGGCAGGAATGACAGTCGGGGGAGCCAAATCTCTCGGAACAACGGCTTTCTTCTCCATCAACTGAGCAAAGATTTTAGCATATGTCATTGGTAGACGATCAAAGACTCTATCTGGCCTCCATGTTCTCTGCTGACGTTGTGGGCGAGTACCTTGTCGTTGCTGAGTAGCTTGCATTTGCTGTTGCTGAGGAGGATATTGGTATCCTTGTTGATTGTAGGCTTGTTTCTGAGGAGCCCGTTGCTGTGGCATCTAAGCTTGCGCTGCTTGAACAGCTGGCTGATAAGGCATTGGAGCATATTGCGCAGCAGCAACATACGGATACTGGCAGTAAGGAACCTGATAAGGCATAGGAGCGGGAGCTTGTTGGGAAGCTTGCCCTTTCTGCAAAGAGATAGCATTTGTCTCGCCCTCTTTCTTCTTGTATCCGTTGAAAGACTTCTTGGCATTAGCCTGGCTGTTAGGACCTCCTGGGATCTTTCCACTCTTCATCCCTTCTTCAATTCTCTCACCGACGATCACCAAGTCAGAGAATCCAGCGGAGACACTACCGATTAGCTTTTCGTAATATTGGCCTTGTAAAGTACCCATGAAGATGTTAATCAGTTCACGGTCAACAAGAGGTGGATGCACCCTTGCGGCTAGCTCTCTCCATCGTTGCGCGTACTCCTTGAAGGATTCGTTGTCCTTCTGAGTCATACTCTGAAGCTGAGTACGATTTGGAGCGAGATCTGTGTTGTATTTGTACTGTTTGACAAATGCATCGGCTAGCTCGGCCCAAGTGCGCACACTGTTACATTTCAGCTGCATATACCATTCGAGTGATGCCCCAGACAAACTGTCTTGGAAGCAATGGATCATGAGCTTTTCATCTCTGGCATAGGCAGCCATCTTGCGACAGTACATCTTCAGATGAATATTCGGGCAACTAAGACCTTTGTACTTCAAAAATTCGGGCACCTTGAACTTGGGAGGAATGACAACATCAGGCACCAAGCACAATTCCAAAGCACTGAAAGAATTTGAATTGTGCCCCTCCATGGCTCGGAGTTTCTCGGCTAGATCTCGGCACATCTTCATGGCTTCTGAATCCTGAGCGGCAACAGGACTGGCAATGGGGATAGCAGCATGATAGTTCTGAACGTCGTCATACTGATCCATCAGAGTATCTTCGATATGAGGAACTGGGATTTGCACAGCAGTAGGCTGGGCGTGCGGGATAATTCCGACAGTAACTCCAGGCACTGGGATTGGTTGAGAAGTGTTTCCTTCGACTGTGTTATTGAAGTTCAACGACATCCCATGAGGATTTGGAATTGGAACCAAAGGGATGGCAGTAGACCCTTGTCCTTGACCATTGTTGTTGACGACAGCAGCGGCTTCACGTTGTTCTTCCTCTCTTCTAGCCGCGAGGATGGCTTCGAGGATCTGGTCAATCTTTCCTTTCATAGAATCCAACTCTTCCCTGAAGGCAGCTTGCTCCTGCTGAATCTGCTCCATCATTTGTCTTGTATGGGCTCTAGTTGCATACTGGTGTCGAGGAATCAGCTTGATTTACTGGAGAAGAAGGAACAGGGACATGAGATTCTGCTGAAGGATTGGAAATGCAAAATGCACAACATATGAAATGCAATGCAAATGATATGCAGGATGCAATGCAAGATACAAGATCCAGGATCACAGGATCACAGTTCAAATAGCTTCTGAAGCTGATAAATGTAACAGAGAGGTAACCAGAATTCCTGCTCAAAGAAAAATTGACAGGTACGACCTATGCGGGAAGATCTAAACATTCTACCCATAAACCCACTTACGGGATGGTTTCTACGTTTGGTTCCCAGGATCACGGACATTAGTCGTATTAGCGTCACGCAACAGGCTGGCTGTATTACGATGATAATGACGATAAGGTCTCTCTTGAGCGGGGTCCTCATGCTAGGCGCACAAGGAGCGAGTCCTTGGAGACTAACACTACACGACAACCAATATCGGAACTGGTGCTAACAAAAGGTTCCCAGAATCACGGACCCTTCATTAATCAAGTCGTGCAACAGGCTAGCTGTGTTACAACAAGATCTACGAATAGGTCTCCTCTGGAGGAGCTTTCATGCTAGGCACACAAGGAGCAAGTCCTCGGAGACTAACACTATTCGACTACCAATTCTAAACTATGTGTTCTCTCTGCTTTTACCAAAGCTCGGGCGTAGAGCCTTACTCATGATGTCATCCCAAGAACCAACAAGCAACCAAGATAACAAGCACAAATAAAAATCCACAAGAGAACAAATACATAAACGAAAAGGAAAGCAAACAAACACTCCTCACAAACCAAAAGATAGGCTCGACTCTCTCTTTGCATGGAGCAAAATGTCCCCAGCAGAGTCGCCACCTGTCGCACCTCGAAAAATCACGGAGACATTTCGGAGAAACGACCCTCGCGCGAAAGGCGCGGAAATGCGGTTCGACAGAGTCGCCACCGAACTTTATTTTTCCCGAATAAACAGGAGAGGAAAATATCAAGAAAATCTCTTAAAAACGAAAGGATAGGAACAGGGCTGTCGCAACCATGTTCCGGGTTCGGGAGTCGGTTACGCGAGGGGAAGGTATTAGCACCCCTCACGTCTGTCGTACTCGACGGGTACCTCTTAAGGTAATTGTGGGGAGTGTTGTTTAGGTTTACTTGTTTTCTTCTCGTTGATAAAGGTGAATTGGTAGGTTAATGGGTAAAAGACGCTAAGGGGAAAGGGGTGGTTAGAGGATAGAGTGCTCGCCAAGGATTGGGGCCCTTGTGCTTACGTATGCTCATTCGGACGAGAATGAGAAATCAGAGCGTCGTAGTTCGACTACGGGAAAGGTTGGGAATGTGTGGATGGAATAATGGAGGAAGATAGAAGTGTGCTTGCCAAGATCATCGCAATCTTGTGCCTACGTATCTTATATTCAAGAATGAATAAAGAATCAGAGCGTCCGTAGTTCGTAGTAACAACCACGAAAAGATGAGGTTTGAATTGGTTTGACGTTGAGAAAGAGACGAAAGAGTGACTGACAAGCAACCCAAGAGCGCGCCTCAAGAGCTTGTCACTCAAGAACCCAAGGAATGCAGGATCCCAAGAACTCAGTTCTTTCGGGAATTGACTGAATAAGTTGAAAATAAAGAGTTGGATGTTTTGAAATCTAAAGAATGAACTAATAACAACTCAAGGGCGCGCCTCGAGAGTTACTCATTCGAATATTCAAAGAATGCTAGATTCTGAGAGTATCCCTCTTTCGTAAGTTTTAAAAAAAATGTTTGTGAAAAGATCGAATCGAAAAATGGCATGCGAGGCCAAAGGAAGTTGGTTTGAAGTAGCTCGACGACGTGTCGAGGATTTGATCGAAGATGGGACCAACTTGACGACGTGTCAAGGTTAAGATTGTGAGAAACGATATTAGACCCTAAGGGTGCCCCCTAATATCGAGACCACGAGGAGTCGTGAATGTGTGTATGAAATGTGGGTTGCAAATGCGTACGAGCATTCGACTTAGGAGAATGTTGGAAAAATGATTGAGTTTGGCAAAGTCGAAAAGTTGAGTGAATAACAACTCAAAGGCGTGCCTCGAGAATTATTCACTCGAAGACACAAGGAATGCTAGATTCTAAGTACCTCCTTCTTTCGGAGTTTTGATCGAAAAAAAGACGTTGAGAATGTGTTTGAGAAAATCAAAAGATTGAATGAATAACAACTCAAGAGCGTGCCTCGAGAATTATTCACTCGAAGATCCAAGAAATGCTAGATTTCAAGAATCCCCTTCTTTTGGAGTTTTTTTTCGAAAAAAAGGTTTAAAAAATGATTTGAAGCGAAAATGACATAGTCTTGACTGAATTATCATCTATCAATAATTTGACCGATAATAATCATTAAAGTCATCATTGACTAAAGAATAAGAAAAAAGTGGATAAAAACGAAAATGAAAGTTTTGAAAAAAATTGGTCTCGGGTTTGTTATTATTTGTCAATAATTTGACAAAATTATAACTTGGGGTATCGTCATTGACCCTAAAAAGAAGTTAAAGAATAATAAAGAAAAATATTATAAAAATCTAATCAAAACCAAGTGAGATTATAAAACAAAATGGGAATTATAAAGTGCTTAATAACAATTTAATTCTAACAAGGTATGAAAATTAAAATAACTTTAAAAACAAAGTGGGCTTGGCTGAAATCAAAATGTGGACGAGATATATGGACTGAACCCAAAGCAAAACCAATATCCCCCTTCTTCAAATGAAAACACGGTGGGGGTATAATACAGATATGGGGTGTATGATTTATGATGACTAAATGAACCATGGGTTGTGTCCGTTCAACATGCAAAAAAAACGAAAAGAAAAGAAAAAAACACACGGGCTTCCAACATGATTTCATCAGCCCAAAACAACAATAATCTGAGACAGAGTGATTGTAAGTTCACGTTGAAACAAGAGGACAAAGAAACAAATGAAAGACAAGCAAACAACCCCCAACGATAGAAGCCGCGACGGCCCAGGAAATACAGTCTTCTAATTCAATCTGTCTCTCATGTGGATCTTAGGTTCGAAACCCCTTCTCAGATTTATTTCAGATCATTTCTCCTCCTTTATCTCCTTTCGGTTTCTGAGTTAAGGTTGAAGAAATTTGAGGTTATGAAGATGGATTTCAATGTTGTTATTGTTGGCTTAAGAAGAAGGGTGGAAGTTTGAAGAAGGTTGGGTAAGAAGAGTTCCGAAAAACGGTAAAAATAGGGGTTTCAAATCATTTTCTTTCTTTTTGGTTTAAGTTCTGTTTGGGATTTTGAAATGGGTTGACATTAGGATGTGATTTACGGTTGGTATTTGAAGAAGATACAAGAGGAAGTTGTATGAAGGTTCTGTTTGGAGGGTATAATGTTTGGGGTTTGTGAAGATGAAGATTTGAAGGTGAGGGAAGGGTTTTTATCGAAGGGGAATGATTGGGTTTTGAAGATGGAGTGTTTATGGTTGTCGTTGTGTAGATTTTATGCGTCTCTGTTTTATCGGTTTTTCATCGGCTCCGAGAATTAGGTGGGTTTTTCAAAAGGGTTGCAAAAAATAGGAGACATTTGAGAGTGAAGAAGAAGATCACTGAGAGAGAGGAAAAACTGGCGGCTAGGGTTTTGAGGCTATTGGAGGTGGCTAGGTTTTCGGTTGGAGGCCCCCTTCCTTTCTGCAGACTTCATTTTGATTTTATATGGGGGATACGAAGGGCAGAACAGGGAAAACCAATTGAAAAGAAAAATGGAAATTGTACCAAAATGAGTGGTGATTGGGAGCTGCTGTACGGGTTCTGTGTGGTTGGGATTTGGATGATACCAAGCGTACCGTGTGAGGTATGGGTGCACATTGGTTTTGTGGTATTTTCAATTATTTACTGCGTGAAAACTCTACTTGTTTTACTGTTATAACCATTGAAAACCTTTTTTACTGCAATTGTTTTTAAACCAAAAGGCCACATTCACTCTTTCCTCAAATTTATCTATAAAGTCCATCATGATAGTATATCTTGAGATATGTTTATCAAAACAAAACCGGTGATAACCCTGCAACAGTTTTTGTGACTGCTGATTTTGCTCATACGTTCTCATTATTGATATGCTGACTTGTGTTTCTGTGTCTGGTTTTGCAAGGTAGTAAGTTGGTGAACAATTCGGTGCATCCTGAGAATGATTTTAGCGTGGAGTTTAATTTGGGTGATGCACATTGGTATGGAACAGAAAAACACAGGCATAAAAGCTCTGTAGTAGCTAATAATGACAATGGAACCTGACTCGTTACCGCTGGTGGTATGCAATTGACAGTTTTATTTTGCGGTATTTTGTGCATTGCACAGTTTGTCATTTTTGCTAACTTCACCTTTTCTTTGATTGCGGTTTGGGACACTTCTACTAGCTGATTTGTGTCTCTATGGCAATTGTTTCATTTTGTAGGTTATGAACCTCATATATCTCTGCACTGGTTCGTGAGGTTTGTTTGATGGTGAGCTTGGGTTTCTCTTCATAACATGCATGTTGTTGTTAATGCGGAGGTAATTACTTTTGCGCTCTGACTTAGAAGAAATTCTGTTGTCGTTTGAAACTCATAGTGCGGTAAGGGATTGAGTTTCTACTCTCTGAAAAACTCCTTTCCTTCTCAGTGACGGCGATGCAGTATTGGAGCAGAGGTATGCTTGGGATTCAATATGCAACAGCCCTAACTTTCTCACGTTCCTCCTGCTGCATCCTTTCAAAGTTTTCTTCTTTTTTTTTATTTCCTGAATCATGGATGCTAGTAATCTACTTTTTGAAGAATTGTTCTTTTTCTTTCAATTAACAGGTTTGATGTCTTACAAGCTCAAAGTGGGGTTGGTTCTGGTAAGGGTGGTATTGTAGCAGTGATACAAGTCGTACAATTTTTTTGGTTTGTGGTCTCTGTGTGCGAATCATGTTGTGGTTTTCAATGAATCATGGGAGGTGAGGTCACAACATGATATTTGTGAAATGGTGCAGGTTATGAATGGCTGTTGCTTGCAGGTCTGTGCGGTGCGAACCTTGTGCATGCCATTTTGACCGGTCATGGTATTGTGTTTTTTCTGCTTTCATTGCTTTTGAGGTGTATTGTTTTTGTGAATCATGGTTGCGTCTTTGCATATTTTGTGTGTTGCGCTGCGAAGTCGTACGAGCTGAAAGAGCGCAACTTTTGTCGGTTTCTGTGATGATTTCAACAATTCATGGTTTATTAATTTTGTCTGGTATGCTGCAGGTGGCGGGTATTATCATGCCTTACTTAATTTATGGTTGCCGCGTGACATTTCCATATAATTCAAATCGTACAAACCTTACGAACAACAGCAAGTTAGTGCGCCGAGTATTATGCGATTTTTTTCATTTGTCATTGCGTTCTGCTTTGCGATTTACAAGTTGTGACACTCACATGCTGTTATTTATAGGTCGTACCATGGCGTACAAGAAAATGCCGAAACGGTCTCGCGAGGAGTGCGTTGTACGGCTGGATCATTGTAAAAATGAAGCTCTTGTTGATGTTTATATGGCGCTGCTTGGAGCTGAAGGCCTTGAAATTCATGGAGTCCTTGCGACGTTGTTGCTTCACATGGTTTGTTTGTGAGACGCGAAATAGCGACCGGTTTGGTAATTGATACCTTGTGTATTATGGGATTTTTGTGCACCAACTTTGTATGTAATGTTGCTGCTGCGTTTCATGTACGATCCCTTTGTGAATAGTAGCTGCGTGTCTAGGGTGAGTGATGCGTACTGGTGAAACTTTTATGGATTTTACTCTTTTTTTTCTGTGAAATTATACGCTGGCTGGTGCTTGTGTATAACCTTCTTAGTGTGTGGTTTGAGCTGCTGAGCTGAGTTGCGGAATCTGCCGGTAGCAGGGTAATTGCTGGTGAGTGACCTCTTCTTTTTGAGGTAGTTTTGTTTTGAAATCATATAAGTTGAAATTTAAAATGGCTTGTATTGTGGTACTATGCAAGCTTTGTACTGTGCACTCATGCCGTCAATTGTTCATGTTGCAGCTGGCATACAATCCAAAAGCATGACTTTCTTGTCGTTGCTTCAAGTCACGTGTTGCTTGGTCTCAAAGTCATGATGGTGATGTTCTACAGACCGAGAAGTCTGTTGCGAAATAGGTGTTTGGCTTCAGTTGTAAGAAAAATGATGAATGTGTGTTAAAGGATGGTTGTTCTGCGGTTTGGTTCATGTTGCTGTGAAAACCGCCCTTGTCGCGATGCTCTCCGTGGTATGATATTTGTGCTGCAATTTGTAAAAAATGTTTGTCTTTAGTTGTTCATCCTGTACGGATTGCTAACTGTACCGTACTGCTCTGTGAGTTTTTTTTGTTGCAAGCTTTTGTATTCATAACCTTTATTGTTGTCCTTTGTTTGCAGGTGAGATATGGCCGTTGTGCTGTGTGTAGGCACCGTTTCCTTGCAAGGTGTGACTGCATGAAACATGCGGTGTGGAGCCGGACTTTTCTGTCAAGTTTGTGCAGGTGGTTTACAGAAGAACGAAGATGATTCACGGAACGACCTTTATAATTGGAATGGACTCCTCACATTTTGTAAATCCTGATAGAATTTAGGCCATGTTATGATCTTATCTTGTTTGTAAAAAGGTCTTGGAACCTTAATCTCAAAACAACCATTACTGTCATATCAACTGATCCCCTTTTTTTGTGAAATTTATTCTCCTTTTGAATACATGTTGTCAGCGTGGTGAACATAGGTGTACAAGGGATACTGACTTATCCAAGAGCTTGGGTCCACTGCCAGTATACTGGAAAAATAAGGCCTTGCATGATAAAGTGCGGGGTTTAGTGACTCTATTCTTTTTGAAGTTTAATCTATGGCACTTTGTTAAATTTTCCAACAAAACTTTGCTAGCTTTATTAGTTCTCCAATTATGAGACTTGCACATCCCTTAATCCACCTTAACATAACTCGAAAACAAGCATAACAAAAAGGCTGTTTCAGATCCATGAATTTGTTTGTCATCAAGCTCTTCTCTAAAAATAAAATGATATTACCTCTCCCTGTCATTTGGAACAAACTCCTTACACGGCCAGACTTTCTCACATGAATGGATGATAATACCACCTTAATATCCATTTCTAAGTGCAACTCGAGGACATCTAATAATGGTCTTGAACTATTCTTGAACAAATTTTTGAAGTATGGACGAAATTAGATCAAACTCTGAAATCTTCTTGTACCATGGCCTGCTTTGAAAAAACGGAGAACTAGAATTTGAAATATGAGCCTCAGTTTAATGCCCAAAATCCTAACCAAGAAATGTATTGGACTCTGACAATTCTCAACCACAAAGCCTTTATGAATTGATTTACATGCAGATGATTTGAATTGGCACAAAATCAATTATTTAGAACCTCAAACGCACACCATTCAAAATCATGCAAACCCTGACCTGATCATGAACAAACATTCTTCTGACCAAAACTCAATCAGAACCGGCTGAACTTCAACCATGCCACACACATTTTTGACAAATGAAAAGTACATGTAGGACAAATTTGGGGTATGACAGATGCCCCTATCTAATTGGCTTAGACCGAGTAAGATGTATTGCTGCAACATTCATTCTTTCAAGGGATAATACAATTAGATATAAAGAAAACCCTGAATTTGTCCAAAAAGAAAAAGAATATCCGGGAAAAGGTCAACATCACCAAAAAGATGATGGGAAGATACACACACGGGCTACTATCACCAAAAGGATGATAGAGCAAACACTATCGCATAATCTGACATTAATGACTATGACAGACCCCCCACCAAAAGGATGACGGAGCGAGACACAAACAAACTATCGCACAATCTATCATTAATGACTATGATAGACCACTCACCAAAAGGATGACGGAGCGAAACACAAATAAAATATTGCACAATCTATCGTTAATGACTATGATAGACCCTCACCAAAAGGATGACGGAGCGAGACTATAAACAAAAATATCGCACAATCTATCGTTAATGACTACGATAGACCCCTCACCAAAAGGATGACGGAGCGAGACTATAAACCAAAATATCGCACAATCTATCATTAATGACTACGATAGACCCCTCACCAAAAGGATGACGGAGCGAGACTATAAACAAAATATCGCACAATCTATCATTAATGACTATGATATACCCCCCACCAAAAGGATGACGGAGCGAAACACAAACAAAATATCGCACAATCTATCGTTAATGACTACAATAGACCCCTCACCAAAAGGATGACGGAGCGAAACACAAACAAAATATCACACAATCTATCGTTAATGACTACGATAGACCCCTCACCAAAAGGATGACGGAGCGAAGCACAAACAAAATATCGCACAATCTATCGTTAATGACTACAATAGACCCCTCACCAAAAGGATGACGGAGCGAAACACAAACAAAATATCGCACAATCTATCGTTAATGACTATGATAGACCCCTTACCAAAAGGATGACGGAGCGAAACACAAACAAAATATCGCACAATCTATCATTAATGACTATGATAGACCCCCCACCAAAAGGATGACGGAGCGAAACACAAACAAAATATCGCACAATCTATCGTTAATGACTACAATAGACCCCTCACCAAAAGGATGACAGAGCGAAACACAAACAAAATATCGCACAATCTATCGTTAATGACTATGATAGACCCCTCACCAAAAGGATGACGGAGCGAAACACAAACAAAATATCGCACAATCTATCGTTAATGACTACGATAGACCCCCCACCAAAAGGATGACGGAGCAAAACTCATACTGGCCACTACCACCAAAAGGATGATAGGGCAAACATCATCGCACAATCCGTCACCAATCCAAGTGACAGACCCCCCACCAAAAGGATGACGGAGCGAAACTCACACACACAGGTCGCTATCACCAAAAGGGTGATAGGACAACACAGATTTGAAGTTTACCAACACCAAAAGGATGCAGGCTAGGTTGAACTGACGAAGTTCGACTATTACCAAAAGGATGATAGTAAGGCAATTGACAACGGTCACGCTTGCTGGGTACAACTCATTGGGGAACACCCAAGAGAAAGGTTGGGTTGAAATGAATCAACGGGGTACGCCCACCGTCTTGCTTGGAGATCATAGTTTTGCTGAAATGATTTCATGGTTACGCCCATGAATTCTGAAGAGGATGCCCCTGACTGGGCTGAGTTTGTCTTGATGTCTTGTCTTGCTCAACAAAAGGCTGAACAAACTCCATGAGGAACACTCACGGTTTTGCTGAAGATGCCCCTATCTAGGCTGAATCTTGAATTAAACTTCTTAGATTTGCCCAACAAAAGGTTGAACAACTTCGTGGGGAACACCCACGGTCTGGAATGGTATGCCCTTAGCTGGGATGTATGTTAACTTGAAGATTTGATCAACCACGAGGTTGAAATACATCATGGGAAATACCCATGGCTTGAAAAGAATGCCCCTTACTAGGCTGGATCTTGCTTTGAATATTTCGACATAGTATTCATCTATCATTGAGCAAACTTTTGACATAGTATTGTAAGTTGATATTCACTTGTATCTTCAATTTTATTATGTTGATTAGTAGCATAACTAGCACGAGTAGGATCAATACGATATTGTGAGGCTGCGTGATAATAGAGATGAAGAACTATGTTCACTTACATTTGGCAAATTAGTTGAATGCTTGTAAAAAACGTTAAATGTGTGTACATATTTTGATCATGGTGTTTTATATGAATCAATCATGAAGCTGACATGGATGTCATCTTTTCTTACGTGTTTATCTTTGATTTGAACCTTTATAGAAATATACTCTTCAAATCTGGATCTAGGATGATTATTTGTTAGGTTCTAGACTCTATACATAGATTTAGGCTTAACACTTGCTTGAGTATTAGTTTTTAATGCTCTGTGTTGTTGAGTTGTGTGAGACATCACGAATGAGACAATACGGTTGTTCTCTCAACATTGCATTAGATATAACCTCTATTATGGATGACACATGAGGATATCAGACGAATGATTGATTTGTTTTTAATTGGTTAGAAGAATACTTGTGTTATTAATTGATGAGATCCAATCCCAACAACGCTTCGTTTATATTTTAAGTCTTTACTTTATATTTTCTGCCTTTATATTTTCTTCTTTTATCTATTGTACCTTGAATCTTTCAACCATTTTGTAACAATAAGCTTAGAAATGTAGAGACTGTTGAACAACGTTCTTTCCCTTGCACTGATCCTTGTGGAGATGATATAAATCCCAGATGGAATTCTTCCAAATCTAAATGTTTGCTTCTTACCACTTTACTGCAGTTCGAACAAAATGGCACCGTTGTGGATATTGGTGTTTAGATTTTGAAGTGCATTGCAATAATTTCTATATTTTTGAGCTTTGTACAGTTGTTTACATTGTATATATACTTTTTTCCTTTTATGTTTTCTTAAGTGTTGATTAGGTAGGAATGATGAGAACTTCTTCTAGATTGGTTGCTATTTGTATAAAAGTATCCAATGAAGATTCTCCCAAGTCTGGATGGTGATGGTAGGATGTTGAACATGTGAATGCAAGCAAGACAATACAGTTTTTAATGCTCTGTGTTGTTGAGTTGCATGAGACATCACTAATGATACAATACGGTTGTTCTCTCAACATTGCATTAGACATAACCTTTATTGTGGGTGATACGTGACAATATCAGACAAATGATTGATTTTTTTTTAATTGGTTTGAAGAATACTTGTGTTATTAATTGATGAGACTCAATCCCAACAACGTTTCGTTTATATTTTAAGTCTTTACTTTATATTTTTCGCCTTTATATTCTCTGCTTTTATCTATTGTACCTTGAATCTTTCAACCATTTTGTAATAATAAGCTTAGAAATGTTGAGACTGTTGAACGACGTTCTTTCCCTTGCACCGATCCTTGTGGAGATGATATAAATCCCGGATGGAATCCTTCCAAATGTAAATTTTTGCTTCTTACCACTTTACTGCAGTTCGAACAAAATGGCACCGTCGTGGATATTAGTGTTTAGATATTGAAGTGCATTGCAATGATTTCTATATTTTTGAGCTTTGTACAGTTGTTTACATTGTACATATACTTGTTTCCTTTTATGTTTTCTTAAGTGTTGATTAGGCAGGAATGATGAGAACTTCTTCTATATTGGTCGTTATTTGTATAAAAGTATCCAATGAAGATTCTCCCAAGTATGGATGGTTATGGTAGGATGTTAAACATGTGAATGCAAGCAAAGTAAATTGTATCGCTTTACAGAATGTTAGAATGATTTAAGAATTTTGTGCTTTGTGAAATTTTGTGTTCTTGTTTCATGTTGCAACTTGTTTGAATGCTTGTTTCACTTACGTTCAAAAGTCATAAATTGTGAGAAACCACCATTGTTTACTATATGCTAGGATGACTGATAAACTTTGTTTTATTTATTTGATTCATGCTTAATCTTTTGATTATTTTGATTTTGTGGAAGCATTAGAAATGATCAAGACATTTTTTTATATTGAGCACAACTGTATCCAAAAGTAACTTACTTGTGAGTAGTGAGAATTTGTTAACTCCTTTGAGCCTAAACAGTTTAGATATCATTTTAGTGATGAACTTAGTTTATGTAAATAATTTGAAAGTTTAGTTCATCACTGAATTTTTTGGTATTCTAAAAAATATTCTTGAACCTTTAAACATTGTTTTAAGTTGATTTCCTTGCCATAAAAAGTAAGGAACATTCACTTGTGGTTTGGTTGAATTCAAGTTGCGAGAACAAAAAGGAAAGTGGTAGTTACTCAAAATTTTGAAAAAATTTCAAACAAGCATTAAAAAGAAAAAATATGAATATGAATGTGAAAAACAAAAGAAAAAGAATACTTGTTTGAAAAAGAAAAATAGAGAATGAAATAGTTGCGCAAAAGGAAGTTTGAGAAGGTTTGAAATAGAGGAAAGAAAATGGTGAATGAAGTTGTTATGTGTAAATACCAGGTATAGTGAATGTCTCTTTTGCATTGGCAACTTTGATTCAATGACCTTTAGAAATGTCCCTTTGTTGTGAACCTAACCAAGCTACAACCTTAAAAGACTTTAGTGATCTTTTTGCTTCCATGATTTCATTTTTGATTGTTAGATAAATGTATGAATTGAATTTTTATTAGCATTGTTTGTCAGGTGAGTGAAATTGCCTCGCGGTTGTAAACACGTTAATTTTTTCATTCTTATTTTGAAGAGGAGTATTAGAGTGATTCAAGTATGAGAATTTAGTTGTTATTTGAAATATTGCATGATATTTGTTTAAGAACTAAATTCTTTGTCATTGTTCGATTCTATTGAGTGGTAAACATTGCTTGTGCGTATTCTCATGCTTGACCAAATTCTCTTGTTTGAGCAAATCTCTCTTGTTTGAATTTGAACTGTTATCCCTTTTCTGGTTGAATATTTTGCTTGAGAAAATCATCTTGTTTGAGAAAATTTCTCTTGTTTTCATGAGGGGCATACTTTGCTTGGGAACATGCAAAAATCTAGTTAAGGAGAGTTTGTTAAGTGCCAATTTTGACTTAAATTGAAGCATCTTTCTTGGAACTTTTCAATTCAATTCTCATGTTTTAATATATTTAATTCATGCTCTTGTGTGATTCTTCAACATATTGCAAATACCTTTGGATTCTTTGATGTGGGTGTTATTATGTAGAATATAGGCATAAAACATCAATGATTAAGACACAAAGGAGTGGACAAGGAAGCCAAAGAAATGAAGAAGGATCAACATGTTCGTTGTGTGAACACCAGAGAGGTGAAAGCCAATACTCGTTGTGCAAGGTCTTGGCAAAGCCCTAGCAAACCAGCCCAAATTAGAGGCAGTGGGAAAAGGACCCAAAGTTCGTTGAGTGAATCTGTAGCGAAGAGGTTCGCTATGTGAATAAGTGATCGCATGGCGAACTCTGATATTTTCCAAGGGAGGTTTAAGTGTTCCTAACGCACTGTAAGTGCCCAAACATGGACCTCATTAGGCGAAGAGGTTGTTCGCTAGATGAACAAGATAAATTTTATAATAATTATTTAAGTACTTTTCTCACTTTTAGAACTTGTAATTTTCAGAATAGAACTTTATCTTTCTACATTTCAAGCATATTCTAGAGAGAGAAACACAAATCCTAAGAGGGAGAAGGTAATAACTTTGATCTCTTGTTGGGTTTGGATGTAGTCTATTGATACCTTGTGTACTTCATCTAATATATGTATTGTGAACTAGTTTTAATTCAATATTGATATTGTCTTTGACTTTTTATTTGTGGCTCTTGACAAAACCTTTTTCAAATCTTAGATCTTAGACGTTCATCTATCAAAGAGCAAACTTTTGACATAGTCTTGTAAGTTGATATTCACTTGTATCTTCAATTTTATTGTGTTGATTAGTAGCATGAGTAGGATTAATACGGTATTGTAAGGTTGCGTGATAATAGAGATGAATAACTATGTTCACTTACATTTGGCAAATTAGTTGAATGCATGTAAAAAAGGTTAAGCATATGTACGTATTCTGATCATGGAGTTTTATATGAATCAATCATGAAGTTGATATAGATGTCATATTTTTTTTTTACCTTTTTATCTTTGATTTGAACTACTATAGAAATATATTCTTTAGATCTGGATTTAGGATGATTATCTTTTAGGTTATAGACCCTAGACATAGATTTTGGCTTAACATTTGCTTGAGTATCAGTTCTTAATGCTCTGTGTTGTTAAGTTGCGTGAGACATCACCAATGAGACAATATGGTTGTTCTCTCGACATTACTTTAAATATAGCCTTTATTGTGAGTTATATATGAGGATATCAGACGATTTATTGATTTGTGTTTAATTGGTTAGAATAATATATGTGTTATCAGTTGATGAACTCGAATCCCAACAAGGCTTCGTTTATATTTTAAGTCTTTACTTTATATTTTCCGCTTTTTTCTATTGTACCTTGAATCTTTCAACCATTTTGTAACCATAAGCTTAGAAATGTAGAGACCATTGAACGACATTCTTTCCCTCGCACCGATCCCTTTGGAGACAATATAAATCCCAGAGGGAATCCTTCCAAATCTAAATTTTTGCTTCTTGCCACTTTACTGCAGTTCGAGCAATCAGTAACAACTGCATTTTATTTTATTTTAGCGTTATTCTTATCATTGCCTCATGGAGCAATCAAAATAGGTCTCGGCTGACCCGTCCCAATACCCATATTATTTCTTGTTGGGCCCTCATTCTTCCCCATTTGGTTCTGGCCCATGAGCTATTGGTTAGTTTATTTCTTTAATATCATTATTAGTAGTAATTTTTTTCTTAACAATATTTTTTTAAGTTAAAAGTACATTAAGGTTTTTTTTTAAGATAATAAAATTAAAATTTTTATTTTTAACTTCTCTTTATTTTGTTAAATCTCTTTTTTAATTAAAACAATTATTTTTTTAGAAGTTTTTAATTAGGATTTGGTTCATTTCATTTTTTAAAATTTATCTCAATTTTGTTGGCATGTGTAGTATTTGTTTAGCGTGTCTTTCCTTTTTACTTGTTAGTCACATGAACGGTTGCGCGTCTTCGTTTTTATATTCCTTTTTGTAATAATGTTTAGTTAATAATGAAAAAAAAAGTAAAAACATCATAAAAATGGAAAGGACAAAAAGTATTTAATCTTTCTTCTTGAGGCATAAGAGATTTGTAAGAGCATTTTAGACTTCGTGTGTGACCTAGACTTGACTAGAATAATTATTAGGGACTTGTGATTTTAAATCGCAAAATGGTTAACACTACACCACCCTAAAACCATTGGACTTATATTGTTATTACTCGTTGTTTAGTTTAGGACACTTTACATACACATGACTTCCTCTTGAGCTACCTTATAACGAGCCTATTTATTTCCCGAATTGATCGTCCCTTGTACTTTTTATGTATCCCTCCCCCATTTGATAACTTTGTTATCTTGCTCTCATTTATTTTGTTTTTGCTAGTCAGCCATCTTAGAAATTAGGATCGATCAAACCCTAAAGCATTTTTGATCCATATATCAAGTCATACCCTAACTTGTAAGTCGATTGCTTCGTGCATCACCATCAACCTTATCTGCATCACTTCAAACATTTTCTTAATAAATAATAAAAACTTGATCCAACGTCAAGTGATATTTTTTTCAATAAAATTCAAAATACAATAAAAAATACAATTAGGATTACGCGCCACAAGCCTTAAGTGGTGGAGAAAGAGTGAGAATGGAACTTCCCTACACTCACTCTGAGTATTTTAAACACCAGACGCTTGGCTTGGTAGTTCAAAATATTCACCTCTACCTATAGTCTTTAGTGCAATCTTAATAAAAAATAACTTCTTTTCAAAACCATAAAAGAACATCAACTCAACAAACTTCCTTTTTGTGCCTTAGGGCATCACTCCGAAAACCCTTTCTCAAGGTATAAAATTAACCAACACATTTTTTCAAGCCTCTGAACTACGAAGCTCTAATTCCTCACAATAAGGATACGTAGGCACAAGTGCCCCAATCCTTGGCGAGCACCTAATAAAAAACCAACCCTTTTTCCCTTTGGTACGTAAACCTTTTAGATAAGAATACTCATTCGAGCTTAGATAACTTAGATGATTTCCATCGAGTACGATGTATGTGAGGGGGTACTAATACCTTCCCCTCACATAACTGACTTTCGAACCCAAATTTAGTTGCGAGACCATATTACACCTTTAGGGGGTTTTATCGATATTTTCCTTTTTCTCTTGGAATAAATAAAATTCGGTGGCGACTCTGTGCATTTTACGCATAGCGACAACCCTCAAGCCCTTAAACGAGTAATCTTTCTTTTTATTATGTTCAATTATGCAACAACTATTTGTAAAAGTTATTTTATAGCCTTTGTCGCATAGTTGACTAATGCTAAGCAGATTATGTTTAAGACCTTCAACGAGCATAACATCAGAGATAATAGTAGAAAAGGGATTACCTATACTACCTTTGTCAAGTATTTCACCCTTATTGTTTTCTCCGTAAGTTATAAAACCCTTTTGCATTGGTGTGAAATAAATGAAGGAAATGTAACTTGTCATATGCCTTGAGCACCCGCTATCAAGAAACCACATTCTCTCCGTGGAGTCAATACATTTAACCTACAAGATCAAACAAAGATGGTATGCACCTAACTTTCGTTGGATCCTTGAGAGTGAGTGGAAATATTGTTGCACTTGGGAAACCATTGAAATACATCTTTATGAACCACGTATCTCCTAAATTTTCATTTAGCAATGGTATGGCCTTTCTTGCAACAACAGTGACAAGTCAAGTGATGACGAGAGTGACTTTCGCTATTAGATTCCCTTACGACAAAATTGTACTTCTTGTACGACACATTTAAAGATCTTTTAAATTTTGTTGGATTAATAGCAAATGTAACTCTTGGTTCTAAAGCCTTGTTCAATTTGGCTTTTAGAACCTATTTTTGCCAAATGTGACAAGTTTCACAACCAAATCAAGAAGATTTCTCATCATTAATATTAACTTTTGAAGCATCTAACATGGTTTGCTTAAGAGCTTCAATTTGTTTTTCACTTTCTAAAACTTTGGCTTCTAAGTATAAAAATATTATTTTATTTGAAGTCAACCATTTAAAAGTATCTACAACTTCACCGAATAAAATTTCAAAAGCAATTTGTAATTCAGAATAAGACATTTCATCAATAGGTTCATATTTAGAATGACTTACATTTTTCTTCTTATAATGATGGGCCATGAGGCAAAACTTTTCCGCTTCATCACTTTCACTTGAGCTTCCTTCACTTAAGGATTCACTATCACTTTCCAAAGCTATGTGTGCTCTTTTAGGCTTGCTAGACTTGTATTGACTCTTTCCTTTATCCTTCTTAAGTAATGGACAATTTGGCTTATAATGACCAACTTTTCCATAATTAAAACATGAACCTTTGGACTTTTCTTTCTTTTTCTCATCTAGCTTTAAGGAATGTGCTTGCCTTCTATAGTTGATGAGACTCTTGCCATAATGCTTCACTCTATTTCTCTTAATTTACTTATGGTACCGTTTAACAAACAACCCCATTTCTTCATCATCTGAACACTCATTATCACTAGTTCCACTATCTCTTTAGTATAGGACTTAGAACTAGAAGCCATTAAAGAAATTGACTTCTTGTCCACCTCCTTTTCCTTGTTATTTTCTTTCTTAACTTTCTCCTCATGATTCTCCGAGCAAATTAGTTCTTGCTCATGTTATTCATGCTTACCAAACAAAGTAGTAGTGTATAATGTCAATAGGTTGTTAGCTTCCCTGATGGCGGTGACCTTAGATTGCCATTCCCTATTAAGACATCTCAAAAATTTATTAGTATCAATTTCATTAGAAACTGACTTACCAAGTACATTCAAACGATTTATAAGATGAATGAAACTCTTTTGCATATCGGTAATGGTTTCACCGTGCTTCGTATGAAACGGTTCAAACTCTTGGTTAAAAGTATTGATTATAGGTTGTTTGACTTCATTTGTATCCTCATGGGCAACTAGTAATTAGTCTCACATAACTTTAACGGTTTCACAATGGGAAACATGATAATATTCATCAACTCCTAAAGCGGAGATTAGAATATTCCTTGCTTTCCAATCACATGACCATCGTTTCTCATCATCTGCATTCCATTCTGCTTCTAGTTTAGGTACAACAACACCATCCACATTGGTCATAATAATTTCAAATGGACCATTTTGGATGGTATTCCATACATTTCCATCAGTAGAGATGATATAGATACAAATACAATCCTTCCAATAACCATAGTTTTGCCATTTAAAACATGTTATTTATTATACGCCCCTTTAGGCTCGGAAGCCATGATCTTATAAGCGATTTTGAAGCACAAGATAAATTGGTGCTCGTGATACCACTTGTTAGACGAAGGCAACAGTCTATAAGGGGGTGAATAGATCACAAATAAAATTTTCTTCAATTAAATTTTTATTTAAAAATATTTACTATGCAAGCGAAAGCAATTTCAGATCGACATTCGTCTATCCTGAACCGTTATCGGAAGTAGAGGTGTACATGGGCCGGTTTGGGTTGGGTTTGGCAAAACCCAATACCCAATCCATATAGAACACTGTGGTTTGGGTGAGGTAAAATAACCACATGTTACACCAATGGGTTGTTTGGGCAAACCCACTCATTTTCGGGTTGGATTGGGTTGGGTAGTAGGTTGCCCAAATAAATTTTCTATTTTATTAATATTAAATGACTAAATGACGATTTGTCATATTTTTTCATAAAAATTACTCAACATTTTGGTCTTTTTAAAATAAATTTGATAACTTATTTTTACTATCTTTTAAAATCATAAATAATAAATGATATCATCAACAAATAAAAATTATCATAAAATACTAGCAACAAACTAAAGTTACATGACATAAAATTGTATTAGTATCAAAATTAATAAAAACTAAAACATTCAAAATTAGTTAAAGTTATGGTTCACTAAAATAGTAAATATTAAGAGACTAAAGGTGCAACAACTAAGTTAATATTTATCAAAATTATTAAAATTATAATAATAAATGTTTGATTAGTGGGTCAGTGGATTTTTTGGGTTGAGTCTGGTTTTACCCGAAACCCGATTTTTTTAATGGGTTTTTTAGTTTTTAAATTCATATCCACCCAATTACCCGACCCGACCCACTTTTTTGGATTTTTTTGTATGGGTTTGACCGGGTTTTGTGGGTTGACCTAACCCATGTACACCCCTAATCGGAATAATCAGGTATGCGTTTAAACCGTAACAAAACATATACCAATGATGAGAAAGTAAATCAATATGTTTTACAAAATAATCATTTGAACAATGTCACACTTTGTAATTAATTTCCAATAAAACAGTAAACAAAATTTAACTAAGACAATTTATTAAATACTTGGTATGCAATAAACACCAAGCTGATTTTCCTTTGTGTTGAAGATATGCAAAACCAATTGCAATTGTTTAGATTGCAATTATCTTTACAAAACATTTTGAATTATTTAAGCACAAACAAAACATTTTGAATTATTTAAGCACAAACAAAATTTTTAGTTTATCAAATTGCACACTAAGTGTATTGTCAAATTGTAAAGAGAGTGAGAGAGATAGAGAGAACGCCAATATTTGTTTAGGCAGTTCCCCAAGTATCCTCACTATGGGTACGTCTGCCCTCAATCCCAAATAGAATTAAGATATGTAATTAACCTTTGTAAAAGTTGTATACAAAAAAATAAAGTAGTAATCCAAACCCCCAAACCCTATGTTTCATGTTGATCCTAACTTCTTCTCTCCCCTTGATCCTAAGAAAGATCAAGTGACCCAAGATTTCCAAGTCGATCCTCTGGTTATTGTCACTCCTTTGACAAAACCTCATTTGTCAAAGCTTTCACTCGACTGAATCCTCGTTGTGAAATATTATCTCAAGCCTTTCAATTGATCCTCTAGTTACCTCTACTCCTTTAACAAAACCTCGTTTTTCAAAGCTTTCACCCGGTTGAATCCAAATGCAAAAACTTGTGCAAAAACCCCCAAATCACCCTTGATCTCGGGGGAAAAACCCTAACTGGTTTTATCAATGAAACCCCCAAAGAATACTCAACCTAATTTGATTACAACAATCCTAAATTGGACCTTATCAATCTAATTTCGAGGACATTCAACATAAATGATTATGTGTAATTGTTGAATGTATGAAAAGAAAAGATTGAAGATGATGAGAAAATTCTTTGTATGTTTTTTACTTCAATGATGAGAAATGATGCATGAATGCATATTTATATGTATGTGTGTGTGTAAAAAACTAACAAACAAAACAATTTTTTAGCAAAAATTTATAAGTTTTAAGAAATTGGAATATAATGTATCGACTCCAAATTCGTAAGAGTTAATACATAAGCATGAGAGTTGATACATAGACTTTAGGAGTCGATACAAGTGAGGCAGATCCAATGGCTCGCCAAAAACTTTTAGCCGGGGTTGACTTCAATCACGGATGAGTCGTCTCATATGTATTATGTATCGACCCAAAACTCTTATGTATCGACACATAGAAGGCAATATTATTTTTAAGAATCCTTCAGTATGTATCGACTCATAGACTTGATGTATCGACCCATAGACTTGTTTTTTATATGAAAAATCATAATTTTGACTTGTAATAACCTATCTAACCTGATTTTAAGTGTCCTAGTATGATAATGCTCATATAAACATAGACAATAAGATCCAATGTTCACAAATACTAAGTGTCATAGTTTTGAAATCACTAAAACATTTCTTACGAGGATAACACACTCACGCTGACTTAAATATCCAATCTCAAATTTGGATGACTTTCCTTATTTATAATGTTACTCTTATGAGCCACACCTCATCTACTACCTTGAACACTGCACATCAAATATGGTACATTGTAAAATGGGAGCAAGTGGACATAGAAAGGTTAATCTCCAATAATATTTTGGAGATTGTGGATTTAATAAAGAAACATGCCCCTGGTTTCGTTGGATTGACCATGGGATTGTGTTTGCACTATGGTGTAGGCATTATGGATAACCATCATGTACAAACCTTTAGAAGCTGAAACACTTTAGTAAGTAATCATATGATTCTTGAAGATTAAATTTTGTATTTCTTTGAGATGTTTTTTCTACCTCATTGTTGCTTACATTTTTTACAACTTTTTCCTATCCTATACTTGAATAAAGTAGTGTCCATTATGAGTTAAAAATGAAAAGAAAATACTTATGCTTCCTGAGTTGACCCTATCTCTTCTTTAATTGTTTCCATCTTTTCTCGAGAGGGTGGTCTTGATTGAGCCTTTATGGATGTTGTTTCATCTTCAAATTAGGACATCTTGACCCCTGGTGAAAATGAGAGAATATGCAGTGATTATGGTGAACACGCCTTCTTCTTCTATGAGTGTGTTTTCTTGATCTTGGCCTCCAGTTGCCCTTTAACAATTTTAAAATAGAAGTTAAGAATCATTTGATGGTTTCCTCGTCACAGTTGTACCCTATGATTCAGGTTTATGAGAAAGCCCTCTAGTATTGGTGCGAATATATAAAGGGGAAACCTTCTTTATCACTTTTATTCTATTTCTTTAAAGTTTAACATAACTCTACAACCCAGGCACAAGGTCATGGTTTGATTCATTAAGTGCAAGTTGTTCGCAGTTTTAGATATTTTTTAGAGAGCTTAAAGAATTTTGAATATTGATTCTTCCTAGACGCACTTTTCCGCCCAGAGCATCGCAAGGAATAGAGTGGGAAGTAAGTCTACCAGCTTGTTTCCCAAGTACTAGAACATGGGCGATTTCTTAACGGGGAATTGATTATATGTCTAAAAAGGGGATGACCTATCACAAGAGGATTTGTATCTGAAAAATTAGATGATGGGTTTCCTCATAAAGTTGGGTTACATGGGGTGTTACTCCTCGGTATGAAGCTTCATGAAAGATCTTGAAACAACTTATCAAAACTCGCCTATTAATGGATGCCCAAACCAAAGAGAAAATGAAGGCCATTTTTGGTTATTTTTAAGATGTACTTTGTGCCTTGTCGATACTTTAGTTATTTGTAATGTGATTACTTTAGTAATCATTGTCTGCAGATTCAATGAATGATGAAGAGGCGATCTATTTCTTAAAACTAGGAATCCGACCAACTCAGAATGTAGCAATCCATTCAAATGCTTCAAGGGTGGTCATTGCTCCTCCACTCTTAGAGTATATTAGGGATGTTGGTCTTTTGAATGATCCCAGATGGTCATAGAGTGTGCCATGTCCTTTAGCTCCTATACAATTGACGAGGCTAGACCTTTGTACTCCAAAAGAATATTGGGTGTCTCCCTCAAAGGAAGATTTTTCCTACCTAGCTAACCTGATTGGACACGCTCTTAAGGTGAAATTATCAACTTTGGCACGCTTCTATTGCTCTGGCCATCGGTGGGTCCGACGATTGTGATGCTTCCATGTATGACCAACAACGCAAGGAGAAGCAACAACTAGAGGAAAACACCACTAGCTTGATGCACCAACGAGATATCTAACTGCAAGAATTATATAAAGCTTATGCTTTTTTTACTGGGGTAGTGATGTTTTCCGCACCATCAATCTTCTTGGCTCTCTAGTCGACCAAGTAACTTTTTTGGTGAGAGGTGCAATAAGGAAGGATAAATGTATAGCTTATACTTGGGCTACTTTATCGTATACTTAGACATCTCATTATGCGGTCCATGGAGATCTAGAAGTCGTGCATCTCGAGAATGCCTCATTGACTCAATGTTTAATTGAGTGCTCATTTGCTATTATACCAGTTATTTTAGAGTCACTTGAGAATGCCTTGCAGCAAGTGGAGCATTTTCATCATCCTCTACGTGTTTCGAGGTGACAAATTTGGTTGGAAAAAATGCTTAGAGATGGGAAGATCGACCCCATTAGGGACTAATAACTTGTTTTTTATAACATAATGTGATATAAAGTTTTATTGAAATGAAATATATGGGGTGCTACTTTTACCTATTTAATGTATGTGTGTTTAGTTTCGATTACATTGCCTTGGGCTCTGTGTGAACTTACGAGTTCTTCTCTCAATGTTTGTTAGTCGGCTCTAGGGTTGTGCTTAGCCAAAGGTCTGTATCCATTCCCCCTAGGTGAAAACTTGGTCTGAGGTTGATGTGTGGCCAACCCACCACAACCTCTAGAGTGACTATCTACTAAATGGGGTTGACCATTATTGTCATTTATAAGTTTTTTCCACTTTCTTTGTGTGTGCGCTTCATGTTGTTGGGTTTTGATTATTGTGGTCACACACTCGTGGCGTTTGCAACAACACTCCGAGTCTCTGTGTTAGGGTTTCACCCATTTCGATCATACCTCAAACTCGTCGTTACCTTAAACAACCACAAAGAAAATAGACATTTAAGAATTTTTAATTTCTTAGTTAATAATTGGAAGTTTATTATATATTTGTGACAAAATTAATTATGTAAAAATTAACATCAAATGCAAATTTGAAATTATAACCAGGTGGAATAGTCCTCGCTTATTCTCCTTGTTTTCCCTCTCATTAGATTAACCACTTTTAGGAGGTTAGATGTTCATGCTCCTGAGTTGGTCGATCATCGATTTTCATGGTCTTGCTCTCTCTTTGGTCTTGTTGGATGACTTGATATGTCTTTTTGGCTCCTACAAGATTCACGTTGATTGTGACCAGTTCAACATGAAAATTGTGAAATTAGACCTTGAGGTGGAAAGATGAGGCCACGATGTCCAGGGCTGCTGTAAAAGGTATGCCAAGAATGCAGTTGTAAACACTTTTGCAAGGGACAAAAAGGAACCACGACTCACTATTAGAACAAGATTTGGTTATGCATCTATACATTTGAGTTTTAATGATAACAAGGTAGTATTTATGTGAGAACAATTTTGGCACCCTAACGGTTTTTTATTGTGTAGCTTAAACATCCAATTTTGATTCTGAGAATCTGACGTGCAACGTCATCAGTTTCTGAATCTTGTGTTCCGAAATTCGCTTCTATGCTAATTCACTTCTAAGAAGCTTCTGAGAAGACACCATGTTACTGCTGCAATGTTCTCTTGGTTTCTACTTCTTGATGAAGTTTCTAGCTGAGGATTCTGAAGATCTCAAGTCAGACACTGATGTTATCAAGATTCTAAATGATGATTATGAAGATTCTGATTTCAATCTATGTGACTCTTTTGTTTATGCTTCATCAACTTTTCATCAAAATTCAATGAATTTTAAGATAAGGATAAAGGATACGTGATCAAAATAGTACACAATAAAAAATTAATTTGTTCCTCCATTACTTGATTTTATGAGCGAAATGATTATACTATTTTTCACTCCTGTCACTATTTTGTTAGTAGACAACTACATTTTTGTATTCCTGATTTTCCCTCCAACGGTTCTTTTTTATGTTATATATAAAGGACTTGGAGACTTGAAGAAAGTTTCCAAGTTACAAGATTGTTTCTACGTGAAAAGTTCTCAACTTTGTGCAAACTTTTCTTTAAGTATTTTTTGTGTATTCATTTGTGTAAAATCTGCTTATGTATAAGCATCTCGTAAACACACAATCTTTATTCACACTGTTTGTTTGTAGTTCCTTGAGGGACCAATTAGATAAGTATCCTTAAGAAGACATTGATTGTTTATCTTTGTGGTTTATTAGTCACCAGTTGTTGCAAGTACATTTGTAATCAGTTAATTATAGTAAATTAAGTCTTTGTGTATAAGGCAAAATCACTTTGGCGGGTGGACTAAATTAGCTTTAAGTTTCCAGCGAACCAAGATAAAAATCCTTGTGTCTCTCTCTTATTGTTCAATCTTTTTATTGTTGAATTTTTTAGTTGGTAAAAAGATTTTGTTTTTAAAACCCAATTCAAATCCCCCTTTCTTGTGGTTTTTGCACCTTCAATTGGAATCAGAGCTCTGGTTCTAATTGTGATAGAAAGCTTTATCAAGACTTCACAATGTTCAGTAGCGATCCAATTTGTGTGAGAAATAATGGTTGATCCAACTGCTGCTAACAATGAGAAGGATCACTACAGTGCCAAACCACCAGTCTTTGATGGTGATAAATTTGACTACTGGAAAGATAGAATCGAAAGTTTCTTTCTTGGTTATGATATAGATCTTTAGGATCTTGTAGTTGATGGCTACACTTACCCAGTTGATGCTGCATGTAACAAAGTAGCAAGAAGTGTTATGACTGATCAACAAAAGAAGGACTATAAGAATCATCATAAGGCAAGAACTATATTGCTTAATGTTATCTCTAATACTGAGTATGAGAAGATAAAAATAGAGATACTTCCAAGTCCATCTTTGATTCCTTAAGGATAGCTCATGAAGGGAACACTCAAGTAAAAGAGATAAAGCTTTTAGCCCAAACCCAAAAATATGAGGCACTTAGAGTGGAGGATGATGAAATAGTTGAGACTATGTTCTCAAGGTTTCGGATGCTTGTCGCAAGGCTTAAGGTTTTGGACAAAGGTTATTCAACTGCTGACCATGTCAAGAAGATCATCAGAAGTCCCCCCAAGAAATGGAGACCTATGGTAACTACCTTGAAGTTATCTAAAGATCTAAATAGTATCAGTCTTAAAGAACTTGTTAGTTCTTTAAGAAGTCATGAGATAGAGCTCGAGGGATATGAACCTCATAAGCAAGGTAAATATGTTACCTTGAAGTCCAAGCCTAAAAAGGCAAGGGTTTATTAAGCTGAAGAAGAATCAAAAGATTATGATGAAGACTCGGAAGATGATGATAAGTTGTCACTGATTTCCAGAAGGGTCAACAGACTCTAGAAACATAGGCAGAATGGTCAAGGGAAGTTCAGAGGAGCAAGGAAGACCGTTGGTCATTCTGACTCGTCATCTGAACAAAAGGAGCAGGGTTCTAGGAAAAAGGTTATTTTCTATGAGTTCAAAGAACCAGGTCACTACAAGAATGAGTGTCCTAAGCTTAAGAAGGACAAGAGTTCTAAGAAGAAATTCTCCAAAGGTATGAAGGGGCTCATGGCTACATAGGATGACTATGATTTATAAGAATAAGATTCTAAAGAGGAACAAACCATTGTTGCTTTGATAATAACTACAATTGATGTTGAAGTCTCTAGAGAACCAAAAGATAGGGTGCTGTCGGAATCAGAATTAGAATCTGACTCCGACTCTGAAGAGGTATTCTCTAAACTACTCCCTATGGTTCTTTTTATAAGGAAAACTTCACCTTTCTAGATTCATTAAATAATTAACATATTTGGTCTATAATATAAGTCAAATACATTAATTATTTAATGAATCTAAAAAGGTGAAGTGTTCCTTATAAAAAGGACCATAGGGAGTATCTCGTTTCGATTTAGAGTCGTGTTTCTCAAAAATGATGGAAAAGTACCAAGGTCTTCAAAGTAAATACAAGGACCTTAAATAAGTTCGAGTAGTTGCTTCTGAAGCTTGTGATGAGCTTGAACAAAATATTTCTTCTCTAAATGAAAAAAAAAACTTTAGAAAGTACTAACTCATCTTTGAAAAGTAAAATTTCAAAACTAGAGGAAGAAATAATCTTAGAAGCTTCTGGTACTGATTGTTCCATCAGATATGATATATCTTTCCAGTATTTTCTAGCTAAAACCATAGATAGAAGTAAAATGGTTTCCATGATCTATGGAGATAGCAGAAATGGAAAGAAAGGTTTAGGTTGTACAAAAACTTCAAAACCTGGCGAAAGTCATAAGGTAAAACAAAAACCTCTCTATGATCATTTTGTCTCTGCTGACACTGAGCTTGATTGTTATGAGCTTGCACAGAAACCTTCACAGACACAAAACTATATTCTAAAACCCAAGTATCATTATCAAATTTCACTTGATTATCTTGTTTAACGGAAATCCAAAGTTATAAAAAGCTCTAGGAAAACTAACAAAAGAGGACCCACAAAGTGGGTACCTATAAGGATAAGATCATTTATGTCGCATACATCCTTAACAGCTCAATTGAAACACCAGTCATGGTACCTGGACAGTGGTTGCTCACGACACATGATAGGAAGAAGACATATGTTCCAAGAATTGGAACTTAAGCCAAAAGGCTTCGTTGGTTTCGGAGGAAACCATAAGGGAAAGAAAATTAGCTCTGGAACTATTGGTAATGGTAAACTTCCTTCTATTACTAATGTTCTTCTGGTTGATGGTTTGATGTATAACTTATTATCTATTAGTCAACTTAGTGATAATGGTTATTGTAACAGCCCGAATTTCATTAAATAATTAATTATAGTAATTAATTGATTTAGTGGGATTTTTATTAATGTTGGAAATTAATTTTTATTAATTGGAATTAATAGAGAATTGAGAAGGAAATTGGAAGGAAGGAAAATAAAGGAAATATATTATAGAGAAGGAAAAGAAAAGAAAGTTAGAGAGAAACATTTGGAAAGAAAGAAGAAGAGAAAGAGAGGAGAAGAAGAGGAAAGTGGAAAATCATCAAGAACCAACATCAAAGCTCCGATTAATCGAGGTAAGGGTGAGAAACATTATTATTTGATCAATGTATGTGATTGTGTATGTTTGAGTAGGATTGTTGGATGTTTTTCCCTATTTTCCATTTAGGGCAAAAGTTGGATTTAATCGATAGAACTCAATTTAATCGGTTAAATACTGAAATGGATGATGTAGAATAGTCTAGAAATGTTAGACTAAGAGTATTGGAATTGGATTGGTGAGATTGGAGTTTTTGGAGTTGGTTGAGTTGGATAACAGTAAGTGAAAAACAAAATACGCAGACATTTGCTAGCGACTCGCTAGGCGAGCAGGTAGCGAATGCTCGCTAGGGGTTAGCTCAGCGAACAGATAGCGAATGGTCTCAGACTTGGACATAATGGATTTTGGTGTGTTCGCTGGTAGCGAAAGTGTAGCGAAGAGATAGCGAAATGGTTCGCTGGGAAGCTCGCTGCAGCGAGCAGGTAGCGAAGCCTTCCAGTAGCTTCTGTTGGGGTTCGCGAGCTTGTTCGCTAGGCGAACAGGTAGCGAGCGTTCGCCAGGTGTCCGCCTAGCGAGGTGGTGGCGAACATGACAGGATTTCGTTTTTCTGTGATTTCATTCTATGTTGTGTTGTGGTTCGATCGGGTTCGATCCTTAATGGAATGAAATGTTATATACTGTATGTGTATGTGCTGTGGGTAGTCTTTGGGCGTGAATCATAGATTGCGATATGCATAATGTTTGCATGGATTAGAAAATACACGAGAACATAGTAATGATTATGTGTGTATTATCCGATGAATTATGAGTGTATGTTGTTGTATGCAAATGTATGAGATGCATGGGAACATATCGTGGATATGTGTGCATCGGTTAATAAATGTGAGAAATGCATAGGAACATATTGTGGATATGTGTGCATCGGTTAATAAATGTGAGAAATGCATGGGAACATATCATGGATATGTGTGCATCGTTAATAATTGTGAGAAATGCATGGGAACATATCATGGATATGTGTGCATCGTTAATAATTGTGAGAAATGCATGGGAACATATCGTGGATATGTGTGCATCGTTAATAATTGTGAGAAATGCATGGGAACATATCGTGGATATGTGTGCATCGTTAATAATTGTGAAAAATGCATGGAAACATATCGTGGATATGTGTGCATCGTTAATAATTGTGAGAAATGCATGGGAACATATCGTGGATATATGTGCATCGTTAATAATTGTGAGAAATGCATGGGAACATATCGTGGATATATGTGCATTGTTTGATGATGTGGTAATAGCATAAATGTCATGGATATATGAAGTATGTTTGTGAATATGATGGGTTTTGGGATGATTGGGGAATACGTATGAAGGGATATGTTTGGGGATGTTCATATTTGTTTATATTTACAACATGATAAATATGACTATGAAATGAATTTGTGGTGAGAAATGTAGAATGTAATTATGTGATACCTGTGTATATATATATATATATATATATATATATATATATATATATATATATATATATATATATATATATATATATATATATATATATATATATATATATATATATATATATATATATATATATATATATATATATATATATATATATATATATATATATATATATATATATATATATATATATATATATATATATATATATATATATATATATATATATATATATATATATATATATATATATATATATATATATATATATATATATATATATATATATATATATATATATATATATATATATATATATATATATATATATATATATATATATAATCTTATGCATTGATTATTATGGTAATATTTCTCACCCTTCTGCTGTGTTATAATGCTCTACGAGGCATTGCAGATTAGGATGCTGGAGTTTTTTTGTGAAGTTATCTTCATTCTTTTGAGTCAGCTGCTCTGATATGTAACACCGGGTAGTTAGACTAGTATAGTTATTCTTTTGTGATACATTGCGATGTATCAGCTGATGTGGTTTTGTAATGACCTGACATGATGTATCAATCTGGATATCTTACTTGTATGTGAATTAATATTTTGGAAATGATTAAATGATTTTATCTTCCGCTTTAATTTAAATGTTGAAATGTGATTTCTAAACCATGAAAATGTTACATATTTTATGGAGCAAATGTTAAAGTGTTTCATTGGTGAAATTGTGACATTCTTCCTTTATACCTTATTCTAAAATTTTCACTCTGATAAATTCGTATATGCATTTAAGTAGGGGTATAGAAGGGGGTGTTACAATAGTGGTATCAGAGCAGGTCGGTCCGTCCGGCCAAGTTGTTAGAGTGTTTTTCCCTGTGTGTTATTGATATGCGTGTGTTGCATTATCAATATTGGTTGTTCTTACATGGTTCTGTTGTTGGAATTAGTAAGATGGTTGCAGGGAGGAACGATGAAGCGATCGCAGAAGCTTTGACAAGGTTGGCGGGAGCGATTGGGCAGAATCCTCCGGCCAATGTGAATGCGGGGAATGTTGTTGAAGATGAATTCCGTGCTTTGGGAAGGTTCCAAAGGAATAATACCCCGATGTTCAAGGGAACCCACGAGCCTGACAAAGCACAAATTTGGTTGAAAGCTATCGAGAAGATTTTTCGGGTTATGAATTGCTCAGATGCATAAAAGGTGCAGTTTGGGACTCACATGCTCGAAGAGGAAGCCGAAGACTGGTGGGGTAATACTCGCCAAAGATTTGAAGAGGATGATATTGTGATCACCTGGGATCTTTTTAGAGAGACATTTCTGGAGAAGTATTTTCCAGAAGATGTGCGCGGAAAGAAAGAGATTGAATTCCTTGAGCTGAAGCAAGGTAATTCAACGGTAGCTGAGTATGCGGCAAAATTTGAGGAGTTGATCAAGTTTTGTCCTCACTACAACACTGCTAATGCCGAGAGATCTAAGTGTCTCAAATTTGTGAATGGCTTAAGACTGGAGATCAAGCAAGCTATTGGTTACCAGGAAATCCAGCGATTTTTGGAGTTGGTAAACAAGAGTAGGATTTACGATGAGGATAGTAGGGCTCGATCTAGCCACTACAAGAGCCTAAGTGATAAGAAAGGAAAGGGCCACTTCCGAGGGAAACCTTACGTGACTCCTGCTGATAAGGGGAAACAAAGGGTTGGTTTCGGTAAGAAGCCAAGTGGGGGAGTTTCTACTCCGATGAAGTGTTATAGGTGCAGTGAAGAGGGACACCGTGCTTCGGAATGCAAGAGTGTTGAGAAGACGTGTTTTAAGTGTGGCAAGGCAGGCCACAAAGCCCTTGAATGCAGAAGCGGTGCAAATGTGACTTGCTACAACTGTGGCGAGCAAGGACACATTAGTACCAAATGTGATAAGTCGAAGAAGAATCAAGGAAGCGGAAAAGTGTTCGCTCTATCTGGATCTGAGACTGCTAGTGACGATCGCTTAACCAGAGGTACGTGTTTTATTAATGGTATACCTTTGATCGCTATAATTGATACCGGAGCTACGCATTCTTTTATTTCTTTGGATTGTGTTAGAAGGTTGAATCTTGAGTTGTCTGTGATTGGTGGCGGTATGGTTATTGATACTCCTGCTATGGGTTTGGTAACTACACCGTATGTTTGTTTGAATTGTCCGTTGAGTATATTCGGTAAAGATTTTGGAATTGATTTAGTGTGTCTTCACCTAGACCAACTCGATGTCATCCTTGGGATGAATTGGTTGGAATTCAACCGGGTATATATTAACTGTTTTGACAAGACGGTTATTTTTCCGGAATCGGACGTTGCAAGAGATTTGTTTATGACAGCGAGACAAGTGAAAGAATTAGTGCAAGATGGAGCTAAGGTATTAATGCTTATGGCAACTTTGAGAATTGGTGCAAGTGAAGAGATTGGTGCTTTACCAATTGTTAGAGATTTTCCGGAAGTTTTCCCTGAAGAGATAAAGGATTTACCACCGGAGCGAGAAGCGGAGTTTTCAATAGATTTGATTCCTGGAACTAGTCCGATATCGATGGCTCCTTATCGTATGTCGGCATCAGAATTGAAAGAGTTGAAGAGTTAACTTGAGGATTTGCTTGAAAAGAGGTTTATTCGTCTGAGTGTGTCGCCGTGGGGTGCACCGGTGTTGTTGGTTAAGAAGAAAGAGGGTTTTATGAGGCTCTGTGTGGATTACAGACAGTTGAACAAGGTGACTATTAAGAACAAGTATCCACTCCCGAGGGTTGATGATCTGATGGATCAGTTGGTTGGTGCGAGTGTGTTCAGCAAGATTGATTTGAGATCTGGGTATCATCAGATTCGTATGAAAGCTGAGGATATTCAGAAGACTGCTTTTAAAACGAGGTATGGACACTATGAGTATTCTGTAATGCCATTTGGCGTGACTAATGCACCAGGTGTATTTATGGAGTACATGAATAGGATTTTCCATCCTTATTTGGATAAGTTTGTGGTTGTGCTTATCGACGACATCTTGGTTTATTCGAAGAGCGAAGAAGAGCATGCCGAGCATCTGAAGACTGTGTTATCTGTGTTGAGAGAGAAGCAGTTGTTTGCAAAGCTTTCTAAGTGTGAGTTTTGGTTGAAGGAAGTTAGTTTCCTTGGTCATGCAATTTCGAGTAATGGTATTACGGTTGATCCATCGAAGGTTGAAGCGGTATCGCAATGGGAGACTCCGAAATCAGTTTTTGAGATTAGAAGTTTTCTTGGTTTAGCGGGTTATTACCGTAAGTTCATAGAAGGATTTGCTAAGTTATCGTTACCGTTGACGCAGTTGACTAGGAAGGGTCAAGCTTTTGTTTGGGATGCCAAGTGTGAAGCGAGTTTCCAAGAACTTAAGCGAAGGTTGACGACAGCCCCTGTTTTGATTTTGCCAAATCCGGAAGAACCGTTCTTTGTGTATTGTGATGCTTCTTTAATGGGCTTGGGAGGTGTGTTGATGCAGAATAATCAAGTTGTGGCTTATGCTTCGAGGCAACTCAAAGTGCATGAGAAGAATTATCCGACGCATGACTTAGAGTTGGCCGCCGTTGTGTTTGTGTTGAAACTTTGGAGGCATTATCTGTTTGGTGCAAGATTTGAAGTGTTTAGTGACCACAAGAGTTTGAAATGTCTTTTTGATCAAAAGGAATTGAATGCAAGACAAAGAAGATGGCTTGAACTTTTAAAGGATTATGATTTTGGTTTGAATTACCATCCGGGTAAAGCAAATGTAGTAGCGGATGCATTGAGTCGGAAATTATTGCATATGTCGGTGTTGATGGTGAAAGAGTTGGAATTGGTCGAGCAATTTCGGGATTTGAGTTTAGTATGTGAGAGAAATTCTTTTGGATTTAAGTTGGGTATGTTAAAGCTTACAAGTGGTATTTTGGATGAAATTCGAGAATGACAGAAATCGGATTTGAGTTTAGTTGATCGATTGACTTTAATCAACCAAGGCCAAGGTGGTGATTTTCGGATTAATGAGAATGGGATTATGAGATGTCAGGATCGAGTTTGTGTTCCGAATGTTGTGGAGCTTAAAAAGAGTATCCTTGAGGAAGGACATCGTAGCGGATTGAGTATTCATTCGGGTGCTACTAAGATGTATCAGGATTTGAGGAAAGTGTTTTGGTGGCCTAGTATGAAGAAGGATATTGCGGAATTTGTGTATTCTTGTTTGACTTGCCAGAAGTCAAAGATTGAGCATCAGAAATCATCGGGTTTGATGAAGCCGTTGTTTATTCCTGAGTGGAAGTGGGATAGTATCTCCATGGATTTTGTATCGGGTTTGCCGAGGACGCCGAGTAATTTTAAGGCTATTTAGGTTATTGTGGATAGATTGACTAAATCTGCTCACTTTATCCCTATGCGTGTGGATTACCCGTTGGAGAAGTTGGATAAATTGTATATTGAGAGGATTGTGTGTTTGCATGGTATTCCGTCGAGTATTGTTTCGGATAGAGATCCGAGGTTCACTTCGAGATTTTGGGAGAGCTTGCAAAGTGCTTTGGGTACTAAGTTGCGTTTGAGTTCAGCTTATCATCCTCAGACAGATGGTCAGATGGAGAGGACGATTCAGTCGCTTGAAGATCTTTTGAGAGCCTGTGTATTAGAAAAAGGAGGAGCTTGGGATAGCTACTTGCCTTTGATTGAGTTTACCTACAACAACAATTTTCATTCGAGTATCAGTATGGCACCATTTGAGGCGTTGTATGGTAGGCGGTGTAGGACACCATTGTGTTGGTTTGAGTCCGGAGAGAGTTCTATTGTTGGACCCGAGTTAGTTCAACAAACTACTGATAAGATCAAGATGATTCAAGAGAATATGAGAGTTGCTCAGAGTCGTCAGAAGAGTTATTATGACAAGAGGAGGAAGGCACTTGAATTTCAAGAGGGAGATCATGTGTTTCTTCGAGTCACTCAGATGACAGGTGTTGGTAGGGCATTAAAGTCGCGCAAGTTGTCGCCGCGTTTCATTGGTCCTTATCAGATTTTGCAGAGGATAGGAGAAGTGGCCTATCGTGTGGCTTTACCACCGTCGCTTGCTAATCTTCATGACGTATTCCATGTATCTCAGTTGAGGAAATACATTGCGGATCCGTCTCATGTAGTCCAATTAGATGATGTGCAGGTGAGAGATAACCTGACTGTTGAGACATCACCTATGCGGATAGAGGATCGGAAATTGAAGCAACTTCGAGGCAAGGAGATTTATTTGGTGAAGGTTGCTTGGGGAGGACCGGCTGGTGGAAATGTGACTTGGGAACTGGAGAGCCAAATGAGGGAGTCTTATCCAGAACTGTTTGAACCAGGTAACATTTTCGAGGACGAAAATTCCTAAAGTGGGGGAGGGTTGTAACAGCCCAAATTTCATTAAATAATTAATTATAGTAATTAATTGATTTAGTGGGATTTTTATTAATGTTGGAAATTAATTTTTATTAATTGGAATTAATAGAGAATTGAGAAGGAAATTGGAAGGAAGGAAAATAAAGGAAATATATAATAGAGAAGGAAAAGAAAAGAAAGTTAGAGAGAAACATTTGGAAAGAAAGAAGAAGAGAAAGAGAGGAGAAGAAGAGGAAAGTGGAAAATCATCAAGAACCAACATCAAAGCTCCGATTAATCGAGGTAAGGGTGAGAAACATTATTATTTGATCAATGTATGTGACTGTGTATGTTTGAGTAGGATTGTTGGATGTTTTTCCCTATTTTCCATTTAGGGCAAAAGTTGGATTTAATCGGTAGAACTCAATTTAATCGGTTAAATACTGAAATGGATGATGTAGAATAGTCTAGAAATGTTAGACTAAGAGTATTGGAATTGTATTGGTGAGATTGGAGTTTTTGGAGTTGGTTGAGTTGGATAATAGTAAGTGAAAAACAAAATACGCAGACATTCGCTAGCGACTCGCTAGGCGAGCAGGTAGTGAATGCTCGTTAGGGGTTAGCTCAGCGAACAGATAGCAAATGGTCTCAGACTTGGACATAATGGATTTTGGTGTGTTCGCTGGTAGCGAAAATGTAGCGAACATATAACGAAATGGTTCGCTGGGAAGCTCGCTGCAGCGAGCAGGTAGCGAAGCCTTCCAGTAGCTTCTGTTGGGGTTCGCGAGCTTGTTCGCTAGGCGAACAGGTAGCGAGCGTTCGCCATGTGCCCGCCTAGCGAGGTGGTGGCGAACATGACAGGATTTTGTTTTTCTGTGATTTCATTCTATGTTGTGTTGTGGTTCGATCGGGTTCGATCCTTAATGGAATGAAATGTTATATACTGTACGTGTATGTGCTGTGGGTAGCCTTTGGGCGTGAATCATAGATTGCGATATGCATAATGTTTGCATCGATTAGAAAATACACGAAAACATAGTAATGATTATGTGTGTATTATCCGATGAATTATGAGTGTATGTTGTTGTATGCAAATGTATGAGATGCATGGGAACATATCGTGGATATGTATGCATCGGTTAATAAATGTGAGAAATGCATGGGAACTTATCGTGGATATGTGTGCATCGGTTAATAAATGTGAGAAATGCATGGGAACATATCGTGGATATGTGTGCATCGTTAATAATTGTGAGAAATGCATGGGAATATGTGTGCATCGTTAATAATTGTGAGAAATGCATGGGAACATATCGTGGATATGTGTGCATCGTTAATAATTATGAGAAATGCATGGGAACATATCATGGATATGTGTGCATCGTTAATAATTGTGAGAAATGCATGGGAACATATCGTGGATATGTGTGCATCGTTAATAATTGTGAGAAATGCATGGGAACATATCGTGGATATGTGTGCATCGTTAATAATTGTGAGAAATGCATGGGAACATATCGTGGATATGTGTGCATCGTTAATAATTGTGAGAAATGCATGGGAACATATTGTGGATATATGTGCATTGTTTGATGATGTGGTAATAGCATAAATGCCATGGATATATGAAGTATGCTTGTGAATATGATGGGTTTTGGGATGATTGGGGAATACGTATGAAGGGATATGTTTGGGGATGTTCATATTTGTTTATATTTACAACATGATAAATATGACTACGAAATGAATTTGTGGTGAGAAATGTAGAATGTAATTATGTGATACCTGTATATATATAATCTTATGCATTGATTATTATGGTAATATTTCTCACCCTTCTGCTGTTTTATAATGCTCTACGAGGCATTGCAGATTAGGATGCTGGAGTTTTTTTGTGAAGTTATCTTCATTCTTTTGAGTCGGCTGCTCTTATATGTAACACCGGGTAGTTAGACTAGTATAGTTATTCTTTTGTGATACATTGCGATGTATCAGCTGATGTGGTTTTGTAATGACCTAACATGATGTATCAATCTGGATATCTTACCTGTATGTGAATTAATATTTTGGAAATGATTAAATGATTTTATCTTCCGCTTTAATTTAAATGTTCAAATGTGATTTCTAAACCATGAAAATGTTACATATTTTATGGAGCAAATGTTAAAGTGTTTCATTGGTGAAATTGTGACATTCTTCCTTTATACCTTATTCTAAAATTTTCTCTGATAAATTCGTATATGCATTTAAGTAGGGGTATAGAAGGGGGTGTTACAATAGTGGTATCAGAGCAGGTCGGTCCGTCCGGCCAAGTTGTTAGAGTGTTTTTCCCTGTGTGTTATTGATATGCGTGTGTTGCATTATCAATATTGGTTGTTCTTACGTGGTTCTGTTGTTGGAATTAGTAAGATGGTTGCAGGGAGGAATGATGAAGCGATCGCAGAAGCTTTGACAAGGTTGGCGGGAGCGATTGGGCAGAATCCTCCGGCCAATGTGAATGCGGGGAATGTTGTTGAAGATGAATTCCGTGCTTTGGGAAGGTTCCAAAGGAATAATCCCCCGATGTTCAAGGGAACCCACGAGCCTGACAAAGCACAAATTTGGTTGAAAGCTATCGAGAAGATTTTTCGGGTTATGAATTGCTCAGATGCACAAAAGGTGCAGTTTGGGACTCACATGCTCGAAGAGGAAGCCGAAGACTGGTGGGGTAATACTCGCCAAAGATTTGAAGAGGATGATATTGTGATCACCTAGGATCTTTTTAGAGAAACATTTCTGGAGAAGTATTTTCCAGAAGATGTGCACGGAAAGAAAGAGATTGAATTCCTTGAGCTGAAGCAAGGTAATTCAACGGTAGCTGAGTATGCGGCAAAATTTGAGGAGTTGATCAAGTTTTTTCCTCACTACAACACTGCTAATGCCGAGAGATCTAAGTGTCTCAAATTTGTGAATGGCTTGAGACCTGAGATCAAGCAAGCTATTGGTTACCAGGAAATCCAGCGATTTTCGGAGTTGGTAAACAAGAGTAGGATTTACGATGAGGATAGTAGGGCTCGATCTAGCCACTACAAGAGCCTAAGTGATAAGAAAGGAAAGGGCCACTTCCGAGGGAAACCTTACGTGACTCCTGCTGATAAGGGGAAACAAAGGGTTGGTTTCGGTAAGAAGCCAAGTGGAGGAGTTTCTACTCCGATGAAGTGTTATAGGTGCGGTAAAGAGGGACACCGTGCTTCAGAATGCAAGAGTGTTGAGAAGGCGTGTTTTAAGTATGGCAAGCCAGGCCACAAAGCCCTTGAATGCAGAAGCAGTGCAAATGTGACTTGCTACAACTGTGGCGAGCAAGGACACATTAGTACCAAATGTGATAAGCCGAAGAAGAATCAAGGAAGCGGAAAAGTGTTCGCTCTATCTGGATCTGAGACTGCTAGTGACGATCGCTTGATCAGAGGTACGTGTTTTATTAATGGTATACCTTTGATCGCTATAATTGATACCGGAGCTACGCATTCTTTTATTTCTTTGGATTGTGTTAGAAGGTTGAATCTTGAGTTGTCTGTGATTGGTGGCGGTATGGTTATTGATACTCCTGCTATGGGTTCGGTAACTACACCGTATGTTTGTTTGAATTGTCTGTTGAGTATCTTCGGTAAAGATTTTGGGATTGATTTAGTGTGTCTTCACCTAGACCAACTCGATGTCATCCTTGGGATGAATTGGTTGGAATTCAACCGGGTATATATTAACTGTTTTGACAAGACGGTTATTTTTCCGGAATCGGACGTTGCAAGAGATTTGTTTATGACAGCGAGACAAGTGAAAGAATCAGTGCAAGATGGAGCTAAGGTATTAATGCTTATGGCAACTTTGAGAATTGGTGGAAGTGAAGAGATTGGTTCTTTACCAATTGTTAGAGATTTTCCGGAAGTTTTCCCTGAAGAGATAAAGGATTTACCACCGGAGCGAGAAGTGGAGTTTTCAATAGATTTGATTCTTGGAACTAGTCCGATATCGATGGCTCCTTATCGTATGTCGGCATCAGAATTGAAAGAGTTGAAGAGTCAACTTGAGGATTTGCTTGAAAAGAGGTTTATTCGTTCGAGTGTGTCGCCGTGGGGTGCACCGGTGTTGTTGGTTAAGAAGAAAGAGGGTTTTATGAGGCTCTGTGTGGATTACAGACAGTTGAACAAGGTGACTATTAAGAACAAGTATCCACTCCCGAGGATTGATAATCTGATGGATCAGTTGGTTGGTGCGAGTGTGTTCAGCAAGATTGATTTGAGATCTGGGTATCATCAGATTCGTGTGAAAGCTGAGGATATTCAGAAGACTGCTTTTAGAACGAGGTATGGACACTGTGAGTATTCTGTAATGCCATTTGGCGTGACTAATGCACCAGGTGTATTTATGGAGTACATGAATAGGATTTTCCATCCTTATTTGGATAAGTTTGTGGTTGTGTTTATCGACGACATCTTGGTTTATTCGAAGAGCGAAGAAGAGCATGCCGAGCATCTGAAGACTGTGTTATCTGTGTTGAGAGAGAAGTAGTTGTTTGCAAAGCTTTCTAAGTGTGAGTTTTGGTTGAAGGAAGTTAGTTTCCTTGGTCATGCAATTTCGAGTAATGGTATTGCGGTTGATCCGTCGAAGGTTGAAGCGGTATCGCAATGGGAGACTCCGAAATCAGTTTTTGAGATTAGAAGTTTTCTTGGTTTAGCGGGTTATTACCGTAAGTTTATTGAAGGATTTGCTAAGTTATCGTTACCGTTGACGCAGTTGACTAGGAAGGGTCAAGCTTTTGTTTGGGATGCCAAGTGTGAAGCGAGTTTCCAAGAACTTAAGCGAAGGTTGACGACAGCCCCTGTTTTGATTTTGCCAAATCTGGAAGAACCGTTCGTTGTGTATTGTGATGCTTCTTTAATGGGCTTGGGAGGTGTGTTGATGCAGAATAATCAATTTGTGGCTTATGCTTCGAGGCAACTCAAAGTGCATGAGAAGAATTATCCGACGCATGACTTAAAGTTGGCCGCCGTTGTGTTCGTGTTGAAACTTTGGAGGCATTATCTGTTTGGTGCAAGATTTGAAGTGTTTAGTGACCACAAGAGTTTGAAATGTCTTTTTGATCAAAAGGAATTGAATGCAAGACAAAGAAGATGGATTGAACTTTTAAAGGATTATGATTTTTGTTTGAATTACCATCCGAGTAAAGCAAATGTAGTAGCGGATGCATTGAGTCGGAAATTATTGCATATGTCGGCGTTGATGGTGAAAGAGTTGGAATTGGTCGAGCAATTTCGGGATTTGAGTTTAGTATGTGAGAGAACTTCTTTTGGATTTAAGTTGGGTATGTTAAAGCTTACAAGTGGTATTTTGGATGAAATTCGAGAAGGACAAAAATCGGATTTGAGTTTAGTTGATCGGTTGACTTTAATCAACCAAGGCCAAGGTGGTGATTTTCGGATTGATGAGAATGGGATTATGAGATGTCGGGATCGAGTTTGTGTTCCGAATGTTGTGGAGCTTAAAAAGAGTATCCTTGAGGAAGGACATCGTAGCGGATTGAGTATTCATCCGGGTGCTACTAAGATGTATCAGGATTTGAGGAAAGTGTTTTGGTGGCCTAGTATGAAGAAGGATATTGCGGAATTTGTGTATTCTTGTTTGACTTACCAGAAGTCAAAGATTGAGCATCAGAAACCATCGGGTTTGATGAAGCCGTTGTTTATTCCTGAGTGGAAGTGGGATAGTATCTCCATGGATTTTGTATCGGGTTTGCCGAGGACGCTGAGTAATTTTGAGCCTATTTGGGTTATTGTGGATAGATTGACTAAATCTGCTCACTTTATCCCTATGCGTGTGGATTACCCGTTGGAGAAGTTGGCTAAATTGTATATTGAGAGGATTGTGTGTTTGCATGGTATTCCGTCGAGTATTGTTTTGGATAGAGATCCGAGGTTCACTTCGAGATTTTGGGAGAGCTTGCAGAGTGCTTTGGGTACTAAGTTGCGTTTGAGTTCAGCTTATCATCCTCAGACAGATGGTCAGACGGAAAGGACGATTCAGTCGCTTGAAGATCTTTTGAGAGCTTGTGTATTGGAAAAAAGAGGAGCTTGGGATAGCTACTTGCCTTTGATTGAGTTTACCTACAACAACAGTTTTCATTCGAGTATCAGTATGGCACCATTTGAGGCGTTGTATGGTAGGCGGTGTAGGACACCATTGTGTTGGTTTGAGTCCGGAGAGAGTTCTATTGTTGGACCCGAGTTAGTTCAACAAACTACTGATAAGATCAAGATGATTCAAGAGAAGATGAGAGTTGCTCAGAGTCGTCAGAAGAGTTATTATGACAAGAGGAGGAAGGCACTTGGATTTCAAGAGGGAGATCATGTGTTTCTTCGAGTCACTCCGATGACAGGTGTTGGTAGGGCATTAAAGCCGCGCAAGTTGTCGCCGCGTTTCATTGGTCCTTATCAGATTTTGCAGAGGATAGGAGAAGTGGCCTATCGTGTGGCTTTACCACCGTCGCTTGCTAATCTTCATGACGTATTCCATGTATCTCAGTTGAGGAAATACATTGCGGATCCGTCTCATGTAGTCCAATTAGATGATGTGCAGGTGAGAGATAACCTGACTGTTGAGACATCTCCTATGCGGATAGAGGATCGGAAATTGAAGCAACTTCGAGGCAAGGAGATTTCTTTGGTGAAGGTCGCTTCGGGAGGACCGGCTGGTGGAAATGTGACTTGGGAACTGGAGAGCCAAATGAGGGAGTCTTATCCATAACTGTTTGAACCAGGTAACATTTTCGAGGACGAAAATTCTTAAAGTGGGGGAGGGTTGTAAAAGCCCGAATTACATTAAATAATTAATTATAGTAATTAATTGATTTAGTAGGATTTTTATTAATGTTGGAAATTAATTTTTATTAATTGGAATTAATAGAGAATTGAGAAGGAAATTGGAAGGAAGGAAAATAAAGGAAATATATAATAGAGAAGGAAAAGAAAAGAAAGTTAGAGAGAAACATTTGGAAAGAAAGAAGAAGAGAAAGAGAGGAGAAGAAGAGGAAAGTGGAAAATCATCAAGAACCAACAACAAAGCTCCGATTAATCGAGGTAAGGGTGAGAAACATTATTATTTGATCAATGTATGTGATTGTGTATGTTTGAGTAGGATTGTTGGATGTTTTTCCCTATTTTCCATTTAGGGCAAAAGTTGGATTTAATCGGTAGAACTCAATTTAATCGGTTAAATACTGAAATGGATGATGTAGAATAGTCTAGAAATGTTAGACTAAGAGTATTAGAATTGGATTGGTGAGATTGGAGTTTTTGGAGTTGGTTGAGTTGGATAATAGTAAGTGAAAAACAAAATACGCAGACATTCGCTAGCGACTCGCTAGGCGAGCAGGTAGCGAATGCTCGCTAGGGGTTAGCTTAGCGAACAGATAGCGAATGGTCTCAGACTTGGACAGAATGGATTTTGGTGTGTTCGCTGGTAGCGAAAGTGTAGCGAACAGATAGCGAAATGGTTCGCTGGGAAGCTCGCTGCAGCGAGCAAGTAGCGAAGCCTTCCAGTAGCTTCTGTTGGGGTTCGCGAGCTTGTTCGCTAGGCGAACAGGTAGCGAGCGTTCGCCAGGTGCCCGCCTAGCGAGGTGGTGGCGAACATGACAGGATTTTGTTTTTCTGTGATTTCATTCTATGTTGTGTTGTGGTTCGATCGGGTTCGATCCTTAATGGAATGAAATGTTATATACTGTATGTGTATGTGCTGTGGGTAGTCTTTGGGCGTGAATCATAGATTGCGATATGCATAATGTTTGCATCGATTAGAAAATACACGAGAACATAGTAATGATTATGTGTGTATTATCCGATGAATTATGAGTGTATGTTGTTGTATGCAAATGTATGAGATGCATGGGAACATATTGTGGATATGTGTGCATCGGTTAATAAATGTGAGAAATGCATGGGAACATATCGTGGCTATGTGTGCATCGTTAATAATTGTGAGAAATGCATGGGAACATATCGTGGATATGTGTGCATCGTTAATAATTGTGAGAAATGCATCGGAACATATCGTGGATATGTGTGCATCGTTAATAATTGTGAGAAATGCATGGGAACATATCGTGGATATGTGTGCATCGTTAATAATTGTAAGAAATGCATGGGAACATATCGTGGATATGTGTGCATCGTTAATAATTGTGAGAAATGCATGGGAACATATCGTGGATATGTGTGCATCGTTAATAATTGTGAGAAATGCATGGGAACATATCGTGGATATGTGTGCATCGTTAATAATTGTGAGAAATGCATGGGAACATATCGTGGATATGTGTGCATCGTTAATAATTGTGAGAAATGCATGAGAACATATCGTGGATATATGAGCATTGTTTGATGATGTGGTAATAGCATAAATGTCATGGATATATGAAGTATGCTTGTGAATATGATGGGTTTTGGGATGATTGGGGAATACGTATGAAGGGATATGTTTGGGGATGTTCATATTTGTTTATATTTACAACATGATAAATATGACTATGAAATGAATTTGTGGTGAGAAATGTAGAATGTAGTTATGTGATACCTGTATATATATATATATAATCTTATGCATTGATTATTATGATAATATTTCTCACCCTTCTGCTGTTTTATAATGCTCTACGAGGCATTGCAAATTAGGATGCTGGAGTTTTTTTGTGAAGTTATCTTCATTCTTTTGAGTCGACTGCTCTGATATGTAACACCGGGTAGTTAGACTAGTATAGTTATTCTTTTGTGATACATTGCGATGTATCAGCTGATGTGGTTTTGTAATGACCTGACATGATGTATCAATCTGGATATCTTACCTGTATGTGAATTAATATTTTGGAAATGATTAAATGATTTTATCTTCCGCTTTAATTTAAATGTTGAAATGTGATTTCTAAACCATGAAAATGTTACATATTTTATGGAGCAAATGTTAAAGTGTTTCATTGGTGAAATTGTGACATTCTTCCTTTATACCTTATTCTAAAATTTTCACTCTGATAAGTTCGTATATGCATTTAAGTGGGGGTATAGAAGGGGGTGTTACAGTTATGATATCATTTTATATCAAAAGTTATGTAAGGCTGTTATTCAGAAAGATGACTCAATCCTTTTTAACGGAAAGAGCAAAAACAACATTTATAACATTAGACTTTCTGATCTTAAGGACCAGAATGTTAAATGTTTAATGTCTGTTAATGAGGAGCAATGAGTATGGCATATACATTTGGGCCATGTAAGCATGAGAAGGATTTCTCAGCTAAATAAGCTTAGACTAGTCGGAGGGTTACCCAACCTGAAGTTCGCTTCAAATGCTCTTTGTGAAGCATGTCAAGAAGGAAAGTTTTTCAAAACTTCTTTCAAAGCTAAAATTTTTGTTTCCACCTCCATACTGTTAGAGCTTCTGCATATTAATTTGTTTGGTCTAGTGAAAATTGCATCCATCAGGGGTAAGAAGTATGGATTGGTCATTGTTGATGACTATAGTCGCCGAACATGGGTAAAGTTCTTGAAACATAAGGATGAGTCACATTCTGTGTTTTATACCTTCTGCTCACAAGTGCAAATAGAGAAGGATTGCAAAATAGTCAGAGTCAGAAGCGTTCATGGTGGCGAATTTGAGAACAGATACTTTGAGAATCTTTTTTATTCTAATAGAATTTCCCATGATTTCTCTTGTCTTAGAACTCCACAACAGAATGGGGTTGTAGAAAGGAAAAATATGTCTTTACAAGAGATGGCTTACACCATGATCCAAGAAACTGACATGGTTGAGCATTTATGGGCAGAGGCAGTAAACATAACGTGTTATATTTAGAACATGATTTCCATTAGACCTATTATAGGTAAGACTCCATATGAATTGTGGAAGAACAAAAAGCCCAACATTTCTTATTTCCATCATTTTGGCTATATTTGTTATTTTGTTGAACACTAAAGAGAATTTTGACAAGCTTGATTCTAAGGCTCATAAGTATTTGTTGTTAGGATACTCTAAACACTTAAAAGGCTACAAAATCTATAACACAGAAACATGAATTGTAGAGGAATCAATTCATGTTAGATTCAATGATAATCTTGACCCTTAAAAGTCAAAGATAGTTGAGAAACTTGCAGATTTGAAGATTACTTTCTCATAATCCAAGGACAAAGATTATGGAGACAAAGACTCAGAAGGCAAAGACAAAAATGTTGAAGCTAAAGACTCATAAACGACTTAACCATAAACTATCATTAGTCCATCTCATCAGAAGAAGAGTAGACCAAGAACTTCTCATTCTAAAGAATTGATTCTGGGAGATAAAGACACACCAGTCAAAACTTGATCTTCATTCAAACCTTCTGAAGAAATTCTTCTAGTTTTAGTATCTTTAATAGAGCCAACATCTATAGATGAAGCTCTTATGGATAATGAGTGGATTTTGGATATGCAAGAAGAACTAAGTCAATTAACCAGAAACGACGTTTGGATCTTGTTCAGAAATCAAAGAGTGTCTATCTTATTGGAACCAAATGGGTGTTCAGAAACAAGCTCAATGAGAAAGGTGAGGTGGTCAGAAACAAGGCTCGATTGGTAGCACAAGGCTATAGTCAACAAGAGGGGATAGACTATACAAAAACCTTTTCACTAGTTTCCAGATTAGAATATATTCGTCTTTTGGTTTCGTTTGTAGTCAATCATAACATCATTCTATATCATATGGATTTTAAGAGTGCATTCTTAAATGAGTACATTGCTGAAGAAGTGTATGTGTACTAACCCCCTGGCTTTGAGAATTTTGAAAACCCAGATTTTATTTTCAAACTTAAAAAGTCGTTATATGGTCTGAAATAAGCTCTTAGAGCTTGGTATGAAAGACTAAGTAACTTCCTTTTGGAAAACGAGTTCACTAGAGGAAAAGTGGACACAACGCTCTTTTTCAAAACCTTTAAGAATGATATTTTAGTTGTGCAGATTTATGTTGATGATATTATATTTGGTTCTGTTAATGCTTCGTTGTGCAAGGAATTTTCTAAGTTAATGCGGGCATAATTTGAAATGAGTCTGATGGGGGAACTCAAGTTCTTTATGGGGATTCAAATTGATCAAGGATCAGAAGGAACATACATTCACCAAATCAACTATACAAGAGAACTTCTGAAGAAGTTTAACTTGTCAGAATGTAAGCTAGCAAAGACTCTAATGCATCCTACATGTATTTTAGAAAAAGAAGAGGTAAGTGGTAAGGTAGATTAGAAGATATTAAAAGGTATGATAGGCTCTCTCCTTTATATAACTGCTTCTAGACCTTATATTTTATTCAGTGTTTGTTTGTGTTCTCGCTTCCAATCAGATCCTAGGGAGACTCACTTAACTGTTATTAAGAGAATCTTTAGGTATATAAAAATGTACTACCAATCTTTGTTTGTTTTATATAAAATCAAGTGAATACAAATTATTAGGCTATTGTGATGCTGACTATGCTGGAGACAAAATAGAAAGGAAAGGTACTTCTAGAAGTTGTCAATTTCTGGGAGACAATCTGATCTCATGGTCTAGCAAGAGACAATCAACAATTGTGCTTTCAATAGCTGAAGCTGAATATATTGCAGCTTCTAGATGTAGCACTCAGATACTCTGGATGAAGAGTCAACTGGAAGATTATCATATTTTTTAGAGTAATGTTCATATCTTCTGTGATAATACTTCTTTTATTTGTTTATCCAAGAATCCTATCTTGCATTCTAGGGCTAAACATATTGAAATTAAACATCACTTTTTACGTTACTATGTTTAAAAGGGTATTTTTCATTTAGAATTTATTGATACAGACTATCAGTGGACGAATATCTTCACAAAACCCCTTGCCGAAGATATACTCATTTTCATTTTGAAAAATTTGTTTATAAAAACTTATCTAGAATGAAATGATATTATCAGAATGTTAAGCTTTCAGAAATGTTGATTAAGATTTTGAGGTTGTGTTGTTGTTTATTTGTTTCTAAAACATGAGCTTTCTAAAGTGAGGAAGTTTCACAAATTAGAAAGGTTCTATTTAGAATGAAATCTTATTGATTTTTCTTCTGGATTTTGAATAGTTACATCATTAATTGTTATCTTTTTGTTTTATGATGTGTGGTCTTTAGTGGAGATAGCATACCCATTTCCTGAACATGTGTTTTGATGACTAACATATTGGGTTTTCTTGAAAATAGGTTAAACCTTTACGTATTCCCCATATGTCTGCGCATTTACTATTCGTAATTATGTTTAATTATTGTAATTGTTTCTTAAGCGTTTATATAAACCCACTTCACTCACATTTCACACTACACTCACACTTCTCCCATACTTTTCTTTCTTTCAAACCCTAAACCATTTTCTGCAACCGTTTATCTTCAACATTCATCTTCAATGTTCAACTCTCAACCATCTACAATGGTTGATTCTTCTCAACACTCTCAACAACCTCAACAACAAGTTCCTTCCTTTGTCATTCCTGAAAAGCCAGTCATCAATCTCGACACTCTAGTTGAAGACATCTCCATACTTTGTGAGACTATTATTGATTTCAAAAATCTGAAAGATAATGGTTTTGATCTTATTGGAACGCTTGAATTCCAAGGCTGGAATACTTTCTTCGAAAGACTGAAGGGTCATATTTTTCCAGTCCTTGTTGAAGATTTTTTGAACCATGTTGTGGTTGAAAAGGAAAAGATTACCTCTTACTTCCTTAGCCGGAAATTTGAGATTACATAGAAGACCATCGTTGACTTCATCTCTGATGTTAATAAAGTGAATAAAGTTGCCCTTTATCAAAACTAAACCTAAATGTATCGAACTTCAAAGAGATTGAAGATATCTTGAGAGAATGGTTCAAAATTGTCATTGGAATCATGTATCACCGATCTGGCACTAAGAGGGGTGATCACATTAATACTTCCCACAAGTTTATATTATTCTTTTTAGAAGATGGTATCAAGATAACACTACCAACTCTTCTATTTATACTTCTCAGGGATTCAGTAGTTCTTATGAGAAAGAACACTATGATGAAGATATTTGTTAGGATGCTCACTGAGAAGACCAAAAATAATGCTTTTATCAACCTGGTCTCGCTCCTTAATGATGATATTTTTTGGATCGTCTCAAAAGAAGACTTGAAGGAGGATAGAAAAGAGGTTGCCAAGTACAAAATATGTACTTGCTATACTAGTCAAATACATCGTAAAGAAACAAAGGAATTTGAAATGTCGCTATCTAAAAATTTGAATGCTGCTGCTGCTGGAACTTCATCTTCTAGGGTGATTCCAGAAATTTTGAGAACTCTTGCTGAGTTGAAGGAAGACAAAGACATGGTCAACAAACACTTGGATAGGCAGGAAAATATGTTTAAGCTTATCCTCTCCGGACTTCCCCAACAGAACCCAAACCCTTAGTTTTTTTTTTAAAAAAAATTATGCACTCTTGTTTGTGTTATTTTGATTAAGTGTTTGTGCTTATTTTTGTTCTGTACTTCTGCGACTTCTGGTGTTTTTATTTAATGAAGTTGTTTCTTTTTCTTCTTATTTTGTTTGTGTATTTTTTTATTGCTGATAAAATGGGGGAGAAACATATTGATTTTGATATATTTATATTCATGAATCATAACCCAAACATTTCTAATGTTTATGCTAACAATTACTTCGAGAGTATTATGTTAGTTGTTTCAGGGAAAGTAATGAAATATCATAAGCTCCTAAAGTTTTCAAATCAGACCTTAAGACAACTAGTTTCTGAAGAAATGGTTTACTTTCAGAGTTTGAAGAATTAACTTCAAAGGTTGAGAAAGACTTCTAACCAGGCGCTAATTTTGTAAAGCTTTAACCAGGATCTGAAGATACTTCAATAAGATTTCAAATCAGGCTAAGTTTTCAAACCAGGCTTCTAAAGCAAAGTTCATCAGAAGTGTTGACTCTAACAACCATTATTCTTGATAAGTTCAAGTAACTTCTAAAGAAAACCAGATTCTAATAGAAGATCAGTTTGGCTCTGCAAAAAGGTTAATTAGAAAAGTGTTATTTCATTCTGATTTTATCTTTTTGGGACTATACATCTCAGGGGGAGCTTTGTGCTTCTTTCTGGGATTACCCTGTACAAATTAGTCATCAAAATACATTGTTTTGTCATTATTAAAAAGGGGGAGATTGTTATAACAAGATTCAGTTCTACATCTATACCTTTAAGTTTTGGTGATAACAAGGTAGTATTTGTGTGAGAACAATTTCGGTACCCTAACAGTTTGTTAGTGTGTAGCTTTAACAACCAGTTTTGATTATGAGAATGTGACGTGTAACGTCATCAGTATTTGAACTTTGTGCTCCAAAATTCACTTATGTGTTGATTCACTTCTAAGAAGCTTCTGAGAAGACGCCATGTTGTTGCTGCAATATTCTCTTGGTTTCGGCTTCTGGATGTGACTATGATCATCAAACTTCTGAAGAATGGCAAGCGTATGAAGTTTCTAGCTGAGGATTCTGAAGTTTCTGAAGATCTCAAGTCAGACACTGATGTTATCAAGGTTCTGATTGATGATTTTAAAGATTTTGATTTCAAGCTATGTGAATCTTTTATTCATGCTTCATAACCTTTTCATCAGAAGCCAATGAATTCTAAGATAAGGATAAAGGATACGTGATTAGAATAATACATAGTACAAAATGAATTTGGTCCTCCACTACCTGATTTTGTGAGCGAAAGGATTGTACTATTCTTCACACTTGTCACTATTCCGTTAGTGGACAACTACATTTTTCGTATTCCTGATTTGCCTTTCAGTGGTTCCTTTTTCATGTTATATATATAGGACTTTGAGACTTGAAGAAAGTTACCAAGTTACATGACAGTTTCAACATGAAAAGCTCTCAACTTTGTGCAAACTTTTCTTTAAGTATTTTTTGTGTATTTCATTTGTGTAAAATCTGCTTGTGTAGAAGCAACTTGTAAACACACAATCTATATTTAAACTATTTGTTTGTAGTTCCTTGAGAGACCATTAGGTTAGTATCCTTGAGAAGACATTGACCGTTTGTCTTTGTGGTTTGTTAGTCACCAACCGTTCCTCGTGCATTTGTAATCAGTTGATTATAATAGATTAAATCCTTGTGTATAAGGTGAAATCACCTTGGTGGGTGGACTGGATTAGCTTTGAGTTTTAAGCGAACCAGGATAAAAATCCTTATGTCTCTCTCATTGTCTAATCTTTTGATTTTTGATTTTTTTTAGTTGGTAAAAAGCTTTTCTTTTTAAAACCCAATTTAACCCCCCCCCCCCCCTCTTGTGTTTTTCACAACTTCACTCACGGTTCGTACGCCCATTCCCTCTCATATAGATATCATAAACTCCACCAACCCCCATGAGCGGGTCGTCATGCCGTTAAACACCTACAAGTTTGATCCCTCGTAGACCATAAATTTCCCCTTCTAAGGTCAATATTGTAAGTAGAGTTGCACCTAAGAGGGGGTGAATTAGGTACTAAAAATATTTTTTCGGTCTTTATGTAGATTTCTTGTTTTACTTTCCTAAAAGTTACTAAGTGTCGAATACAGTAAAAGCAGAAAGTAAAGAGACACGACAAAGTATCCCAGTTCCCCTCACAGCCCGAGAGTACTCTAGTCCTCTTTCAACACGAAAATGATTTTTCAATATTGTTAGATTCTACGACAAGACTTCTACCTAGTCTTTCTTATACAGACTCTAACCAATCAAAACACCAAGAACAATCCTCTTGGACCTCTTGCTTCTAACAATCTTGGACATTAAGATTATAACCTTACAAACTTATTTCAACAATCATGGAAAAATAAGATGTAATCAAAGAACAAATAATTCTGATTTTGAGTAGTTTGCAGCAGTATTCGATTATCAATCTTGCAATTGATCTTCTTCTTGAGATATATACTCTTATATATCAAATACAGGTGTTCAAGAATAGAGGAATGAAACTATGATGAAATAATGAAATTTGAGGTGCAGTAGTTTCACTCTTGAAAATCGAAAATTTTTTACACTTGTGAAAATTTGTGAAAATCGAAAATTCGCGAATATTATTCTGCAGGCTGGCCGGTCAACGAAATGCTGCTGGCCGGAAACTTCCACAACCAAGATTCTCCAACCCACTCACCCATCTTCAAAATGTTAACTGGACCTGGATTGTAATGATGAAATAATTCTGGAAAAATTGTCGCAAACGGATCTGAACCTAACCACGTGTGTTGCCAAAATTCAATAGTATTTCCAATTCCAAGCTTCCCGCGAACGGATTGTTTAAACCAATTTACATTCGTATTAGAAACCATCCCAATGCCTCTAATATCCCTCCACCATAACGAATGTTTACGCGTCACCGCACTTGTATCTCGAGAATTTAACAGAATGTGAACTTGTAGAGATCTATACACTGCTTTTAATAACCTAAACTACAAGCAGTCTTTGTCAACCAATATCCCCCATAAAAATTTACTAAGGAGAGCAACTTTGAACCTCCTGACATGTTTAACCCCGATACCCCTTTCCTTATTGGCTATGCAAATAACATCCAAACTTATCCAACAAACCTTTTTATTCCCATCGAATCCCCCTCAAATAAAACTTCATTGAATAGAAATCAATTCATGCACGACTACTTTAGGAGCCTTGAAAAAGGACAAAAAATAAATCGAGATATTGAATAAAACTGCATTCAACATAGTAATCTACCGGCCATTGAAAGGTTGTTGCTCTGCCATTTTGAAAGTCTCAGCCGCACCTTAGAAATAATGGGAATCCAAGTACTCTTTCTATGATGATTTGCTCCAACCGGTAAGCCCAAGAATAAAAATAGAATGATTCCAATCTTGCACGCGAAGAAGGAAGAAGTAGCCTGCAGAAAATCAACATTTATATTTACCCCATAAACCCAACTTTTAGTAAGATTTAAGCTAAAGCCATATGCCAATTGAAACCCTCTAAGGATAGATTTCAAATTCCACGAATTGGCCCATTTTTTGTTACATATTATCACTGTATCGTCTGCAAACTGCAGCAGCTCGAAGTGAACCGAATTATCTACTTAAAAACCACAAAACTGACCTAAATCAACTGCATTCTGCATCAGCCCCGCTAAACCTTCAGTTGCTATCAAAAACAGGAAAAAAGGGATAACAGATCACCCTGGCGAATCCCTTTACAAACCACAAAATCCTTCGAAGGACTACCATTAACAAGAATTGACATGAAGCTGTTGAATATCAAACCATTCATCCATAATAACCATCTTGTTCCAAACCTCATCCGCTGTAAAATGTTTCGCAAATATTCCCACAAAATGCAATCATACGTCTTCGTAAAATCAACCTTCGTAAGCAAATAATCCTTCTTATTACATCTTGCGAAATCCACCATCTCATGTACCACCAAAATACCATCTTGCATTTTCCTTCCTTCCAAGAACCCTGTTTGCGATTTCGATATCAATTTATTCACAACTCTTCTGATTCTATTAGCCAAGATCCTATAGAGACTACCAATTAAACAAATTGGTCGAAAATCATCAACCACTTGAGTATTTTCATCTTTTGGAACCAAAGCAAGAAAAGGAGAAGTTATAGATTTTGGAACCCTACCACACTCATGAAACCCTTTAGCAAAACGGAAAAGATCGTCTTTAAGAAATTCCCAGCAAACTTTGAAGAAACCCATATTGAATCCGTCAAGACCTGAACTCTTATCCTTATCACCATTCCAAACCACAGTTTTAATTTCTTCCAAGGAAAAAGGTTGTTCAAGAGTGGTGTTATCCTCCAAAGAAATTTGGTTAAAGCTAACACCATCCAAGGTAGGCATGTTGTAATTTGTTTCAGAAAACCTTCTTTCAAAATGGTTCTTAAATCCCTCCTTTACATCATATACTTCCTCAATCCTACCTCTATCCATATTAAGTCCCGCAATATTGTTCTTCCTAAACATTGACTTCATGGCATTATGTAAAAAATTTGTATTTCGATCGCCCTCTTTGATCCACAAACTGCTTGACTTCTACCTTAGAATGCTGTCTCTATTGTGTAAAGATCTCCAAACCTTTTTGGTAGCCCCCTCCCGTTTGAGTTTACCTCCAACTCTCCATCAGTAACAACTAAGGCATCTAACATATCAAGTTCCCTAACGACATCTTCTACCTCCAAGTTGATGACTCCAAAAATTTCCTTATTCCACTTCCTTAACACCCCTCTCAATAATTTCAGTTTCTCATGCAAGACAAATGCAACTTTATCTTCAATTACAATAGTCTCCCAGAACTATTTAACCAACAACACTAAATCCTCGTTTTCGAACTAACAATTAAAGAACATAAACGGTTTGGGGCCCCAGTTAACCTTGCAAGCTTTGATCCAAATTGGGGCATGATTTGAAATGTCTATAGGACCTACATGTTGACAGTTAATGTTCCATTTTGAGATTAATTCTTCAAATAGTAGGAACCTATCCAATCCACTCAAAGAAGTACCATCCAAACTGAATCGGGTAAATTTATTTCCAATAGTAACAATATCACTTAAATCCATAGAATGAATGAAATCACAAAACACACTCATCTTAGTGGTGTTAACAACATTGCCACACTCTTTCCTTTTTGTCGCCGACTTGACTGTATTAAAATCACCCACCACCCACCATACTTCACCGGGGAATTTAATCTTAAAATCCTGCAGCTACCTCCACATAATTCTCTTCTTGGACAGATTACAAGAAGAAGAAACATTTACCAAGAAAACAGATTGATCATTCCATGACACACACATACCAATGAAACCTTCACCAGAAAAACTGAAAATCGGTTGAAATAAACCAGGTTTCCACATGGAGATAATACCCCTAGACCTTCCATCAGCTCTTATAAAGCTCCAATTTACCTCTCTACTACCCCACAAATCGAAAATGACAGCATCATTAACCACTTGTAATTTAGTCTCCCGAAGAAAACATACCTGTAAACCATGCTCTGAGATCAACTACCTAACTCGTTTCCTTTTGACAGCAATCCATGCCCCACGTGCATTGTAGGAGAGAAAATTCATTGGGCACCACTCATTTGATCATCCTTTTGTGATGTCCCTCCTTGTCCTTCAATTCCAATTGTCTGATGGCTTCAATGTGAATGTCTTCAGTCTCCCCACCTCTAACCCCAAAAAGCACCACTTTTCCCAAATTTTTGATGACACTTCTTCATTCGACTTCAATAGAATTATCTTTTTACAATGGGCAACATCGAAATCCCCCACTAATTTACAGCAAAATATCGAACCAGCTAAAAATTTCTCCAAAGAGTCTAATGATTTTGACAAAAAAGTTGTCAGTGTTTTATCTTTTTTCCTCAGCACTAGGTTTAGAATGGAAAAAATGAAGGCCTGAAAAGTTCAACATCTTCGATTGTATCCAAGGATCCGTTCGTGTCAAGTTTTTTCAATTGGGTTCTCCCAACTCTTTCCAAAGTATCAACATGCCCATTGTGATTTGGCCCATCAGCGCTACAACAAGACCTAGTCACTTTGGGCCTTAATCCTACTTATTTAACCATTGTATGGCTCATTATACCTTTAAAGTGATTAGAATTCCCACCCAATTCCTGAATGTCTTTTAAACATTTGAGTTTCTTTTTTTTGACTTTATCAGATTTACAGCTGGTTAGTCCCCCTTTCCTGACAATCTCTGTCTCTAAAAACTCTAGGTTAAACACCTTTTCACCAACCTCAACTACTTTATCAGAAATTGCCACGTTCCGTCCCTCTTCCGTATCCTTATCAGGTAATGACAAACATCACTTTTTCTCTCTCAACTCCACACTCACCTATTGCTTTAGAAATACTAGGTTCCTCAGCCAAAGTAGGGTCAGGCATGTGAACAGGATTTTCTTCACCATCGTAAGACGAGCCCAAATCATCGTCCCCAAGGCTAGTCACCAGAATGTCTTCTTCGTGTGAATCAGAAACCTCTGTTTCATCTGGATTACCATTTTTTTCCAACAAAAGATTTCCTGCAAAGTCTTCCAAGATTATGATCCTAAAGACCTCACCCCAGTACTTGATGGAAATATGTTCATTGATCAACTTAGAGTAACCAGTGCTTATGATAATACAAACACAGTCCAAACACGTTTTTATTTTCGTAGGTCCATCAGAACGAATAAACTTACCAAACATTTTTGCCATAAACTCAAAGAAGTGATCCTCTCAGATATGGCAAGGAATCCCCCATAACTTTAAATACGCCAACCTTTCCGTATCCACTTTACAAGGACTGATGTTCTTGAACCATGTATCCAACCACGTTTGATCTCTTACTATAATATCCTCAATCACCTCTAAAGATCTACCTTCTAACAAACACAACTTGGGACCTAAGGGAGTAATTTTAAGATTAAAGTAACCATCCACATATAATAACTCCTGTAACTCGTAAGTACTCCATGAAGTTTTGACTTTCCCCACAAAAGCTTGTTTGGACCTCAACCTTTCATCTAAACCAGCGACTGGATATTCAACTAGTGGTGGAGCAAACGAGCGTTGAACAAATTCACCACCTGAGTGAGAAGAACTCCTAACACTGTCCCTCTGATCAATATTCTTCAGTACATTAGCAAAAGACCTATCACCTCTCCTGTATCCACCGAGTGATCCCCTCATCCTCAAACCATCTCTCTCATGAAACTTACCCAAACCAACTTTGCCCTTCGACCCACCACCTTTAGTCTGCTCTAAGCATTGTCCTCTAACCTTTTGGAACGTGCGTTGAAATCTAGGGATGTTACTAAAGAGCTTCTAATCACCAAGGAACAAATTATCCAGTTTCGTGGCTAGGATTTTTACGTCTTCCACATTGAAGAACCTCACAAAACCGTAACGATTTTCCCGTACGTCTCTCTTCGCCAGAATAATGACCTCATAAATGTCTCTAAAAATCTTAAACTCCTCAAATAAATCTCTAGCCAAAAAGTTGTCTGAAAAAGAAATAAAGAAGATAGTTGAAACAATATCTCCCGTAACCTTATCTCCCATAGCGCGAACATTATTCCAATGGTTGAGTTTATGGTGAGAACCCCACTTTCTACCCTTCACCGGTCTCCATTCACTCTCCAATAAATAATTGAGGGAATTGACTCACCATCCAAAATTGAACCAAACATATTCTTTTAGAAATTTTCTATTCATTCCCATTTTCTTCTATCCATCTACCTAGAACCAAACACGACCTTAAACAAATGTAATTAATAAAATTCTTCGTAAAAAGTTTATATATTCTATTGTTTTAAAAAGAATTTCTAGGTGCATCAACAAAGAAAAAAAAGAACAATTTCTAGGGTCTGCTATTAGCGTTCCAGAGCGAGCACACAGTCTTTGAACGTCCGTGTTTGAAGCCAAATCAATTCCATTCTTCCTCAATCGGATCCCGTCACTCTCCGATCTTCAAATCTCTAACAAAAATGGTCAGAGGTTCGCTCAGCAAACTCCTCTCCCGCTCTCTCTCCGTCGCCGGAAAATGGCAGAACCAACAGCTCCGCCGCCTCAACATCCACGAGTACCAGGTTTCTCTCGATTCATTTCTTACAAAACAAATCGCGTGTTTGATGATGATGATGATTCTGTACTTCCTTTCCTTGAATTTGTAATTTATGAAATCGTCGATGTTTATTTAACGCAATCGAGGTTCCCTTACACCGCACCGTTTTTTATTTTTTTTATTTTTCCATGAAATTAGGGTGCTGAATTGATGAGCAAATACGGAGTTAACGTTCCCAGGGGTGTGGCTGTTTCTTCAGTTGAAGAAACTAGAAAAGCCATCAAGGATGCATTCCCCAATCAAAGCGAGGTAATCCGTAGTCCTTCCCACAACTTGAAATTGTAGACTGCAATTGTGTTTTTATCAATTTCTTGTTTTAACTAATTGAGACCCGAGTTATACAATTTATTACAAAATGTCTTGGTGAGTGGTTGTTAATGGTTTAACTGGGATTATTGTGCAGTTGGTGGTAAAGAGTCAAATTTTAGCTGGTGGACGAGGCTTAGGAACTTTTAAAAGTGGCCTTAAGGGAGGAGTACACATTGTTAAGACTGAACAGGTTGAAGACATAGCTGGTAATGCATGATATCTCTGTTATTCCTCAAATTCAAAATTTCCCTGTTCTCATTTCATGTCCCATTCATGCCTTTCAATATACGATGTCTCTCCATTCATATTATTAATTTAGTTGATTTGAATTTAGAGAGGTTAGAAGCCATAATACTTGATGATCTAAGTTTTTCGGTGTTATTTTTTTTTTTTTGGCTTGGGCCTGTAGTTGTTTCATTGTTGTGATTGTCTGTTATTATTTCAGGGAAGATGCTTGGGCAGATACTAGTTACAAAGCAGACAGGTCCTCAGGGAAAAATCGTTAGCAAGGTGTGAAATTAATAAATTATTTAATGTTGTATTTGTAAATATGTTAACATTTTCAATATCCTTCTATTTGCTAAACAATTTTCTTCTCTTAAAATTGAAACTCTGGCAAGCGATGCCAACCTTATCAATCTTCACGTAAATTATGTTTGAGCTGTAGTTGTTTGTTTTCTTTGTGAAATTTATACCCTTTGGAGCCCACCATGGCTCTTTTTTCCTCGCATGCAATATGTCTGTTGGAGGATAAATTTCTCCTTGCAAAACAGTACTTCAAACTTTAGTCATTTCCTTCTAGACTGACCCAGCTGGTTGGACCGGGTAGACTGGCCACTAACCAATCTGGTTTATTGTGGATTGGTTTCAGCGCATATACTGTTAGTCCAGCATCCCAAACTGGTGAACCTGTATCACTTGAGTTGTTGGACGGTTTAACTGGGCATTTGTTATCCAACTTATACACTTTTTGTGGTATTTGGCAGGCTAGCCAATTGTGATATGGATTCTATGTGATTAATGTATTGATCATGGATGTAAATTTCGTGTCAATTGGATATTACAAGTACTGCAGACACAATGACAACTGCTACTTTGTTTTATTTTGATTATCATTTTATTTTTTAAAGTAGAAATGTAGAATATATATGAAAGGGAGACATATTGCTGCTGCATCGATTGTTTGACGTCTAATTGTCTAACTTATACAGGTTTACTTGTGTGAAAAGCTGTCACTTGTGAATGAGATGTACTTTGCTATAACTCTGGATCGTAAGACTGCTGGCCCAGTAAGTTTCCTATACCATTATATTAGCTTCGTTCTACTTTAAGTGATAAAATAAAAACTTTCACGTTCAATGCACGACTTGTTTAATTTTCTTTCCTTTAAATTTGACCAATAATAAACAGCAACATTCTTTCCTTTAAATTGGACCAATAATAAACAGCAACGTTCTTTCCTTTAAATTGGACCAATAATAAACAGCTATTCCCTCTGTTCCTTATTTTAAGCAAAAAAATATCAACTTCTTTTGCTCTAGTATAAGAAAATATTAACCATCTTTACAATTTTTAATATTATTCTTCCCATAATACCCTTAATTAAATTACTGTGATTTTCCAATACCACCTCATTTAATTAAAACAATTTTCTATGACACAAGCTGACTAGTTCTAGAGAGAGCACAGGTTACTACTAGTAGTTGATTAGTGGAAAGGTTACCAAAATTGTCCACAAGAGAGTTTTTTTTTTTTTTTACTTCCTCGTATTCTTCCCTTTTCACCGTATGCTAATAGCAATATGAGGGGTTGTGTTGAAGAGGAATACGCAAAGGTGTAATTTGTAGGAAACCATTAATAAAATATGTTAGTTGTAAAATTTATTCATGAAGGATATTTTTGTAAATGTCTGTACATTTTGTTAAATAAAAAACAATTGACTTTAACTGATTTCCTTAATATGTGTAAAATGGGTTAAATTTGCTTATAACAAAGAACAGGGGGAGTATGTTGCTTATTACAATCTTTTTGTTATACTTTTGCAGCTTATTATTGCCTGTAGAAAGGGAGGAACGAGCATTGAAGACCTTGCAGAGAAATTTCCAGATATGATTGTAAAGGTTTGTAATTCTTGACATTTCTCCGAGCAGTATTCTTTGCCAGATATGCCTGATACATTCCTTCTTTCTAGTAGGTACCTGTTGATGTTTTTGAAGGAATTACTGATGCAGATGCTGCAAAGGTTGTTGATGGTTTGGCTCCCAAAGTGGCTGATAGAAATCAATCAATTGAACAAGTGAAGAATTTATATAAACTTTTTGTTGATTCTGACTGCACCCTTTTAGAAGTAAGCATGTCCATGTTCTAATCGTCTGCACTCTACATATTTATCACTTTTTAATAATTTCTATAATGACAGTTCATTATCTTCTACAGATCAATCCCATGGCAGAGACAGCTGATAACCAACTAGTAGCTGCTGATGCTAAATTGAATTTTGATGATAATGCTGCATATCGTCAGAAAGAAATATTCACTCTCCGTGATACAACACAAGAGGATCCCCGAGAGGTTTACTTACATGCTCTTTTGTTTGTGTTCATATTACATGAGAATTGAACATATGATCCCTAAACCCACTCCTTCATTACAACTAAAGTCCAGGGATTTTCTACCCATCCCTGGTGTATTTTTGGGTCGTGTTCAAGACACCTTTTGGGCAAGCCCAATTCGGCACTATGTGACCTAATATTGTAGAACATATTTTGTAACAATTAGGATGAATAATTAACTTTTTACTTAACGACTTCTACTTAACATGATAATATACTTATATTCACACACTTTTTTGTTGTTGTTGCAGTATAGTGTTACACATCACTTTCTTTATTTCCTACTAAAGATTAATTGCAACTATGCATGCAATACTGATAATGTTCTAATTTCTTTGTGTAATTCAAATATTGGATTGGCCCAGTTAATATCTGGATCCAAAATTGTCCTGACTAGAATGTTGGATTGTGCTCATTTTGATATTATGTGAAGCCTACTCATCCTGTCTCATATACACTACTAAGCATATATCCGAGCTTAGTTAACTACTTATATTTATTACAGTGCACTGTGATGCTTTTGATATGTACATGGATCTCATGCTTATGATACAATTATGGAGTGAAGTGAGGTTCTACATGGCAGTATGAAGATTTCACATGATATATTTGTGCCTGATTATTAAATTTTTAAATTCTACATCCTTTTTGTCTCTTTTCACAAGGCAAATGACTAAATGTAACATCATTCGTGCCTTTTCTCTTTTGAACAGGTGGCTGCTGCAAAGGCAGATTTAAACTATATTGGGTTAGATGGAGAAATTGGCTGCATGGTGAATGGAGCAGGGTTAGCAATGGCCACAATGGATATAATTAAGTTGCATGGAGGTACTCCTGCCAATTTTCTGGATGTAGGTGGCAATGCCTCTGAAGGCCAGGTAATGTTTTACAGACAAGATTGTTCTCATTTTGGTATTAGTATTGGTCTTAGTTAGATTATTAAGATCAAGAAAATTGCCCTTATTTTTTCCTACATCACATCATTTTGTAGACCGCTGGTGCATTAACCTGAAATTCAGAAAGATTTTATTAGAAAAGCATCCCTTAGTAGTTGCTACCCACTAGATACCTCCTTCAATGATCTGATCTCTGCCTTAAGATGTTTTTGTTCATATATACTGTAATTATGTAAATCAGGTTGTTGAAGCATTTAAGATATTGACTGCTGACGACAAAGTGAAGGCAATTTTGGTTAACATCTTTGGTGGTATAATGAAGTGTGATGTTATAGCAAGTGGAATAGTGAATGCTGCAAAACAGGTTAGTAATGTTATGTCTATCAAAACAATAGTGATGCCTTTTAAAAACATGGTATTTCTTCATGCAACCTTATTAATTTTATCTTTATTAGCAGTTTTAGATTATGGTTTTGTTTGAACCTATTTGATTTTGAAAGGACTACATGATGTCAATAAAATGTAAATTTCTTATAATTGATGCCTTGTAAGATTTAAATTTTGATCTACAATGTGGGTGTAGATTCATAATATTTTCAAATTTTAAAGTAAATTTAGAGCTAATGTTATTGTTTTCGTCATCCCATTTTTCCCTTGATATATATATTTTTAATTGAAAAGAATATTGGTTGAACACCACATCCATGACCATATGCATTAACTTCTCTTGCCGATATTTTTTAGGTTGCACTGAAAGTTCCAGTAATTGTCCGTCTTGAAGGCACCAATGTTGATCAAGGGAAAAGAATTTTGAAGGTAAATGTTAGGTTTAGTAATATAAATAAACTATCTGTTTTGAGAAGGAACTGATAATATTTCAATTATTTGGTCTAAAAATGAAGAATGTTTCAAAGGCTTATTATGTCGATCACCGATGTTTCAACAGGAAAGTGGCATGGCATTAATAACAGCTGAAGATTTGGATGATGCAGCTCAGAAAGCAGTGAAAGCATACAAATGAAGGGTTAATCTTGTTTAAATTTTAAAATCGGTTTAGTTACTATACTATTTTTTGAGTAAAATTATTGTAGAGAAGGGAATAGATGCAAGAAATCTTCTCATTGAAGCCACAGTGGCTATTAGAACATTTCCAATAAAGTAATTTCCACACTATTGTTTAATTGGGGTGATGTGCTCGATTGCTCGGTTTCTTTTACAATTCAACATTCCCGTCCCTTTCTGATTATTCTTTGTTGAGTTCTTTTTTAGTCTTAATGCTATGCTTGTCTCTGGTTCATTAATTGGACAACGTCTGCTTTTAAGATTTTCAATTTTTTTGTTAGAAGATTTTCAAATTTGAATGTTTGATTGATAATCTAATATGAAGTATTTATCTTACATTGTAACATATTTTCTCCCTGTTAAGTTTGTGCTATTTTTTTTGAGATTCCACTTAATGATAAATTAAGTTAGGGATTCTATAATTTCAGTGCTTCTATGGGTAGGCATCTCATGTGTGTGACATAATAACTCCAGCAAACATAGTAATTGTTATCGGTTCTAAACTCAGGAGAATTTATGATGAGTGAAGTTAATTTTAAGACACTCTTGACATTTTTAGCGAGTGGTTAGGAATTTGATTATTAATTGGGAAATTTTGACTGGGAGAAAAGAGTATATGAGAGTGTTTTTGCCTTGGTATTTTGGTTGATAAATATTGTTCTGTTATTCTAGGAAATTGCAATATCATAAGTTAAAAAAAATCAGTTTAAAAAAAATCATGTCACAATATCATAATTTTTTGAGGTCAACTTATAACAAAATGAAAGCAAAATAAAGTCAATGTAAAACGAAGTTATATTAAATTTAAATGAAAGGTGTTTGAAAATACTAAAAAGTTATATATTGAAACATAAACTAACTATTAAGTATGTCTAATCTCTTGCTTCTTTCTTTGTATGTACTACATGATATGTCGTAACTTGGCAACCATACGCTCCACGAGGGACAATTAGGGACTATCATGAAAGAGTCCCAACCCTGTGGCTACTCTATGCATCTTTGTAATATGTCAATGGACTGCCATCACGCTCTCTGTCTGTGGCTACTCTACGCATCTTTGTAATATGTCAATGGACTGCCATCACGCTCTCTGTCTGATCATCTTGAACATCAAATACCTATTAGTTAGCTGAGCTATGTAGTCCTTTAGGAGGGTCTGGCGTCATGAAATAGTCCTTCAGCAACAATCCAATGTACAAGAGTTGACTCCATGCGATACTTCTCTCTCTGGTAGCAGGTGACTCTCAAAATCATCAAGTATCACTTGTAGATCTCTGTGGCGGATGCTGAGTGGAGTGGACTCATGGGGAGGTCTCAGAATAATCTACAAGTAGCCAAACTAGCGCATCACTCGCTCAGACAGATAAAGATACATAAGAGATGATCCACATGCCAGCCATCAGAGTATAAGGAAATGATGTCAAACTGATGTGTTTGACGGTGACCCTCGTATAGGCAAAAGCAAATACCATCTGGTACCATATAGTCAAGAGATACTCTGGATGGCTCGACCAAACCATCCCTTCTGTGCGGAACAAAAGCGACTTCACGTGACCAATCCTTATCGTAGGCAAACGTAGCTTTCCACCCGGTGATGTGAGAGAAGTGGGAGATGATCCATCCCTGAAAATGGTTCAAATACAATATTGATAACATGTGTAATAAATGAATTACAAAAATATCAATAACAAGAAATTGCCGTAAAAAGCGTGCAAGTCTCTGTCATCAGTTTTTTCTTGAAAGACAACTCTCGCCCATCTTTGAATACATAGACAGTCTCTCGATTGTACTCGTGAATCCCTATGAAATACTTAAAATAGACCACATTGACATACATGCTCTTCCATGCATACATGCATGATGAAGTTACATCAATGCATGTTCTACCTGTTGTGAAACTTATGAAATGCACATTCCTACATGACATGATATATCTACATATTTATAGTTTACATAATTTTTTCTTAACAATTCATTTTAATTTTATGATTAGAGACAATTTTTCTTAGCTACAATATATATTTTGATGCATATGTATATGTATTAATAGAATTGTGTAATTTGACAAGAAATGCAATCTTACAATTTGCGTTACAATCGTCAAGTTATGATTTCTCAAATCCATTAAAATCCCTCCAATTTTAAAGTAAACTCTCAATTTTTAAAAGTTGTCCACAAATCCACTTCAATTTTTTTTTTGGGACAAAGTTATTTGATTACAATGAGTTGTTTTTTTTTTTTTGATGAAAAGATAAATATCATTAAGAACAGTACAGAGAGGGGTGCCCAAACTGGGAATGTGGCCAGTTCAAGTTCTAAAACCAAAAGACTTACCAATTCCAACCATATGGTGGGCATCTAAATTACATAATCTGTTAATAAACATCAGAGTGACACTATCAAAATCCTTCATTAGCAACTTGCAATCAGCAACCACAGAGTCTAAATCAGCTATAAAAACGAAATCGTTAATACAATCCACCACAACTTGAGCATCCGATTGAAATACAAAACTCTTTAAATTCAGCTCTTTGGCCAGCAGGAAAGCCCAACGGATGGCCAAAAGCTCAGCATTCGCAGGATTGGTCACACTTGGGAATCTTTTAGACGCAGCAAGAAAAATGTTAGAAGTAGGGTCTTTAATAATACAACCAAGAGAAACAAAACCCCCCTCTGAAGCCGCCAGCGTTAGTTTGTATGACCCAATCATTAATCTTCACCGAGTTGGCCTACCTCCCAAGATTAGAAATACCGAATTTTTGCCCCCAAAGTACCTTCATGAAACAGGTCCCAAATATCCCCTGCAATGGCACAAGGACCAGGTTGTAGTTTATTGAAAACCACACCATTACACTCTTGCCAAAATTTCCACAAGCCAATCCTAACCAACTGCCCAATTGAAGCATCTTTACTACCAAAAATCTCTCCCAACCAGTCCAAGAGGTCCGACTCCGGCACACGAATACCCAACTGAGCGTCAAAGAAAGTTCTTTTAACAAAGTTGCAGCGGAGGAAAAGATGAAGAGAATTTTCAGAACAGGAATTACACATAGGATAAGAATCGTCAATGAACATACCTTTCTTCCTCATATTAAATTTGGTAGGCAAAATATCTTTCGACAAACGCCATAGAAAATTCTTGATCCTAGGATTCACTGCTACCTTCCACAGGTTTTTCCATAACTTCTGGCCACTTCTATTGGATGTTCCAGGATCCTCCCTCCACCTCTGTTCTCCCAGCCAATGGTAAGCAGTTCTCACCGAGAAGTTACCGTCTTTCTCGTGGTGCCAAATAAGCTTGTCCCCAGGAAGATTGAAAGAAAGAGGGATGCTGCTGATATGAGAAACGTCATCGGCTTCAAAGTTGTCTCTCAGAGTCTCCAAGTTCCACACCCTTCAATCGAGATCAATAAGTTGGTTGACTCTTGTACTTGGATCAAGCACCGAGGTTGGTTTGTAATCTTAAAACCATGCAGCAACGAATCCATCTGTCATGGCCAATACTGATTTTTCCCCATTACTAACACGCCAGAGCCACAGATCACCATTTCTTTAGCGCCCAGAATGCTGCGCCATGCATAGCTAGAATTATAACCACGAGGAGCCTCCACAATGGTGCAGCGAGGATAGTAGCGCCCCTTAAAGAATCTCTCGAAAAGGGAACCGTCACCATGCATCAACCTCTAGAACTGCTTTCCCAATAGGCTAGTATTAAAATCATGAATTCGTATGAAGCCTAAATCCCCTTCCATTTTCGCTTGAGCTAATTTATCCCATCATAACCAATGAATCTTCCGTTCACCCTCTTTCGCTTGAGCTAATTTATCAGTTATAAGTCTCCTGTGGATGAAAGCTTTGCTCCTCACTTATGATTTATGGCAGAAATCTTTTCAAACGGTTGGCAATGGCTTTAGTAACCGCTTTCATGATGACGTTACACAGGCTGATGGGTCTGAAATCCAACGGGACTGAAGGATGCTTCTTCTTCGGGATAAGGGTGATGAAAGTATTATTAATCTCTACAGGACTCCTATTGTTATTCAACACATCAAGGACATAACATGAGACCTCCTCACCAACCAGCGACCAATATTTCTGATAAAAAAGAGATGGGAGACCATCAGGTCCTGGGGCTTTAGTAGGGTGCATTTGAAAGAAAGCAACACGAACCTCCTCCATCGTGTAAGGGCTGTCACATAAAAGCTTGTGGTTTAATGTTAGCCTACCCTCAATGAACTTGCTTACCTCCTGGACATTCAGAGGATTTGAAGAAGTAAATAACTGCTTGAAATACCTGACAAGGATCCCCTCGCAATTTCCATGGCCCATTTTCCAATTACCTCCCCCATCCTTCAGTCTCTTTATCATATTGTTCCTTCTCCTTTGATCAGCTTTGGAGTGAAATTTTTTGTATTTTTATCTCCGTCTCTAAGCCACACAACATGACTTCTTTGTCTCCATAGGATCTCTTCTGCCTTCAAGAGTTTGACTCTTTGCCTTTCTAAAGCCTTAAAATTCCGAGCCTCAATCGAATCGCCAAACCATCACCTCTCCTCATTAATAAGAGCTCTATTTTCTAACATTTAATTCATGGATGAGCAAGACCGCTCTTAGGCTTCCTAATGTAGTCAGCGTGAGCTGTGACTTAAATCCCCTCCAACGAGTACCGACATAAGATATCTTTTTTTTTTTATAACTTTGAGTCATCGGTAAACTCAAAATTCAACTACATTTAAATCAACATATAAGTACGTAAGATAACTTTTAAAAGTAGAGCAATGTTCACAATCCACTACTCTGTAGAACGAATCAAAATCGATCGAAACCTTTTGACCTGATGAGTTGCAGACCGATGTAAATTGGGGCATCATTGTGACACCATTTTGTGGTCTTTTCGATTGAGTATCATTTGTTTGAGTTTCATTCGCACAACCCTCATTTGTTTGAGTATCTTCGCTAGTATCTCATGTAAAACTCGACAAGTTCGACATCTATGTTCAAAAACAACAATAACAATATGAACAACAAGACCATAAACAACAACCATAACATGAATAACAACAACCAAAACAATGTCAAATGAAGTTTAATGTAGAAGCATGGGGAAACTATTTTACGTACCCTAAACGGGATGACTGAGTAAATGAAGTTGGTGTTGGTGTTATCTTGCTCCTTACAACAACGACGATGTTGGTGTTGGTGTTATCTTGCTCCTTACAACAACGACGATGTTGTTGTTGTTGTTGCTGCGTATTCCAAAGGAGCACCTTCATCGGAGGCTTTGTTGCTGAAAATACAACTAGGGCATTTCTCTTCATTAGATCGAACGTTGGAAAGGATTCCTCTGATGCTGATGACGACGAAGATAAAAACGTTGATTTAGAAATGCAGACATTCTAGGCTCCACTCAACTCAAAATACACTAAAGCTTCAGTGTATTGGGATACAATATTGTGAAAACATACATGTGTTTGCAGTCGTATTTATAGTAAATAAAATAATACGTACCCCATATGATATGACTTCAATACCCTTACAAAATTTATACACTTTAAACTTCAATGATTTGTCAATTTTTATGTTTTAAAAGTTATTATTTAAATCAATTTATCTACCTTAAAGTTAAATCAACACTCAATTTTTATTTTGTATTTAAACCTAAATTTATTAAACTAATTTAAGTTTATTTTTAATTAAACCTAAATTTAATAACTTTTTTAACATTCTTAAAATTTTAAAATGATATGATATATTACAATTAATTCATTTATTTTTAATAGGAATGTGGGTAGCAGTTACGAGTATGAGTGCTTACGTAGAGTACGGGTATGGGTGCAAACTCATGTGTTGGGTGGACAACCCAAGCCAAGAACATGCATTCCAATGGGCAAGGACGCTGGCCAGGCCAAGTCTACTAAATGTATCATTGATTTGCTTAAGAATGTTGAAGTATGTATTTTGTATTTTATGTTTGATATTGACTTTTATATTGCAGTTTGATATTTTTAATAAACTTATAACATGCATTATCTTGATTGATAGATCTATTTGAGAATAAACAGGATTGTAAGCATAAGCAGTGTAGATATAATTTTGTTCGACTTTTCAAAGTAATTTAGATGATCAATGTATAAAATTAATTTGGAGATTTTTTTTTTTGCGAAATGTGATTAACACGTGTCTATGATTTTTGGTTTTTGGTTTTTGTTTTATTGCCAGTAAGTATTAAAAATGTAATTTTTTTTAATGTATTATTTTTGTGAATTTTGTATCATTTTTAATTTTATAATAAAATATATTTAATATTATTTTTAAGTTTTTTAGGTAAATTTTATTTAAAAAATTGTATATATTTTAATTAAAATAATTAAATTAATGATAACTTGAATAAAAAATATAAAATATGGGGTCAACACTTTGGGCCTACAAAAAATATCTTAGTTTACCCATTTAGTTTACTCCCATTAAGATAAAACCCTAATCACCCTTAAAAAACGTAATCAATATGACTTTCAACACTTCTCTTCCCTCCAATTAATCAGAATTTTGTTTCTCTCACAACAATCAGAGTCTATATTCCAGGTCATTGCTCTATTCACTTCTTTGAGCTTTTCAATTTTCTTTTCATGTAGATATTTAGAGTTAATTATTTCATAAACCATGTTTATGTTCCACTCTGTTTATTGTTTCTTTCTATTTGATTTTATTCCTTGTTCGGAAATTCTCTTTCATAGTTTTAAGATTAATAATGCTAGGGTTTAATTCAAGACTTTTGTAGTTACATAATAAATATACAAATTCAATTATTTTATTATTTAAGCTTGTAAATGAATGATTCGAAAAACACATATGAAAAAAGAGAGCTATTGTGGAATGTTTTAGAAAAGAAAAGAGTTTTTTTTTTTTTTTTTTTTTTTTTTTTTTTTTTTTTTTTTACGTTTGAGAAATCATGGATATGTATGTTTAATTATGTGCTAAAATTTTCAAACTTTGTGACTTTTTAGATATATTGAGTCATGAGTGGCACTTCAAAGCAACAACCGGGTGGTGGCAAAAGTCCACAGTGTAGCCAGTCAGTATTACCGGAGAAAGAAGCTGATCAAATAGTTAACTCGGGTGGAGGAGAAGTTGCTCTAAAGAAAGGTATCGAAGTTGATCAAACAGTTAATGCGGGTGGAGGAGAAGTTGCTCTTAAGAAAGGTAGCACTTCGACGCGAAAACGTAAAGTGTCATCATTATCAAGTGGCAGTGATGTTGGTAAAAGGTCAAAGCTTAGCCGATCAATATTACCAGAGGAAGAAGCTGATCAAAGAGGAGAAGTTGCTCTAAAGAAAGGTCCATGGACAAAGGAAGAGGATGAAAATTTGAAAGATCATATTAAAAAGCATGGAGAGGGAAACTGGAAAGCAGTCCAAAAGGAATCAGGACTTACTCGCTGTGGGAAAAGCTGTCGTCTCCGATGGTCAAATCACTTGAGGCCAGGAGTGAAAAAAGGTTCGTTTACTGCCGAAGAAGAACGCCTAATCATTGAGTGCCACTTTATGAAGGGAAACAAGTGGGCTCATATGGCTACATTGGTATATCTAATAACTTAACTTTGTTTGTGTATATTATGTTAATGTTAATGTGTAGATGATATCCTGCATTGGTTTCTTGTGGAATATAATACCATTTTTTCTCAAAATGAATGCATCTTCAAATGATGATTTGAATAAATCTTACTTTTGATCATCAAGTTATTGTTCTTGGACAGTATTACTTAAATGCGTTCTGTTACATGTTCTGTCGAGTATATTTGCCTTGCTTAGTCCTCTTTCTTTTCTTTTCAGTTGCTTAGACGTACAGATAACGAGATAAAAAACTTTTGGCACACAAGATCTAAGAAACGGAAACGAGATGGCTTACCAATCTATCCTGACGAGATAACATCCAAATATTCGTTAAATGACAGTCAAGAAAGTGCTGACACATTGCCAAATGAATCCAACCAGCATGATGAAACATAAACCTTCAACTTGGATATATCTGACTTGGACCTTAAATATTACAAATTCCGCCCAGATATGATGCCACCACTTTTTGATTCTCAAGATTACAAACCAATTAGCGACTTGGTTAGACAGTGCTCAGATTCGTCTCATAATACCTTATACATGCCTAGTGCAGTAGTTTAGCAAAGATATTTTTTCAGTAGCAGGAGTGCTGCTGTCCCGGAAGTATTTGATCAGTATGGACAATACCCTATGTTGTCTACTCCATGTGATCCGATTCTTAACACCAACCTTCTTCATGGATATGATAACCCTATAACTGGTTTTAATGCCGCGTCAAATATCTCTTCTTCTGACCCCATATATGGATCCATGAATTTTGAGCCCCCTTCATTCCAAAATTCACAGACTCAACAGCCTACCTGGAGCGACATGGATGTGCCGCCACTTCCCTCATTTGAGTATGTTGACACGCCAGTTCAGGCTCCTCCAATTGAGTCTTGTCCGCCAGTTCCAGATTCTCCGGATTGGGGTCATTTAATTGATGTAATAGAACTTCCCTCATTTGAGTATGTTGACATGCCAGTCAGGCTCCTCCAATTGAGTCTTGTCCGCCAGTTCCAGATTCTCCGGATTGCTGTCATTTAATTGATCCAATAGATTATGATCACGATGCTATAGTTGCTAACCAATTAAACTTCTTAAGACAGGTCCGCTCAGAAATTAAAAACACTCGGCGTTATTATATTAACCGTGGTGCATTCAATGACCAACTTCCAACTTATTATACTTCCAACAAAAAGATAATTTGAATCAGAAAGATTTGGTGATGTGATTGATCCTAAATGATGATCAGTGTGTTGTTGTAACTTGTATATTCGGCTATTCACTCAATCAAGCTTTTTCTGTTCCGGTTAACATTCGACATCTTATGATTAGAGTTTTTCTTTTTTCATTTGTCTAAGTCTGAGATTTCAATTTGTCTAATGTTATGAACGTGGTGTGTCCATTATATATTGTGTTGTTGGTTGTCTCTTTATATGATATTGTTTTTCTTAATGGTTAGCCGCATTGTGTTTGATTAGGTAACTGTAATTAGTTTATAGATTTTGTTATGTGTTTGATTAGGTAACTGTAATGGTCAAAATATTTCCTCCAAAATTCTTTTTAATTTCTTTTGTTGTTGAAAGAAAAGGGGCAAGTCTCAAAGCACGCAGGAAAAACAGCATCTCTCAGATTTGTCAATGCATACATAGTATGCATTATAATAAAAATAGTAGACCAATTGTTAACTTCACAAATATTCTCACAAAGGTTGCTAATCAACTTAAGTACTCAACACATGTTCTAAGAGAATTGTTTTGGAAAACATAAAAAGAAGTTGTATCTTAAAATACAAATTAAATACTTTTTAAACTAACAAATATGATTTATTTCGATTCTTCAAAGAGGTAAAAACAAAATAAGGAAATAAAGTAAGATATATACAGGGATCGTATAGTATCTAATAAAGTTATATTGTATAATGACATCTAAGATATATAAAACAAATTATGAATTTGACTCATCTCCGACAAAGACGTATTTTACCTGTTCATTCTAAGACACACGAAAATAGTCCAACACCTGGTTCACTTGAGTAAGATTGTGTCACTCTACTTCTTGACTCAATAATTAATAAATAAAATATAATTCTATCTAATTAGAATGTTACTTTCAAATCCAAGAAGTATGAATGTTATTTTATTTAATAAAAAATTATAGTCCAAACAGTGAAATTAAACAAAAGTATGACATCCATAGGCTCAACAAATCACTCACACCAAAAGTAGTTCAATAATTACTTTAAACTAAAAGATATGTAACAATATAACATAAAGAAAACATCAGATTCTCCGGTGTTACGTATCAGAGCAACTACATTAGTAGACTCGATCGATAGCAATAAGAGGTACATCTCCAATTACTATACTCTGGAGGATCATAGACACAACAAACACAAAAGGGGTGAGAAATTCATTCATATAATAAACGGTGTATAATAATTAAGAGAGTAGTATTTATACACACAAATCACATTCACATTCTCACCACAACAAATGCACAAGCACAACATAATTACAATGCAATGAGATACGACAACATTACACGATGTATGTGGTACCAATTCTCATCAACGGTTCATCATACAAACCTGATCCCCCCTTCGAAATCCTGAACTCCCCCTTCTGATTTTTGGATAAGTCTTTCGTCCCCCTTCGGACCTATGACTTATCTCTTTCAATATATCTACAATGAATGCATGGCATGGTGTTGCACCATAAAATTTGCCCTCTATTTTTCAAACATTAATTGGCTTATTGCTTTGCTTTCATATACATTTCCATTAGGTCATGACATTCACGATCCTGCATTTTCATTAGCACTCCAAAGTGATTGTGCCCCCTCCTGTTCACAATAAGGCTTGGGCCTATGAGCATCCACCATAAAGCCCAACATTGTTGTTTGCACCCATTAATTTATACTGCCGAACCTCCCTGCTTGATTAATCCATGTTTGTTTGTTTAAGTTTTTTCATGATGATTCTTAGATGATTTTTTATGTTTGCTCTTATTTTTCATAGTTTTTCTTAAATATTTTTTCATGACATTTTTTGAATTAATTTTCATGGCTTGTGGATTAGTTTTAATGATGACTTGTCTTGGATTAAATTTTGATAAAAGTTTTGATGATAAACATGAAATTCGTGATGCCTTATCTTGAAATTCTTGATGCCATGAAATCCTTGGTTCCTTATTTTCATTAATTCTTGAGGCCTTGATTAATTCTTTATGCTTTGATTGTGATTAATCCTTGTCTTGTTGATTGGTATAATCTTGATGCATGTCGTGTGCTTGATACTTTGACATGAGTTTCTCCTTATACTTGAACCTCGTTTCATATTTGATTTTTTCTTGATGATTGAGGTGATTCATATTTACTGGTTGGTTACTTTGTGCTCATATGTTTCCTTAGAGATTCCTAGTTCAACTTAATTTTTGATTAAATTTGAATTAGGATAGACATTAGACTCTTAAACCATGCGTGACAACATTAGGATATAATTGTCTTCTAATCCTAACCTTAGGGCCATTTTGCATGATAACATGTAGGACCAAGTTCCCCTTAAACCTTATGTGAGTCTTTATCTTATCTCTTTAAAATCAAATCAAAACACATAATAAATAAATGAGTATTTTGCGTCACGAGCCTTAAGTACATGTGTTGCACCCCAAAATTTGCCCAACCTTTTCTTAACTTGGTTTATGTTTCATTTCATTTCATTCTAGCATTTGCATTGCATAGCATTTTTCATTGAACAAGGGATCAAGAGTTTGTTCATATCAAGAGGAGTATACTCAGAGGGTTGAGCCTAAGCAAGAGGTTTTACTCAAGTTTGGATGGTCATCAAGTCATCAGGAAATGGACATTGGTCTTGTGAAAGAAAGGATGTATGTATGTGGGTCAGTTCCTAACTTGGAGGCCAGTTCAAGATCATCAGAGGATTATGAAGCCATGGTTATGGATATAAGATGTTGAGAGAGCTCATTGAGTGCCTTGAGGGTCATTGTGGAGCTCATCCAAGTGTTTGTGCTAAGTGTGAAAGGTTACAGTTGAAGTTGATGCATCTAGGGTTTTCATCTGGTAAATCCTCAGTCAGTTGTGAAATTGAAGGAGATTAAAACTTAATTCAAAGTCTCTATGGTCACGGGATGTTGTGTTAAGAAATATGAGATATCATTTCAAGTTCAATTCATCAAGGATCAAATGTGTGAGAAGTTACTAAATTAGGGTTCTCAGGGTAAAATCCCCTATTTAGTGCCTGACTTCAAGACCACCTATCTCAAGATACAAGCTTCATCTCAACTTTTGATCAACATGGAACTTGTATAGCATGTTCTTAGCTTTTTTTTAGTACTAGAAGTCCTTGATTGGATTTATAGAACTCAACTTATGCTCCAGACAAGTTACAGGTCATCAGATGAATGTGATTTTGGTCATCAAAAGTCAACCAACTTCCAAGCCATTTTTGACCTATAAGGATGTTTCTCCTTAACTTTTGGCCAACATGAAAGTTGTAGGTCTTGGTCTTAGCTTTCCAAAATGTACTAGAAGTCTTTCATCTAATTTGTAGAACTCAAATTATGAGGTTTACAAGTTAGGGGTATTTTGGGAAAGTAAGATTACAAGTCATAAAATTATAGGTCCATTTCACCAATTTGCACACTTCAAATGAAGATTTTTCCAACATCAAACTTGCTCCAAATGGTGTTATTTGCTTATTCAAACATTGATAAGTCATGGTTTATGCTTGGAATGAAGATTGGATTTGAGAATTTTCATGGAAGAAGAATTAAAAGGGCAAAATTGGAATTATTTCATTTTTGACCAATTTGGTGCAAGAAGTGCATTTTTTGAGTGCAAATTTCATTTCAAACACATTGGCAATATTACATTTTGAATTTGAGGTGTGTAAGTGAGTCATTTTCAAGATTTCTTCACTATGAAGTTACACAACCAACATGAGCCATTGAGATCAATTAAGGCTCTAATCATGACCATTCATACTCCATGTGGTACCAGCAAGCTGTTTCAACCATTTTGGAGCCAATTTAGTGCAATTTTCGTGTACATGAAAGCTTCAAAAACTCAATTCCTTGGATTTTGGTATGGGCTGTTAGAGGTTGAGTTTGGGATCAAATATCATCAAGATCCATTGCATATAAGGTTTTGAACATTCACAATTCATCAGAAGTGAAAATTGGAGCCAAATTAAGCAAGTTCAGTTTTGAAAAAGAGGTGGAAATTTAAATTTCGAATTTGGAGATTGAGGCCATTGCAAGGGAAATTATGAATTGAGAAAGCTTTAGTGAAGTTCAGTGAACGATTATGGGCAATTATCTTCAAGCTTGAGCTCCATTTGAAGGCTCAGTGGAAGTTCTCCACTAGGTAATTGAAATTCAACTTTACACTCTTGATAAACATCAATTCACTGCCATTTTTGCATATTTGAGACGTAGAATCAATGTAGATCATTAATGTGTAAAACGAACTGGCATTGGTTGTGATTGTTGGATGATGCTTGAGAATGTTTGGATCTGTTTTGGCTTGTTTATGCATGATCTTGCTTGTTTGACACTTGATCTATAACCTACGTGACCTCTAGATGAGTTTTAAATCAAATTGGAGAGGTTTTGATGAACTTTTGGATTTTGATGTTCAAGCTTGTTGGCTTCGGGTTTGGAGTTGTAAGCATGTTTAGTGATTTTTGAGACTGGAAATGAAATCCTCTTGATCTCTAGATGAGTTTTGGTATAAAATTCACGCGTTTTGGTTGAGATTTGGATATGCGTGTTGTAGCTGGGCTATTCGCGGTGGGGGATGGTCGGAGAAGACGATGAACAGTGTTCTCCGGCCGGTGACTGGTTTTCTGGTTGTTTTGGGGAAGAAGATGATACCGTGTTATGTTCTGGAGCGCTTGATTGGATTAGTTTTGAGTCCAACGGTTATGATTAAGACCTATGATGGTCTTTAGTTGACCAGATCCACATGATCACGTTTGAATCCTCATTTGTTCGCTGGCATGATTTCAACCCTTTGATTGATGACTTTTTGATCAGACGCTCCTCATTGAGTGTCCATGATACACTCAGTTTGACTTATCACACGTAATTCCCAGGTTTATTTGGTTTTTGAATTTTTCTAAGTGGGCTTATCACGCGTGTGCTATTTACACCCCAATTTGGGCCCAGTTCTGGTTTTGAACTATTATGGATTGCTATTTGTCACGCTTCTTTTATTATTTTCTTTTTATTTCATTTGTTTTTTATTTTATTTTCTGTTTACAATTTTAATTAATTAAAATAGCTCCAATATGTTAAAAATTCCCCAAAAATATTTTTTATCAACTTTGAGATGTCTACTTTTTTTTTTGGATATTTTTATTTTATTTTTCCATTTTATTTTCAATTAAAAAATGAATATAGTATTGGAGTTGTTTTAATTGAATTGAATTGTAACATGTTTTGTGTTTGCATTTATTTCTCTCATTCCTTTTTGATCCAATGATTGAAAATTGATCCTCATCTCAATGATGAGTTGATCAACTTTAGAGGACCATTTTCCCCCTGGTTGTTGACTTTTGGGTTGACTTTTGTGGCTTTTCTTTTTGCACTTGTTTCTCCCATTTCAAAGTGGTACATCCAAATGATTTGATTCTCTTGATGGTGCTTTGAGAGGACATTTGTCTTGATTTCTTGGCCTCTGGTTGCCAACTTGTGTAGCTTCTTTGTGTATTTTATTTGATTTTTTTTGAGCCCTTTTCCTATTTTTGAAGTGACTTACAAGTTAGGTCATCTCATAGGACAACTCACACAAGTGCTTGACCTGGTTTGGATTGGAAATGACCTTTGTGGATCCAATAAGCTCTCAACTCTTCTTGTTTCACATTCTAGACACGTTGAGCTTGCTGTATGTTCATTTTTAGGTCCAAATATTGTTCATTGCTTGTTGGTTGATGCTTTTCTTTTTGTGCTTTCAACTTGAACTCCTAAGTGATGCTTGTTTGTTTCCTTTATGCTCTTACTTGCATTTATTCTTGTTTTGTTTTGATATTTCTTTTGAGCTCTCTTCTCTCCATATCCCTTTTGTCCAATGACCTTGGAGTGTCATTTAAGGTAGCTTGGTTCCTCCTTAGGAGGAATTTTAAGTTTACCTAAAGTGATGAATCCATGAGGACCCTTTCTTTGTGTTTGTCACTTGTTTGTTTGCTTTTGATGCATCTCTCTCCTTCTTCTTCTCTTTTCTTGCATTTCCATATGCATGCTTGGTTGAGATGAGCTTGTGGTGGCTACTGCCCCATGTTATTTTCCTCCTACTATCATTCTACTTGTGCATTCTATGTGTGCATCTTTTCATTTGCATTTGCATTCTTCTTCTTCTTCTTCTTCTTTAGTTTTTCTTTGCCATGCTCCCCATAATTTCTCTAACCTTTTGAGGTTATGATAGACATTAGGTGCGTAACTTTGCATGATAACTTTTAGGGTTGATTAGTCTCCCATTGGTGTGCCTTCTTCTCTTCTCATCTTCAAACAAGTTTAACATACTTAATAAGGATAATGAATATTGTGCCATGAGCCTTATACTTGGGAAATGGTGATTGAGGGGCCACCTCTCAATTACCTAGAGTGTTTAGTATAGGTCCTTAGGACGATATGCGAAGCATTCGATCTTAGGTTTTAGACTTTGTTACAACATACATTATGAACACTCTAATTCAAAACACTTCTTCTTTAAAAAACACAAAAACATTTCAAACCTTTTTCACCCTTTGGGGTTTTTAATCAAGGAAAATCTTTTCACAAAAAGAGTGTCGTTAACTCTTAGTCCTACCGCAAACGGTAACGCTTAAGTCTCCAATGGTCGAGCTGCATACACCAACTGCTAGAACTATTTGTTAACCCTACTCGGGCTTAAAAACTATTGAACCAACCTGTGGTCCTCTTAGCCCGAACTACGTTTGCTCTAATCTTTCGTACCAGACGAAAGTACGTAGGCACGAGACGCGATGTCTCGGCGAGCAACCTTCCCCTTTTCTTTAGCCGTAGTTAGGTGAACTATGTTGACTCTGACTTTCCCATTGCACGAGGGAGTATGTAGGCACAGAGCGGCGATGCTCTGCCGAGTCATTTCTCTTTTCTTTTTTCTTTTGTCCCCAAGCCTTTAGCTAGTTAGTTTCAACACACCCTTTTAGATAGACAATAATGCGTGGATCCCATCGAGTACGACGAACGTGAGGGGTGCTAATACCTTTCCCTTACGTAACCGACTCCCGAATCCAGACATGGTTGCGATGACCTTGTCTTTCCCTTTTTCTTTAGGTTTTTGCGATCGTTTCCTTTCCCTCTCTTTGGGATAAATAACGAAAGTGGCGACTCTTCTATTTTTCTGCCGGTGGTTTTTCGCAGTTGCGACAACATGTAAAATGATGAGTGAGAGTCTCTCCTTACTTCTTCTAGAATGCTTGACATACGTCTCGTTTCGAGGAGATCTTGCAAAGCATTTGCTCCTATGTCATAGACTTTAGTGCAATACGCATCTCAAATAAAATCAATTTATTTCCTTAAAATCTTTGAACAAATTCAAATCATTTTGTCCTTTGGTATTTTCCTTCAAACCTTTTCAAAAAAGGCATGTTATTTCCGTTCTACCGCTAACAAGCATCGACCCTAACTACTGGAACGTGAACTTAACATCGCTCATATAAAAAACGGAACAATTTGTAGGTCGAACTACGAATGCTTTGAATTCTTCATTTTCGTTCGAATGAGGATACTTATGCACAAGACGACGAAATCTTGGCAATCAACCTTCCCCCCTTTTCACCCGTAATCGACGAGACCATATTCATTTCCCTTTTTGAGGTTTCTTCGATTATTTCTTTTCCTCCGTCGGGATAAATAATGTTCGATGGTGACTCTATTTTCTGTCGGTTGTTTTTCGCGTTGCGACACATTGTAATAATGTAATTAACATAATAATTATAATAATATTTAGTGATTCACAATTGATTACACAATTGCAATCATACTTAACGTAATCCACCCTTTTGGACTAACACCAATATAATAAAAAACACCCTCTCAATCATTCACAACACATCAAATAATTTGTCAATACGAACCTCGTTCATATTCATCACCTCATACACTTCTTTCCCACCTGCTAAGACCTCTGATAAAATCGTTAAAAATATTTTATCCCTGAAACAAAGTTATGGCCCTCTGTTTCATCTACCCAACTCTTCAAACCCTATCCAAAAATGATTTACGAGTTGAAAGTTATAATCAAAATCATGCACGAAGGCGTTACTAAAAAGTTATTATTTTTCTGAAATTTTCATTGCGGTTTTCATCTTCTTCAACCCCAAAAACATCCACGAAATCATCACCAAAAATATTTTATCCCTAAAACAAAACTATAGCTCTCTGTTTCAACTACCAATGCTTCAAACCCCGTCCAAAAATGATTTATGAGTTGAAAGTTATTATCAAAACCATGCACGAAGACGTTGTAAGAGCACAGATTGTGTCTTAGTTATATCTCTATGTTTTGATGATAACAATTATAAATTTTGTATTCAAGAATTATATACTCTAAACGTGTTCTAGATTGTTTGCTACAGGCACTAAAGTAAATTATCTTAAGAAAGCAAAATTGCATCTGAACATTGTTCGTATGAAAGGCTTCATAAGTTCAAGAGCATCTTAAGTGAAGATCTGAACATTGCTCCCAGAAGAATCTGACTACTGTCTCTTGAAGATTCTGAAGAAGGAGACTCTAAAGCATAGAAGACTCTGCTCTGAAGGATTTACACGCTCAAGCACACTAGCTGCACATACTCTGATTCAGCTCAATCTGAAGAACTTTCAAGACTCTGAAGATCCAGATGATCCGTGATCAGAAGACTCTGAAGATTCAGATTCTTATGTTGAAAGCTGAACTTACTTTGAAGAAGATTTAAATATGTACGTTGGTCTTTCTCAACAGCTCTTTCCTATTTTGTGCTAGACACAAAGACACAGACAAAAAGGTTTTATCTGTGCATTCCATTCTGAGGAAAGTATTCTGCAAGTGAAGACAAAAAGCATCAGGCCTGTTTCAGCACAGCCTCCAATGTGAAGACAAAAGGCTCTAGGCTTTTCTGCACAGCCTTCAACGTAACAAGACTTCTTGGATCTTAGTGCCTATATAAAGAAGTCCACTCCATCTTCTTCAGGATCGAATTTTGAGAAAAATCACTCCTCAAAGCAAATCTCAAAAAGCTCTTTATCATATTACTTTGCTTTATCTTTATTCTTAACTTAAGAGAAATATCACTGTTGTGATAACAGCTTATTAGAAGCATTCTTACTCTTGTAAAAGTTTTACTTTGCTTGTAAAAGGTTTTCCTTAAGAGGATCCAGTTGGGATCAGCTGCTCTTGAGAAGACTAAGAACGGTTGTTCTTAGGTGTTGCTATTTGTAATCTGTTTGATTAAAATAGTGGATTAAGTCCTTGACAGAGAAAGGCAAATCACTCTTGAGAGGGTGGACTGGACTAGTTGTTTTCAACGAACCAGGATAAAAATATCTGTGTCCTAATCTTTGATTTTTAGTCTTACTTATTCAACCCCCCCTTCTAAGTAATTTTCTCACCTTCAGACGTTACCAACAAGTTGTTATTTTTCTGAAATTTCCAGCATGGTTTTCATCTTCTCCAACTCCAAAAGCGTCCATGAAATCATCACCAAAAATATTCCATGGTTTTAAACTCAATCATAAACACACCAATATCAATTACTACTTATATTCATATAATCACACCATTAAATTCACAATTTCATACCCTACCATAATCATAATCATCATCTCAAACCCTAAACATACAACAAACATAAAATGCAACAACAATTTAAAATTCATCATCAACAAATATCAATTGCTATAGCCACAACAATTACAATTCATTTCTCAAATCATGGTTACAAATCAACAACAATCATAACATGACATAAGACCAACGTAAGAGAATAAGGACCCCTCACTACCCTTTTATGATTAGACACCCTTACAGAAATAGTCCCCCTACCTTATAATTTAAAGTTCTAAACTCTTCTACAATGGTAGCCTTTTTTTTCTTCCTACCCTTGCCTCTTGCTCTAACTCTCCCTTTTCCAATTCTTTTAATGTTCCCCACTCTCTATTCTCTCCTCGCCTTCTCATAAGTAGACCAACTAAATCCCTTATTTTTAATTTATTTTTAAATCTTACTATTATTATTACTATAATATTAAATCAAACTAAAAAAATAAAATTTTAATAATATATGTAGAAGCATGCTTCATCTCAAGGTTTCAAGGTTTTGATGACAACAACAACAAGATTCAAGATCATTTCATCTGTGCAAAAAGTCAGAAGCTTTCAAAAGACCAAGATCAAAGTATTATGAAAGTGATCAACATTCAAGCTTCATGTACATTTGCTCGATCATCTTTCAAGACTTGGACACAAGCTATGGTATATCAAATTCTCTAATTTAATTGATATACAAGTGTTCAAAACTATAAAATATTTTTGCATAATGCATTAACATATTTTAAAATCTTTTGGAATTGGTATAACACCTTTAAATTAATTATTTTTCAAAGTTTTTACAGTGTTAACCGATTAACCATATAGGTTAATCGATTAACGCCCTAAAATTTTAAACTCTTTGGGCCAACGTTACAGTGTTAACCGATTAACCTATATGGTTAACCGATTAACACTTAACGTTTTCTAAAAAATTGTTTGATTTCAAGTTCAAAAATTATTTGAATGTTATACTTTTCCATGTGTTAACTCATACTCAAATATACCCTTTTGAAAAGGTGTTTTGGATAATATAAATTCTGATAATTTCAAATTAAAAGAAAAACACCTCTAACAATTTTCAAAAAACCATCATTGAATCAAATTCACTCTATTCAAATATTTTCAAATATTTTTCAAAAAAGTGTTCATCTTGTTCATACTTTTTCATATCCAGAAATTTGAACACTTGTATTGACATTAAAGAAGTGAATTCTGATTAAAGGAGAAGATCAATCTGTGTATTGATACTATTACTCATTTCTCTCAAAACAAAAATTACAGTAGTATCTGTGTTGTGACTTGTGATCCAGGATTGTTGGACACAAGGGTAAGTGTCTGCAGGAGGATTGTTCTTGCACACTTGTGATTGTATAGTTGTTAGAAAGTAGGCCTTATCGGTTGATGGTGTGATAGGTTGTACAATTCTAAAACTATAGTAAATTCTCTTTCATGTTGAAAGGGGAGTGGAGTACTCTCGGATTGTGAGGGGAACCACTATAAATCTTGGTGTCCACTTTCTTTATGCTTTCTACTGCACTCATCACCAAGAACATAACCAAAGAAAAATTAAAGAACACCAAAAATCCGAAAAAGTTTTCATAAGCCTAATTCACCCCCTCCTCTTAGGCATACTCTGATCTTACAATTGGCATCAGAGCAGGTTAAGATAACCTGTTCCTAACGATTCAGTATGGCTTCCGCAAGTACAAACCCGGTTTTCAAAGATGGTGGAAGTAGTAACAAGCCACCACTCTTTTCTGGAGAATATTTCTATTTTTGGAAAATCCGTATGAAGGCACATCTTGAGGCTCAAGGAGACGGTATATGGGAAACCGTAGAAACTGGTCCACACGTTCCTACAAGTGTGGTAAATGGTGTTGGAACTCCAAAGATAAAATCCTCATATGATGAAGATGACAAGAAGAGAATTTTGAATGAGAAGAAAGCAATCAACATACTTCAAAGCGCTCTCACTATGGACGAATTCTTCCATATATCACAGTGTAAATCAGCAAAGGAAATTTGGGACACCTTGGTAGAAACGCATGAAGGGACAGCCGAAGTAAAAAGATCAAGACTTAATACTTTAAGTCAAGAATATGAAATGTTCCGTATGCAGCCTGGTGAATCCATTGTTGCCTTACAAAAGAGATTCGTTCATCTAACTAATCATTTGATTGCTCTCGGGAAGACCTTCACCAATGATGATCTCAACTTGAAAGTCCTAAGATCCTTAACAAGAGAATGGCAACCAAAGGTGACCGCTATTTCAGAAAAGAAGAGTCTTTCAACGATGACATCCGCTTCCTTATTTGGCAAACTTCAAGAGCATGAACTGGAACTTGGAAGGCTTGAGAAGCATGAAAGTTAAGACAAGAAGTCCAAAGGAATTGCCTTGAAGATTGACACAAAGGATGACAAAAATGACGAATCTTCCGAAGACGAAAATTTCATGCTTCTAGTAAAGAAGCTTGGTAAGTTTTTTAATAATAATAAAAATTCCTATTTTTCTAAAAAGAATAGACATTTCAGGAAAAAAGAGGTATCCACATCAAATCAAGAAGTTACATGTTACGAATATGGGAAACAAGGTCACATAAAGTCGGATTGCCCGAAACTCGCAAATAAAGGGAAATTCAAAGGCAAAAAGGACTTCAAGAACAAAAAGGCTTATGTTGCGTGGGATGATAACAAGATAAGTTCATCATCGGAATCGGAAAGCGATGAATGTGCAAATATGGCTTTAATGGCCTCACACCACTCCGATGAAGAAAATGAGGTTAGTAGCAATTTTTCTGTTTATGATAATGATGCACAAGAAGTTATAGATGAACTTTTAAAAGAATGCAAGACTTTGTATAAAAGCATCTCAGCACAAAAGAAAAGAATTTCATTTTTAGAAGAACAAAATTCTGATTTTATGAAAAATATTGAAAATGAAAAACAGAAATTAATAAATGAAAAACAAAGTCTTGTATGTAAGAATTGCGAATCTCTATCTTTTCAAATTGTCCAACTTAAAAGGGTTTTAGAAAGATACGAAAAAGGTCAAATTGGCTTGGAAGAAATTCTTAAACATCAAAGATATCCTAATGATAAAAGTGAATTAGGATATTCTAAATTTTCAAAACCAAGTACCAATGAGACCATTTTTGTAAAAGCAAGTGGACAAGTTGCTAAAGAAAAGGGAAGCAATTCTAAAAATCAGCACCAAAATCATAACAAGATAAAAGTTGAGAAGAAAAATAATTATGTTCCTAGATATAGAAGTCACTTTCAACCTACGTGTTCTTATTGTGGAATTAAAGGCCATAGACCTAATGCTTGCTATGTGCGCAATATTGGTGTTGCTAAAGGGCATTATGTGTGGGTTGAAAAAGATACTAACTATCAAGGACGCAAAGCAATTTAGGTACCTAACACTACTTAAATTTGTGTTGTAGGTATGCTTCAAGACAACGTCTAATCAATGGTATCTTGATAGCGGTTGCTCGAAGCATATGATGGGAGACTTAAACAAATTTTCAAGTCTATCATTAAAGGCCAAAGGATACGTCACTTACGGTGATGATAATAAGGGAAAAATTCTTGGAGTTGGAACCATTGGTGCACCTCCTTGTACAATCATCAAATACGTTCTTTATGTGGAAGGCCTTAAACATAACCTACTTAGCATAAGTCAATTGTGTGACAAAGGGTTCCGAATCAACTTCACAAAGGAGGAAGGCTTGATAGAACACGAAGTCACTCATGACATTTTGCTAAAAGGTAAAAGATATAATAATATTTTTATGATCTCTTTTGGTGACTCTTCCTTGAAGGTAAAATGTCTTATGGCGAACAATAATGAGGCGTGGCTTTGGCATAAAAGATTTGCTCACATTCACATGGAGCATTTAAACAAGTTGATAAAGCATGATCTAGTTGTTGGTCTTCCGAAGATAAAATTCATCAAGGATAAGTTATGCGATGCATGTCAAAAAGGGAAACAGACCAAGACAACTTTCAAATCCAAGCAAGTGGTTTCTACATCAAGGCCACTTCAATTGTTGCATATGGATCTTTTTGGTCCATCAAGAACAAAAAGCTTCGGAGGTAACTTTTATGCTTTAGTTATTGTTGATGATTTCTCTCGATACACTTAGACATTGTTTTTAGTGCAGAAAAATGATGCTTTTAAAGCATTCAAGAAATATGCAAAGCAAATTTAGAATGAGAAATCACTCACCATAGCCTCTATAAGAAGCAATCACGGTGGAGAATTCCAAAATTTAGACTTTGAAGATTTTTGCGAAGAGCATGGAATTTCTCATAATGTTTCAGCACCAAGGACGCCTCAACAAAATGGTGTCGTAGAATGGAAGAATAGATCACTGGTGGAGCTTGCAAGGACAATGCTTAGCAACGCAAATCTTCCTAAATATTTTTGGGCAGATGCAGTTAGTACAACATGCTTCGTAAGCAACCGTGTCAATATTCGACCACTTCTCAAAAAGACTCCGTATGAGTTGTTCAAGGGTCGAAAACCAAATATAGCATTCTTCCACATATTCGGATGTAAATGCTTTGTTCTCAACAACAATAAAGATAATCTCGGTAAGTTTGATGAGAAATCCGACGAAGGTATATTTCTTGGTTACTCTCTTTATAGTAGAGCATTTATAATTTTTAATAAAAGAACACTTACTATTGAAGAATCCATTCATGTTTCGTTTGATGAGACTAACCCCTCGAAAGAGGATAATATTATTATGGATGATGATGATGATATAGTAGGTTCTTCACAACAACAAGAAGAGATTTCAAAGAATCAAGAAATACCACAAGAAGATGTCACTCAAATCATTGAAGAACATCAAGATCTTCCGAAGGAATGGAGAACGCATAAAGATCACCCGATAGATAAAGTTATTGGTGATATTAGCCAAGGCGTTGCAACTCGACTTAATCTAAAGGATGCTTGTCTCAACATGGCTTTTGTGTCTCAAATTGAACCAACCAAGATTGATGAAGCCTTAGGCGACGACCAATGGATTGTAGCAATGCAAGAAGAACTCAATCAATTCGAAAGGAATCAAGTTTGGAGTCTTGTACCAAGACCAGACCATAAGCATATCATAGGAACAAGATGGGTGTTCAAGAACAAACTTGACGAGAATGGGATCATAGTTCGTAACAAAGCAAGATTGGTCGCACAAGGCTACAACCAGGAGGAAGAAATTGATTTTGATGAAACGTTCGCTCCGGTAGCAAGGTTAGAAGCAATTAGATTACTACTTGCTTATGCCTGTTCTATGAATTTTCAGTTGTTCCAGATGGATGTCAAAAGCGCTTTCCTGAATGGCTACATCAATGAGGAATTCTACGTCAAACAACCTCCGAGTTTTGAAGACTTCAAGAATCTCTCACATGTTTACAAACTGAAAAAGGCACTCTACGGACTAAAACAAGCACCAAGAGCATGGTATGACCGCCTTAGAAATTTCTTATGTGAGAAGGGATTTACAAAAGGAAAGGTTGACAAGACATTGTTCATAAAGAAGATCAAAGGAAACACTTTATTGGTTCAAGTCTATGTCGACGACATCATCTTCGGATCAACAAACAAAGAGCTTTGCGAAGAATTTTCACTTATGATGCAAGGAGAATTCGAGATGTCCATGATGGGAAAATTAAATTACTTTCTTGGACTACAAATCAAGCAAACAAAGGATGGCATCTTCCTCAACCAATCCAAGTATTGCAAGGAATTGTTGAAGAAATTCGATATGGTGGAACGTACGTTGATCAAGATGAATCCGGTACTCCAGTTGATATAACAAAATATCGAGGTATGATCGGTTCATTACTATATTTGACGGCAAGCCGTCCTGACATTATGTTTAGCGTTTGTTTGTGTGCACGCTTTCAAGCAAGTCCGAAGGAATCACATCTCACAGCTGTAAAGAGAATCATAAAGTATCTCAAAGGGACAATGAACGTCGGATTATGGTATCCTAAAGATAGCACTTGTTCTTTAGTTGGTTATTCTGACGCTGACTATGCAGGATGTAAGACCGATAGAAAAAGCACAAGTGGTACGTGTCACATTCTCGGGAATGCATTAGTGTCATGGGCCTGCAAGAAGCAAGCGTGTGTGGCACTCAGTACAACCGAAGCGGAATATATTGCAGCAGGAAGTTGCTGTGCACAAATTCTGTGGCTCAAGCAACAACTCCTCGATTACGGTGTAGACCTCGGATGCATTCCCCTTCGATGTGATAATACAAGTGCCATCAACATTACAAAGAACCCGGTCATGCATTCAAGAACAAAACATATAGATATCCAGCATCACTTCCTTCGAGATCACGTATTGAATGGAGATGTAGATGTTACTTTCGTCAACACGCACAATCAACTCGCCGACATCTTCACCAAACCTTTGGCGAAAGAACCATTCTACAAAATTCGCGAGAACTTAGGATTCTTGATGAAGGTGACATCTGACTTTTTCTCTAATATGTGTATGCATTATTTGTGTTGTGTTTTCATGTGTATGCATTCTGTTTTTAAGCATTTTTCAAAAATTCGTGTGTGTTAATCGATTAACCATATGGGTTAACCGATTAACACTGTAAGTTTTTCTGTAACAATTAAATTTTTTAATATGTTAATCGATTAACCTGTATGGTTAACCGATTAACACTGTTAAAATTTCAATTCTGATTCAATTTTTTAATGTGTTAACCGATTAACCTATATGGTTAACCGATTAACACTGTTAAATTTTCTAAAAATCAGAAACGAAAAGTAATTAAAATTTTTGAAATATTATATGTGTTAAATGCATTTTTATGTGGTCAATATTCTCCTAAGTGTCCAAAATCCATATCCTTTGAATCCTATTCCCTCTTAAAGAGTATTTGGAACTTCCCTCTTCAAACCCTAAGTTAAAAACCCACTACCTCTCTCCCACTCTCTAAAGTTGGATAACTCCTCATAACCATCCCCATATTCTCAAACCCTAACTTCCTCAGAACCCACAACTTCAGTTCCATAAAACTCATCCATGGCTTCAGCATCAAATTGCGGCAAGGGAAAGCTACCAGAACATCATTCTGCATCTGATGAAGAAGATATCCCTATGGAAACAACCAAGAAGCGCATAATGGATTTCAAAGTCCGAGTTCGTCACATCCTCCTGGTAAAGTATGTGAATCTTAAGGCTTTTCCAGCATCATCTTTTGATTTTCCTGCTTTGCTCAAATATCAGAGGATCGATAAATTTGTGTCGGATTCTGAAAACTGCTATCCGGATCTTGTCAAATCCTTTTTGCATAAGATGTCTGTGTTTATGAATGAAAATGATGAGCATGTTATGAAAACAATTGTTAGAGACTGTATTGTTGAAGAAAATTTGTATGATGTTGCTGCATTGCTGAACATACCATCATCTGGGTATTTTCTGAGAAAGGGAGTTAACCACGTGGAAGGGCCTTGGTCCAACTACGACAAGATGGAGTTCTAGTATCAGATCTACAAATTTCCAAAGGAGGTGATTATCGCCAACCAACACACTGCTCGTCTGTTGTGCTATGCAAAGAATCTTACCGTTTCTGATCGGATGCTTCATTACATAATCTGTTATGTGCTGATTCCCAAGGATTCAAATCATGCCCAAATTAATGATCTGGAAATGCAACTTCTTTTTGCCATCAAGAACAAGATTCGTGTCAACTGGATTCTGACCATCATGTATCACCTTCAACAACAACTATCTCTTTCAACCCGTCTACCGTATGCAAGGCTGGTGTCAAGAATTTTAGAGTTGACAACTTTAGATCTTAACCGTGAACCAACCACTAAGATGAAATCAACCACCAATGAGATTAATGAAATTACAATTGTCAAGAACACTGGAATTTTTAAGGATACTGACGGTACTTATAAGTATTCAGATGAAGGATCCACTGCTAACCATGCCTATCCCGTACCTGAAGGAGGCATTACAAATGAATTCCTTTACCAAACTATAATGACTCAACATAGAGAAATCTCCCGGGCCATTGCTTCTCTCCGAAACCTTGTACTTACCTCTCGCCGCACCAACACTGACAACTTTGTTGTATCTGATGAAGAAAATGAAGGACAAGAGGAAGAAGACGAGGAGGATATGGCTGATGAGGACATTTAGAGAATATGCTGTTGTTGTTGTCTTTTATTGCTTTCTAGTTATTAAGTTTTAAGTTCATGTTCTTAACTTTGTTTCATTTGCGTTGTACTCGTACACTACTTTGGTTGCACTCTTTTGCATGTTTAATTCTGTTTTCGTATGTTTTGCTTACCTACGTGATTGTTCTTTTGATTGCTTTCATAATTGTCGATAATTTCTAGTTTTGTTTGAAAGCTCCTTCCTTTTTGCTAATGACAAAGGGGGAGAAGAGCTTTGGCTTTCTAATGTCTATGTGTGCAGAATTTTTGTCTGTTCTTAGCCTCTGTTTTTTTAGAAAGGGGGAGTTCATGGACATAGGGGGAGAAACAAGACCAGAACCAAAAATCGTCAAAGCACTGCACAAGACTCAATTGGTTGTAAGTGGTTGTCATCATCAAAAAGGGGGAGATTGTAGAAGCATGCTTCATCTCAAGGTTTCAAGGTTTTGATGACAACAACAACAAGATTCAAGATCATTTCATCTGTGCAAAAAGTCAGAAGCTTTCAAAAGACCAAGATCAAAGTATTATGAAAGTGATCAACATTCAAGCTTCATGTACATTTGCTCGATCATCTTTCAAGACTTGGACACAAGCTATGGTATATCAAATTCTCTAATTTAATTGATATACAAGTGTTCAAAACTATAAAATATTTTTGCATAATGCATTAAAATATTTTAAAATCTTTTGGAATTGGTATAACACCTTTAAATTAATTATTTTTCAAAGTTTTTACAGTGTTAACCGATTAACCATATAGGTTAATCGATTAACGCCCTAAAATTTTAAATTCTTTGGGCCAACGTTACAGTGTTAACCGATTAACCTATATGGTTAACCGATTAACACTGAACGTTTTCTAAAAAATTGTTTGATTTCAAGTTCAAAAATTATTTGAATGTTATACTTTTCCATGTGTTAACTCATACTCAAATATACCCTTTTGAAAAGGTGTTTTGGATAATATAAATTCTGATAATTTCAAATTAAAAGAAAAACACCTCTAACAATTTTCAAAAAACCATCATTGAATCAAATTCACTCTATTCAAATATTTTCAAATATTTTTCAAAAAAGTGTTCATCTTGTTCATACTTTTTCATATCCAGAAATTTGAACACTTGTATTGACATTAAAGAAGTGAATTCTGATTAAAGGAGAAGATCAATCTGTGTATTGATACTATTACTCATTTCTCTCAAAACAAAAATTACAGTAGTATCTGTGTTGTGACTTGTGATCCAGGATTGTTGGACACAAGGGTAAGTGTCTGCAGGAGGATTGTTCTTGCACACTTGTGATTGTATAGTTGTTAGAAAGTAGGCCTCACCGGTTGATGGTGTGATAGGTTGTACAATTCTAAAACTATAGTAAATTCTCTTTCATGTTGAAAGGGGAGTGGAGTACTCTCGGATTGTGAGGGGAACCACTATAAATCTTGGTGTCCACTTTCTTTATGCTTTCTACTGCATTCATCACCAAGAACATAACCAAAGAAAAATTAAAGAACACCAAAAATCTGAAAAAGTTTCCATAAGCCTAATTCACCCCCCCTCTTAGGCATACTCTGATCTTACAATATATACATTTAATTCAAACTAAATAAAATCATATATATATATATATATATATATATATATATATATATATATATATATATATATATATATATATATATATATATATATATATATATATATATATATATATATATATATATATATATATATATATATATATAATTGTTATTTTAAATAAATATTAATTTATTTATTATTACTACTAAATTAATTTAATTAAATCTAATAGTAATACTACTAATCTCATTGTGTCCAGCACCCCATACTTCTCGTTAATTACAACCACGCCCCCACCATAAAATTCTAATATTCTAGGGACACTACCCCATATCTAAGGCTCCCATACTACCTCAATCATTCAAACACATACAATACAATTAAATTATTTTGTAGAATTAGATGACTCAAATGGGGTATTATAAAAATTAGCATCAGTCTTGGATAATGTCGTCCAAGAAGAAGTTAAAGTTTTCTCCTTCTACTTCATATCTTGCACAAGGGACTGCACCCTCTAGCCAGCAAGTCAGGGTTCCTGAAAGTTTGCACATCAACCCTTATTTTCGTCGGCTAGAAAGTCTCCCTTCCGGGCTTTTCCAAGCACCAGAGTTGCTCAATGGTAAGAGAATTGACACATTTTTGAAGCACTTTTTTCCTTTCGAAGATGGCTGGATAAGAAGACATCTCCCTTCCAGCAGCACCAAATGCCAACACCCGAGAAGTTTGATACTCCATCTCCACCAACTCTTCTTGACAAACGAATTTGTCCTTGGTTGAAAGATATATGTAATCTTCCCCAAAAATAGAAGACCGGAACTTCCTATTTGTTTGAGGACCACGGAGGGCCATAAGTGAAGGTGGCAATATGTGCGTGGTTAATGTTGAGCATTCTCTATAACCATGTTTTCCTAAGTTTTTCTCAAGCATTTGAGGTGATCTAACAGACAACCCTTCTCTATGAATCACTATAACAATATGCTCACTGGCGTGACTCCCTTCGGCCATTAGCGATGAAAGTCGTGGAACACCTTCCACCATGACTTGGTCAAGAGAATCTCAGACTTCCACCTGAACCGAGATAGAAAGGTTAAGTGTGGCTAGACTAGCAGGAGATCCAATAACATGAATTCCTCCAGTAGTTGGCACGACAGTGAAAAACACATGAAAGGGCAGCCATAAGTGTCCTTTTCATCTGGAACATTGTGTTGTAACATTTCATCTTATACACAAACCAAAGATTAATTAAAATAGGACAATAATGATCATCTAAAAAATGTTAAATAGAATATGAAGTATTTTATGTTACTCACCAAAGGATGACCTACTTATCCTTTTTTGTAATAGTTTATACTAGTACACGTGTCTCTATGAACCACTTCTTTTGTTTCTTTGGAACCACCCCATAAGAAGGCTACCAATTTCCTCTTAATATAATTCTCTTCCTAGGATAAGTCGTCATCTTTGTAGATGTAAGACTCGACATCCACCAAGAAATAGATATGGCATTAATACTTAAAAATTTTGTCTGAACATTGATAAGGCACCTCGAATTCTATGTGCATTTTGATTAGTGAATTTTGATGCACTTTCTTCTACTATTGTACTTAGGAAACTCTATAGTTTGTTTAAATATTTTAACTATTTTAGTGTGTTTTTATATTTACGTTTGTCTATGGATTTATTTTATTTTCATACTTTATTTACAACTTAAACTGTTATTTTATACATGTTCCCTGTGCAAACCATAACTTGAGCTACAAATATCAGATTGACGCGTTCTAATAGGCATTGGAGAACTAAGAAAAAAAGCTACAAGGTTCTTGTTGAATTCAAAATCTAATGCATAATTAAGAAGGGTCTAATAATACGTTGAAGTTTTAGACATAATTAAAATAGTTAGTTTGGGCCGGTTTTTGTAATTTTCGGGTTGATTTTCATAAGGGTCCGAATTTTTATTTTGTTATATTAGATTTTTTTTCTTCTACAGTAATCATATTCTACATTCATGAAAATTAGAGGCTAGGATACAACTTTCATCGAGAACTAAAGTTCGCACGGTTGATTTGCTGTAATTGGTTTCCGCCGATATTTTGAGGTTTTATAAATTTCAATTTAACTTTGATTTCTTTTCAATTCTTCTTATAAACTCGTTTGCTTAACTCGATTACTTTCGTTTGCTTAATTTCGTTGCTACTTATAGGATAGAGTTGATTAAATTCGATTGTTGAATGATCCTTAACTATAATCACGTTAGCATAGCTTTTTTCGTTATCGTGTTTGACTAAACCACGTTTGCTTAATTCACGAGAGCTTAAATCTATCTACTTAATTCGGATAACATAAATCACATGACTCCAATTGCACTTGTCACTGGATATTCTAATCTAATAGGGTCAAATCCGCTTATGGAACTGAACATTATATTAACTAATGATAAGTTAGGAAACCGAAACAGTAGATCAACTTATTTTATAATCACTTATTTCATAATTAATTTTTATAGTCACTTATTATCAATTGAATCAAAACCCCTTTATTTCAATCGGTTGGTAAAAATCAAGACAAAAGTCCTTATGATTCGACATTCGAGTGTCACTACCCTAATCTACACTTTTAAACTCGTTTTTGACCCATGTGCGACATAAGATCAAACTGGCGTTCTTGCCAGGGACTCTTGTAGATTTTAACTAATATTATTAGAGTAATAGGTGTTTCATTTCAGCGTTCTTGCCCTAACGCTCCTGTGTTTTGGCCTTTTCACATTTTAGCATAAAAAAATATTTTTTTAGGAAAATTGTTTCAGATTAGTTCGACTCTTTGCCGATTCATTAGAAACAAATCAATGATCAAAATCCTCTAAAAATCCAAAATTCATCATTTTCTGTTTTTTATGAATTATTTACTGTTTTAATAGTTTCATAAAAATCTAAAAAAATTCTCAAAATTCTTATTTGGCTTAATTAGATTAAATTTTGTGCTTTTGTATTTTTTATTTTATTTTATTGTAATCATTTTTTGTGTGTTTCCCATCTATTTTGCTGTTTATGGACATTGTCGGTATTTTTCTATTTGTTGTTGCATTGCTGATTCTTGTTCTTTCATAATTTGTTTGATTTTGATTTTGAGTTTTTTAAATTATAATATGGCTGAACAAATAACTTTAAGAGAAATTGCTCCATCTGATTCACTTTTTACTGATTTACATTCATCATCTGATTTTGATGACACGTATACTTGTGATGTTTGTATTGATACTCACTTATGTTCAGTTTGTGCTTAAATTGAAGCTGCTTTATAGGGTGATATTTCTTATGATATTTCACCTAAAAAAGCTGATGTTTCAGATGTAAATTTAGCTCTTGTCACCAAAAATTTGTCATCCACTAAGCAACTACTTGCTTTAGAGTTAAAGCCGCTCCATGCGTTTTTAGAATTTAATGATATTTTTTCTATAGTAATTTCATCTTACTAAGAAACCACCTGCTCTAGAGTTAAAGCCACTCCATGCATTTTTAGAATTTAATGATATTTTTTCTATAGTAATTTCATCTAAATTTGAATTTGAACAGGAGAAAAAGTTGTTAAAGTTATTGCAGGAACATAAGAAGGGAATTGGATGGACTATGACTGACATCCATGGTATTAGCTCATTAATGTGTATGCATCAGATCTTATTTAAGGATGGAGAAAAATCAGTTAGGCAGCCCCAAAGTTGGTCTAACCTCTTGATTTTGGATGCTATTAAAAATGAGATCTATATTGCACCAGAGGACAAAGAGAAGACCATTTTCACTTGCCCATTTGAAACTTTTACCTATAGAAGAATGTTCTTTAATCCTGGAATAAAAGATGAAAGCACTATTAAAATTTTCTAGAACAATGGACACTGTCCAAAGCTACTCCATGAGAACCCTAATTTAGAAGAAGAGACTGTAAAAGAGTTGTCTTTGGGAAAGACTGCTTATGCGATCATCTATCTTCCTTGACTCCTCGAATGTGTTATTTCATATCTTTCATCTCTCTTATTTTATACTTATGTTCTTTCATTGAGGAAAATGTTTGTCTTAAGTGTGGGGGAGGGAATCATTTACTTGTGTGCTTTCTTGTTTTCATTTACATGTTTGTTTTCTTAATAAAATAAGAAAATGCATGTTGTTTTTGTGGCTTTGAGTTACAGTTGTGAGTATTTTCTCTGTTCTCTTGTTTAAAAACTTATGGTAGAATGTGATTGATTCTTTTTTTGGATTCTTAGTATGATATGTAGGACTAAACTCTAAATTATATACCATTTATGGTCAGGGCTGACAATGAACCAAACCAACTCGAAGATAGTTCGGAACTCGACTCGACAATTAAATCGTTGAATTAGGTTCATGAACCAAATGAGCTGAATATGAACGAAAAACTATGTTCGTTAACTAAATGAGCTGAACTTGAACTATACATAGCTCGATTCGTTAGGTTCATGAGTCAACTCGATTATATATGAGAATGATTATATTATTTTTAAGAGTATATTTAGATATTTATTTCAAATTTTAACTCTATATTGTCTCTTATGTACTAGTTATGGCAATAAAGTTGACAACTGCATTTAGAGTCATCTTTGTTTGAGACATTATGTCATTTGCTAAAATAACATGTATAATAAAGGTTGTAAGTGGTGTAATCAATAAAATTGTATCAATTTCTAGTAATTTTTTGGGTACTATTTCATTAAATTTGTAAGTTTCCTAAATATTTGACGAAGTTATGGATTTTTTAGATAAATTTAAACTTCAATTAAGTGTTTTTTGAATTAGACTTTTAAATGTGTCTCTTAAAAATTGTATAGTTTTTGAATTAGTAGATTTTTTAAACAAAATTAAATTTCATACTCATAACTTTTATTTTTATTTCAATATTTTCTTTTAAAAAAAATATTAATTTAAAATGTAAAATATATAAAAATAAAATAGACTTTAAAAAATAGCTTTTAAGTCTGTGAAGCAAGTGAGCTGGACCTAACGAGATGAACCTAACGAGATGATTCAAATAGTTCGTGAACTTTTAACGAGTCGAGTTTGAGCTTAAAAAAAGTTCGTCTCGAACTCAAACCGAAATTAGAACTAAACCATTTTTTAACGAGTCGAGCCGAGCTAAGGTAAGTTCGACTCGGCTCGACTCATTTCCAGCCCTATTTGTGGTCGATCATTTATCCATGTGAGATTTTGAGCCTAATATTGGATAATACATTAAAAAAACCATTTCTTTCTTTCTTGTGTGATTCTACTCATGTTTGTTAGTCTCTAGAACTTGAATTACTCTTGTTAAAGCTTTTTGTTTACTTGTGCACACTGATATGATAAAGAAAACTTATTTTTGTTTTGTTTATTTTTTTAGCTAGTAGCTAAAAAGCCAACCCTGAATAATATCATATATTATTTAAAAAACCCCTTCAGCCTATTATCTCATTCTTTGTATAAACTCATTACGAGCCTGAAATTGAAAAAAAAATATTATCACCCATTCATAGGATTGAAAGAGTCTTCTTTGGAGTTGTGTGGAGTTGAATTACAATAGTTGTGATAGTTTATTCAAATGTTATTCACGAAATACATTTTTGAGCACGAATCTTATGGATAACTAATTTCAAAGGGATGGCTTGTTGTAACTGTATCTTCATTAACTTTGAGTTTAATGTAATTTCCAAGTAATTTCAATTCCTTTTCAATTCTATCTATAATTATGACTTCTTTATTCAGTTTTCGTTGCTTGCTTAATTCAATTGCATATTTTATAGAATATGCTTGATTTAGTTTAATTGATGCATTTTCTATTAACTGTAACCACATTTGCTTAATTTGTGTTTACGTTATCTGTTTGCTTAATTCGGATTTATGAACATAAATCATATATTAGTTTCAATCACGCTTGTTATTGTTACTTTAATCGAAATGAAATGGAATCCGCTTAGAATTTGAGAATTATGTGATCTATGATAAGTTTGAGAATGAACAACAAATTAACTTATTTCATAATCACTTATTAGAAACCGAAATTGAAACCCCCTTAATCGTTTATTTAATCGGTTAATTTTACTAAGAGTCCTTGCGATACGAAATTTGAGTGTCGCTTACCTAACTATACTTTTAAATTTATTTTTTATCCATGCGTGACATCCGATCAAATTGCTGTAGTTATGTTATTTCATTCAAAACTTAGCAGAAAAAAAAGAGAAAAAAAATGTAGAAAAAGAAGAAAAAAAATTGAAATAAAGTAGAAAAAAAAGAAGGATGTCATTACATATTCCTTCTAGAAAAGAAAAAAAAAAGAATAGAAAAAAAAGATAAAAGAGAATAAAAATAGCAGAGAAGTTGTTGTTTGAAAGTGGATGAATGTAGTTCAACTCCTGCAAGTTCTTTCATGTCTCTTTTCTCCCTTTGAATCTTAGCCTAGTTCCCCTTAGGATTTTTCTCACCCGTACCCTGGCCAAGTTACAACCGAATAAAATTCACTTTCATCTTTGTGTGCATATATTTTAATTATGATATTAGAGTCCTTTCAAGCTTATGGTAATATTAATTTTCATGATATGCTTTGAGTGTAAACAGTAACCTAAATACTTGAGAATTGAGTGAATTTCATCTTATGAGGATCTTACTGCTTTTGATGTACTCTTGGTAAACTGCTCTCTTATCTACTTTAACTATCACAAGGAATTTGATCACTACTCCATACTCTTGAAGCTTAGAATTAGACTTTTGCTTGCACTTTGTATCCTGAGAACCTTTGAAATTTCATGTTTTGTTTGTTTTCTATTTTGAATTTATAATTTTGCTCGGAATGCAAAAGTTCAACTGTGGGGGAATTTGATCGATGCATTTTAATACATTTTTTTCTACTATTGTCCTTAGGCAACTCTATTGTTTATTTAATTATTTTTAGTATTGTAGTGTGTTTTTATATTTAAGTTTATTTATGGCTTTATTTTATTTTTATACTTTATTTTCAGCTTAAATTGTTATTTGATACATGTTTGCTGTACAGACTATAACTTGAGCTACAAGAATTGGATTGACACGTTCTAATAGGCGTTGGAAAGTTAAGAAAAAGAGATACAAGTTTCATTTTGAATTCAAAACTTGATTCGGAGTTATGCAAGGTCTAATAATTCGTTGAATTTCCAGACTTAATTAAAATAGTTAGTTAGGGCCGGTTTTTGTAATTTTTGGGTCAGTTTCCATAAGGGCCCAAATTTATCTTTTGTTATATTAGGATTTTTGCTCCTACAGTAATCATATTCTGCATTCATGAAAGTTAGAGGCTAAAGTTCACACGGTTGATCTGCTGTAATTGGTTTCCACCGATACTTTGAGGTTTTATAACTTTCAGTCTAATTTTGATTTCTTTTTAATTTTCCTTATAAATTCGTTTTGTTAATTCAATTGCTTTTGTTTTCTTAATTCAGTTCTGCTTATAGGATAAAGTTGATTGAATTCGATTATTGTATGATCCTTAATTATACTCACGTTAGCGTAGCTTTTTTGTTATCATGTTTGATTAAATAGAGTTTGGTTAATTCTCGAGAGCTTAAATCTATTTTCTTAATTCGAATAATAGGAACATATATTACATAATACCAATTGTGTTTGTCAGTGCGTATTGTAATCAAACTGAGTCAAATCCGCTTAGTGAACTGAACATTATATTTGTTAATGGTAAGTTAGGAAACTGAAACAGTAGATCAGCTTATTTTATAGTCACTTATTTCATAATCATTTTTTATAATCACTTATTCTCAATCGAATCAAAACCCCTTTTATTTCAATTGGTTGGTAAAAATCAAGGCAAGAGTCCTTGTGATACGACATTCGAGTGTTGTTACCCTAAACTACACTTTTAAACTCATTTTTGACTCGTGTGCGACTGCGGATCATTGCATATGTTAACATGAGCCACATAGGCAAGATGGGGTAATTAGGTAATCTTGATTGTTGAATTTCTTCCTGCTATCAGAGTAAACCTCTAACATCTTAGTATTTTATGTGAGAGAGATCAGAAATTGACCTTGCCGCGAGTCGACAAATCTATATTGGGCTTTAAAGAAATGAAAAAGAGTGTCAAGATCGGCAAACCTTTCTTGTACTCACCAATACTGCAAGAATTTGACATAATCCCAACTCACCAGATGTAGTTTTGAATGAGCAATTACTAAAAGATTTAGAACCCCTACATCAAAGTCAATGAAGGGAAAGCCGAAACCTATTAAGAAAAACATACATTAATGAAAAAGGATGACATACTATCATACTTGTTGCATATCATCTTAATTACTTTCGGATAAAGCACCCCTAGTCTAAGGAGGTACCCACCTTATTAAAAATGATATAGACCACCCTTGTCATCCTTTAAAGTGTGGGGTCCGAGATCTTGGTCGGATGGAGATTAGAGTTGATTGTCGTACTCATCGTTCGATATCATATATAGTGTGCTATTTGTTCTGCACCAATGACAACTCTGTGCCGTCTTCAAGTAGGAAACTCCACCGTAATCTCCGCGACTCCGACGACTTGATAATTCCGACAATTTGTAAAGCTCCGACTCAACAATAGTGTTATTTCACCTTTGTCGCGGTTTTGCACAAACTCAGCAACAACGCAATGGAAAGCAATATCATTAGTTGATGCTACGGTAAAAGATTTTAGCTATTTTGCATGATGTACTGGATTTGTTAACAATTTTGCTTCTGCTGCGAATGCTCAATTTTGTTTGTGTTTTAAATGTTGCAAAAAACGATAAAACATCACTACATAATATGTCTCTGCCATGGATTGATTAGTATGAAATTTGTGTTTGTTTCTCTGAACAACTATTTCTAGCTTTTAACTCGTTTTAGTGGGTTTTGTTCTGATTACGTTTCGAGGTGTAAGATTTATTTCTCTTTATTTTGCAATTCTACATGGCCACTACTCATTAAAACTTGTAAGTTGCTATGTTTGTTTTCTACTGATATGATGTAGTTGCTGTTGATTTATTTGAACCAATGTTGCTGATTTCGATTGATAATATGCTTGTTATGGATATATTTATTGAGTTTTTGTTTGATGAAAGTCATTATGTTACATGTACTGGAAATAAAATTCTAGTGTGACTATTGTTCATTCACTTTAATTCATATGGCCCAACTGTTATTGGTCTTTACACTGTAGAATAAATTTGGTTTGCTATGGTTCTTTGAATTTACATTTAAGAAGATTAATGGTGTCTTTTTATGGAGGGTCACGTTTGGTTTGCTATGTGTGTAGTTTTAGAATATTTGGTTACTGTATTTTGTTAGTTTGTCAACTTAATTAATTAATTCAATTCATTTTTATTTAATTAATCAATTTTTAAGACAGAATAAAATAAACAATTTCAATAAGTTATTCAAACCTTTAGTTTTATTTCAATTTCAATTAAATATTTATCAATGTGATTAATCAAAATATTTTCTTAATTAAATAACGAAGGTAGTGGATTTTTGGGGTCTAGCACTCCTTGGATCCTTGGACAACCGCTCTCAAGGCGCACACCCTTAAGTTGTGGTTGTTCTGTCTTTCGGTTTCCAAATCATTTTTCACTCAATTAAAATTTTTAAACAATTTTTGTTAATTAGATATTTTTATAAGAAGTTTTAATTATTCCTTCTTTTAAAAAATATATTTCAAAACTATTACCAAATAGATTTTTTTTAAATATTAAATCTTTAGGAAAATATACTTTATTAATTAAGTTAAAACCTTTTTCTAAGATATTAATTTTTCTCAAAACAATTTTCAAAATAATTCTCGATTTAGTCGAGCCATTTTCTACCATTGTAAGTCGAGTGCTTTCAAAGCCTCACCATCAACCTTTTGTCACAATACACAACATTTAAAGCTTAATCCTGGGCTTCCTTACAGTGACACCTATTTGATCAATTATTTCTAGTTGGTCACTTAGAAGACGAGCTCCACTTTGCTAGTGCACACGCTTAAAATTCAAATTCAAACCTCGACTCACCTCGAGTACTTTTTTTTCAAAAACAAACTAAATCCTTGAAGTCTAGCACTTCTTGGATTTTTGAACGATCATTATTGAGGCGTACGCTTTAAGTAATGTATCATTCGACTTTTCGTCTTTTAGTACACTCTTTTGGATAAAAAATATCATAGGAATCTAGCATTCCGTGTGATATTTTCGTTGGTCATCCAAACATTTTTCGAATGAAAAAGGCGTTGTTAGGATCTAGCATCCAAATGATATCCCGATTAATTGGTTGTGAGGCCGACGTCTCATTTACTAAATAATCGTCATTTCTCCTATACTTTTCAAAACTAATATCGTATTCTCACCTCTCATACCACAAACCCTTTTCATACCCTCGATTCGATTCAAATTATTTCAAAACATTTTCCGATAAAACTTCGAAAGAAGGAGGTTCTTGGAATCTAGCATTCCTTGGATCTTTGAGTGAATAATTCTCGAGACACGCCCTTGAGTTATTATTCACTCAATCTTTCAACTTTTCAGACTAAACCATTTTCAAAAGATCTCCTAAGTCGAGTGCTCGTACGCATTCGGAATCGACATTTTGCATACACATTCACAATTCATCGTGGTTTCGATATTAGGGGCACCCTTAGGGGCTAATATCGTTTCTCACCGCTTAACCCTTGACACGTTGTCAAGTAGGTTCCATTTTCAAACAAATTCTCGACTCGTTGTTAAGCCATTTTCAAACCAACCTCCTTTTACCTCGCATTCCGTTTTCGATTCAATCTTTTTACAAACATTTTTTTAAAAACTTATGAAAGAGGGATATTCTTAGAATCTAGCATTCTTTGAATATTCGAATAAGTAACTCTTGAGGTGCGCCCTTGAGTTGTTATTAGTTCATTCTTTCGATTTCAAAACATCCAACCCCTTATCTTCAACCTATTCAACCCAATTTCTGAAAGAATTAAGTTCTTGGAATCTCGCATTCCTTGAATTCTTGAGTGACAAGCTCTTGAGGCACGCTCTTGGGTTGCTTGTTAGTCACTCTTTCATCTTTCTCAAACTTCAAACCAATTCAAACCTAGTCTCTTCGTGGTTGTTACCACAAACTACACACGCTCTGATTCTTCATTGTCATTTGAATGTAAGATATGTAGGCACAAGATTGCGACGATCTTGGAGAGCACACTTCTACCTTTCTCCACAATTTCGTCCATACAATCCTCTCATCCTTTCCCATAGTCAAACTACGAAGCTCTGATTTCTCATTCTCGTCCGAATGAGCATACGTAGGCACAAGGGCCATAATCCTTGGCGAGCACCCTATCCTATAACCACTCATTTCACTCTAGTATCTTTAACATTTTAACCTACCAATTCTCCTTTACCAACGAGAAGAAAATAAGCAAACTTGAACAACTCTCATTATAAAATACCCTAAGAGGTTCCTGTTGAGTACAACGAATGTGAGGGGTGTTAATACCTTCCCCTTGCGTAACCGACTCCCGAACCCGAAACTTGGTTGCGACATCCCTGTTCCTATCCTTTCATTTCAAGAGGTTTTCTCGATATTTTCCTCTCCCGTTTATTTGGGATAAATAAAGTTCGGTGGTGACTCTTTCGAACCATATTTCTGCGCCTTTCGCGCGAGGATCGTTTCTACGAAATATCTCCGTGATTTTTCGAGGTGTGACAACGCACAATGTTCATCGTCTTTATTAAGTATTTTGAATTATTTTGAGATGAGATGAGAAGACTCAAAGGAAAACACTAAAGGGAACTGAAAACCCTAATGTTATCATACAATATGGCCCTAAAGTTAGGAAGAAAGGGAAGTCTACCTAATGTTATCATACAAATGATAGACCTAAATTTGAGGTCAAAGAAGGACTATCCTAATTGTTATCATGCAAAGGATTGAAAGCCTAATGTCTCTCATACTCCCACCTTAATCAGAAATTAATTGGGACTAGGAATCCTAAGGTATCATGTGAATAAGCACAAGTAAACACTATCCAATTCAATCAAAAATGAAAAAAAGGTTGAAACTTAAACAAGTCTCAAGAAGAGAAAAGATATGAAGAATGAAGAAGATGCAATCAAGATGAACAATCATGGAAGTCCAAAGACAAGAAGCACCAATCACACACATCTCAATCATACAATATGAACACCAACATCATGTCAAAACAACAAATAAGAATTCACATGTCAAACCATATTAAAAGATTTGAAATCAAAGTACAATGGCAAAACAAAGTGCCCACACACACTCAAATGACATAAACATGCTACAAGAAACAATATCAATCATAAAGCAAAGTGAAATTAAATTAAATGAGACAAGAAACATGGTAGGTTAGTAGAAATATCACACCATATCCAATCCATGTCAATGATCAAATAAGAAGCACAAAGAGTCAAGTCATGCATCCCATTCATAAACAAATCAAATGCTACACAAAGCAAGCATACAAGACATAACCACAAAGGAAAAGACATGAGATTAGGACATGAAACCAAGTGTGGGAAGTAATATTAATATGAATATAAAGTCAAAGATTCACTCATGAACACATAGTAGAAACATCAAGGTTTAAATTCAAAACATGCATCAAAAACAAGTTCATACACCAAGGTCATTCTCAAATCTAGGAGGCACTCAAACAAGAACATACATGACAGTATCAATCCATCAAGGTTAGAAGAAAACTCAAATGATATTCATATTTTTCATATTCAAATCAAAAAATCAAAGTCAAGAAGAGACAAACTCGAGTTGAAACACAAAAGTCAAGCAAACACAACTCACGTTATTCATAAGAGAAGTGCATGATCATGTAAGGAAAATGACACAAGGTAAGCATACAACGGACCTTTAAAACATGAAAAACAGAACCTTAAAATTTTTGAGAAAAGAAAATAAGGACCATCAAAAATCCATTGAATCATCCAAGAAACAAATTCAAAAGACTAGGTCAAGATATGCACAAAATCACGATCAAAGCAACAATAACTTGATGCACCATACAAAAATAGAAAAAAGGTCAAATAAAATCCAAATAGGCATTCAAACTCAAGTCATGTGTATTAAGAATCAAAGTATTCAACTAGTCGAGCATATTTCGAGGGCCAAACAAAACCAAAAGAGAAAATAGAAAAAACAATAACTCATACAACATCCTTATGTTTCCAGAAGTTCAAATGTGACAATCATGTGCCCAAAAGAGCAAAAACAAGAGAGAAACGAATGGAGAAAGTTGTTACCTAAGTGGAGCTTTTATGGGTTCTGACCTTCTATCAAACCTTTACCAAACTCTACCTTTTTCTTCCTTATACCTTGAGGATGATGATGGGAGCAAAGAGATGAGTGGATAATCCTTATAGAGAGAGTTTCGAAGAGTGGAATATTTGTGAGAATGAGAGAGGGTGTTTGTTATGGTTGGCTGCAGAATGAGATTATGATGTTTTCTAAGGTTTCTTTTTGCATTTATATGACGACTTTGAATGGTTAAAAATAGTGTTTTCTAGGGTTTACTTGTGGTTAATGATTTTTTTTAAAAAAACTGGAGGTCATGGTGTGGTAGTACGAAGGTGCATGGTTTGTGGTTTGTTTTTTGTTTTCCTTTTTTGAAAAAAAGAGGGTCAGAATGGAGAGGGTGGAGGAACAACCTTGTTGAGCAAGTTTTCATACTTTTGTTATCTTGCTCTACTTGGGAAAAGATTTCAAAATGGATACACAAGGTACACGACTTGGTTTAGCTACTTATGGCAATGTTTTGGTGAGGTTTTGTGACCTATTATGCGCCTGAAAGTGATACCAAACTCATCTTGCATGAAACGTTCATGTTGTATGAAATAAAAGTTCAAGAATGAAGCATTAGAACCAAGTCACATGGCCAACTTTGAACAATAATATCTTGATAAATAGGGAATATCATTGGTACCTTTGAAGTTAATGCATAGATTTATCTTCTGATGTATTGAAGCAGAATTGACACGCTAAAAGTGCCTAACCAGATCACCACACTTTGGCTCCTTAGACCAAACTTCTTCAAAACAAAATAAGTACTTTCTTCTATCTTCATAAATCTCTTTTTGAATGAGAATTCTCAGGGCAGCATGGTCCAATCTATATCTCTACAAGTGAACAACCCTGGTGCGAGGGAAAAGCCTTTTAAACTCAAAAAAGCACAAGCTTTGTTGATCGCGACTTTCTATGTCTAATACAACTAACTGCAAGTGCACAGTCTATCGCGTAGTAATAATAGATATCGATCCCACAGGGACTCGTAATCAAACTAGTGTTCTCGGGAGTTACTATGTTTAGCTAGGTAGAATATGTTTAAGGGAATAATATTTGTCACTAAAAGGGAACTAATAATACTATTTAGATTATAATTGATTAAATCGATACGTAGTAATTGTGTTCTTCAGGGATTTGATAAGTTATGGTGTATGAAATAATTTTCAAAGTTTATTCAAGCAGAAAATGGAGATTTGAAAACTCTCGCCTCACGATGGTTATTGACGCTAATCATAATCCTAAGGGCCAAACGTATACTTTCGTATTCCGTTCGGGGTTAAAATTATTTTTTGGAAATCTCTAGATTCTAATTCGTTTTAAAGTGCTTTCGCTGTTATTAAAACAAATGCCTAGTGTTTACTATCTGACCTTACCGCAGCTTTCGCTTGTTGGTTCGTATCTTAATTAATTTCCCACTTTCGTGGCAAAACTACTTTTAAATAAGTTCTCGCTTTCGCGACGAAGTTTATTCAGTGAATCAATTTTAAACACTCAGACCATAGATTACTTTTGTGAAAAGAAAGTTTTCAACCAAGTGTTATCAAATCCCATTCGAATTATTACTACATATCGATTACCTAAGTTTAGCTAGACATGGAATTGGGAAAGACAAAATATAAATAAGAATAATAAATGATAATTTGCATTATAATAAAACTGAAGTCGATCAAAATGAAAACCTGTAAATATGCCAATTGGCCTTTGGGCAGATCCTCCACAGATGTTGGCAGGATTCTGGTCTTTAGTGCCAATTTGATCGTACAGTACAATAGAAATTACAGAAGAGCGGAAATGGGAATAAGGAAATGTAAAGAGAAATAAATACAAATAAAACTGGAAAGTAATTGCTTTGGAAAGTAAATTTGGCAGCACTTCGTGGTATGAATGCAGCACCCTTTCTGAAGTCCCCTGCTTCCCTTTTTATAGAAGTGGAATCCCAACGGTTATCTCTGAGGATGATGGACCTTGAGGCAAATAATTTAGGGAGTAGTGGTCCACTCTGTGGGAATTGGAACTGCTCTTTTGACGTGTAATCTGAGTGGGGCGTTTTTGCCTGCATGACGGTCGTCACAAGGTGTGGCGGTCGTCACCCGTGTGACGGTCGTCATGAAACTGTGACGGTCGTCACATCAGCAAAAACAGCTTGCTGCGCTTTTCATTGTATTTTCACTCCTTTTTCGTCCATATTTCATCTGAGATTGCTTCTTTTCTTCATGTTGCCTTGTTTAGACGTGATCGTTGAATACCTGCAAAACATCAGACAAATATACGGAAATAACCCGAAATCGGATCAAAAACGGTTAGATTTTAGTTGAATTATGCATGAAAATATCTATATGATTTCGTGTTATCATTTGTCCAGTCTGCATTGCACATTTTCCTCCCCCTGTCTACCATTAGTCCAAGTATAGAGATATCCTTCAAACTCAACTTCTTGAAGACCGCAAAATTCCAAAGCCTGTCTGCTTTAATTTAATTGGGATCCAGATTTGCAAAGACCCCCAAGCTTGTCTGCTGTACTGCTGATATTGTTGAAGTCACCAAAAAATATCATTTGATCTCCACCTTCTTCATACAAAGCCTGAACCAATTTCCACGTCTCTTTTTTATTTTCTTCCTCTGGGAACCCGTAGACCCCAGCAAAGTGCCAAGGTCTATCATCATCTTCTTGTTGATATAATCCCGCAATATGATTTTGAGAATAGGAAGTGACCTGTACTTCAGTCAAATCATTCCACCAAAGGTTGATACCTCCTGCTCTATCTCTCCCAATACCTCTGCAGTCCACAGTTGCATAAAATTTGAATATGAGTTTCCTTTTGAGAACCAATAATTCCTCTTTCTTTAGCTTTGTTTCCATCAGAAAGACCACCAGGGGGTTTTCAGAACGTAAGAGCCTTGTTAGGGCTCGAACTGCACGAGGGCTCCCCAAACCCCTGCAGTTCCAACTTATAGTCTTCATTTGGATAGGCGGTGTTGGTCCTTCAACACCACCTCTGATTGCTTTGTGTGACCTTCAATCTCATTGACCAATTGTTTCCTTTTCTTATCACCTGTTGCACATCCTTCAATTGGTCCTTCTGTTATCATTACATCCACAAGTTGTCTCTTGGTGAATTTCGGTTTAACAATCTTGCTTGTCTCCAACTTCATATTCTTAGTGTTTTCCCTCCTAGTCCACTTGCACTTCTGAACACCAACATGAATATGGATATCCTGCTGACCAGTCGTTCCTACAGATAAAACCACTGCACCTAGCGATTCTGTAACTGTTTCCACATCCACAATATTGGGTATGTTTTGATCCCCATCTGTCTTCTCTACCTCCTTTTGGTTTGGATCCATAGAATCTTGTTGAACTTCAGTATCCTCTCCTTTCCCTTTTCCTTTTGTGTCACATTTGCTTTGGCTAGAATTGACATTAAAGAGTTATTTGCTGCACAGACTGGAGTTGGATTCCTTCTTCTTTGAATCTTCCATTAGTTTTGGGAGAGGAGACACACGAAGCCATTGACCAAAAGATAAATCTTGTTCCTCCAATTCCTCAAACCCCTCTTCATTTAAATCTTCCACTGCTTCACAATCCTTGATCTGGTGTCCCATTCTTCCACACACAAAACAAAATGTGGGTAATCGTTCATATTTGAAATGCACCCTAAGGTTTTTGTCCTTGAACTTTACCACTGTCCCACGCTTCAATGGCTCTTTCAGATCCAGGGTAACCTTGAGACGCAAAAATCTACCATTTCGATGAGCTTCTTTGACATCCATTTCTCAAAGGTACCAATGATATTTCCTATTTTCTTTGTCATGGTTTGATCTAAGGATAAGCGAAAGTTCGTATATTCTTACCCAGAAAGAACCAAAGTGCATGTTTAGATCCGACAGTTATTCCTCTCCGGAGATACGATTCAACACCAACAGTGGTCTATCGAAGCTCCACGGACCAGTTATGAGGACATGCTCAAAATCACGCCTAGAGTTAAATTTAAAGAGGAACAAATTCTTACCCAGGCCCTGAATCTCAACGGGATGCTTCAGCTTCCATACATTAATCATTGTACTTTTGAAAGCTCTGGAGTTAAAGTTGCTTTCCGTCCACAGTTTTTCGGCGAGGGTTCTTTGGAAAGATTCATCCTCACAGATTTCCTCATCCTCTGCGACTAGACCTTCCCCTTTCTCTTTTGAGAGAGTAAAAGATTTCCATTTATCCATTCTGTTATCACTTAAGACGAGCCGTTTGAGCTAGAGTCAAAATAGAAAAACTCAACCTAAGGTGGGTGGAATAGAGCCAGAGATCTAGAAGTTGAAAGACCGCTATAGTCCAAGAAGGAGAAAGAGGGAAAACACGATAAGACACCGTAGAGAGAGATTCCACCTTCTTTCTAAAAGTCAAGTGGAACGATTTGTTGAACATCTAAATGACATGTCTTCTGTTTTAAATGAATGTAGCTTTTATTTCCTATAAAGAAGAAGATTATGAAAAAGAATTTTGGAGATATCAATATGAGGACCTATACTCATTAAAAGTTAAAGGTGTCCTTTAGACTTTAACAACTTTATGTTTTACTTAAGATTCCACTTATTTTATTATTCTACATTTTAGCTAAAAAAGTTATTTATTTCTCTAATGCTAAACACTATTTTTGTTCTTATTTTAGGCTGACAATAACTTTCCGCTTAAAGGAAATATATTATTTATAATGTTTTTATAGTGCAGTAGTTTTGTATATATCTGTGTTAAATCTTATAGTGCAGTAGTTTTGTATATATCTGTGTTAAATCTTGTTAAGCAGTTTCAAAAATATTAAAATGTGGTAGCGACTTCTTCATGTAAAATTTTTTAATCAGTTAAAATCTATAAACAAATGGTTTTATTCTATCGTGATTAATTTGACTTTTTAATGTTCTAAAAATCTGCTCATAAATTAATGATTCATTCTTAACAAATTTGACTGACTGTCACTCTAAAAATCAATTAATGATTCAGTCACAAGTAAGTAGGTAGAGTGATTATCAATTTAAAAATTTAAAACTGGTCATTCAATTTCTAATTTTTAGTTTAAATTATTATTATTATTATTATTTTTGGTTTTTGTTTAAATTATTTTATTTTAAAATTTGGGTAGTTGAACTCTATTATTGTTTTTAGATTTTAATTTTCTTAAATTATAAGTGATTTTTTATATTTGTTTTTTACCCATCCGATTCCTAAGTAAAAGGGTCTTAATAATCTAGAGTTCGACATATTTTAAAAATATGATAATGTATTGGATAATGTGTTAGAATATAAGTTATTGTATGAACTCTAGACTATTCTGTACATATTTTATGACAATCTATTGGTTCCTAGGTGAAACGACTTATTGTATGAACTTTAGACTATTCTGTAATATGTATTTTGTAACGTTGTATTTTATTATCATTCTGCAACATTTCTTATTTCTTATGCTGTTAGAATAAGCTTTAATAAAGTATTTATTTTTGCCTTTTTAAAAAAAATTATTGGTTTAAACCTGGCATTGAGACTAAGAATTTTTTTTTTCTGTTATAGTTGCTGTTTTAGAGCTATTGTCTATACATTTGTTGAAATTTGTTGAGATTTGAGAAGCTTCTTTTACGATAATCTTAAGGAAATAGAAATCTTATAATCCTCGTGTATTTAAAAAACTTAGTGGATTTTCCAATTTGCTTAGTTTATTAGTGTTTTTGGAAATATTCATGGTTGCTAACGAGAGGTTTGGTGCTTCATGGCTTTTAGCATTGCTTACGCACACTTTGTTTTCTTTAAGGAATAATAGCTTAATGAGAAGTGCAATTAATGTTTTTTATACTAGAAAAGTGATCAAGATATTGAGTGTTCTTGTTGCAATTGGGCTTATTGTTATTATTAGTGTTTTTAATTGGTGTGATGTTCTTGTTATAATATTACTATTGAATGGAATTGTTATAATATTACTATTGAATGGAAGGAAAAAATAAGGCAAAAATTTGCCTTGGGTATTTAACTTATTTTATTGAAATAATTAAGTCCTTTATGTTTTATTGCTACAATTTGGTCTTTTATATTAATTAACGTGTTCACCGTTTATATTTTTCACAAACTCCGTTCTAAAAACGCTTATGTGACACAAACGGTATTGATGTGTCATTTAAAAGCGCTGTGTCAACCTTGATGAATATGCATTTGTCTTATTTTAGAATGCTTAAGACTGTATAATCCCCAAATTATATTAGACAACCCTAATTTAGAGGTAGAAGCCGATGTATGCAGAGTTGAAGCACATTTCGTGAGACTACTTCTCCCCCTCCGTGAAGCTATATTGAAGGTGAAGAAACCGTGAATCTTAGGTACGTTTCATTGTATCTAAACTCATTATCTGTGGTTCTCTTTTTTTATTAGTTTATGAAAACAAAAATCTTGCATGTTAAATTTTAGGTTGATGTAATTGTAGGTCTGTTGTTGATATCAGTAACGCTAGTGTTAATTTTAGGGTCTGATGCTTATTTGCTTGTTGGGACTGTATGTTGTTGATATAAATAGGAACAAAATGGTTATGGATAAATTTTATGTTGACTTTCATCACAGGGGATATTTTGTTGATGATAAATATGCAGGAGGTGAAATGTCAATCTGGAAGTGTGATGGTGACAGATGAAGTTACTTTAAAATTTTGGGGGTTGTTAAGAGATGAAGTATCCTGGAGTTCTTGAAATGTGGTATGACTTTGTTGGAAGATTGAAGGCGCTGGAAGATGACTTTGGTGCAATAGAAGCACTGAACTAGTCCAAGACTAAGGGAAAGGTTGACATATACATAGTCCACCCTATTGATGTTTGTAATGACCAACCTGATGCCCAACTTGAGGATGTTTCTAATGACCAACCTGATGACCAACATGAGGATGTTTCTAGACCAACCTGATGACCAACCTGAGGATGTTTGTAATGCCCAACCTGAGGATGTTTGTAAGGCCCAACCTGATGTTGTTTCTAACGACTAACCCGAGGATGCTTATAATGCCTAACCTGATGACCAAACTGATAGTGGTGACAATGCATTAGGGCACTGGTTTGATGACTCAGATGATGAGGTTTTAAATGATAAATTTGACGAAGTCTTGATAGGAGAAGGAGGTTTTGTTGATGGCCAAAGTGGTCAACCTAATGATGACATACTAGCAGATGAAACACCTCAAAATAGAAAGAGGAAGGGAGGGAGACCATTTAAAGCCAATAGTAACAATGTTAGAGGAGATTAAAGGGTACCTCATTGATAGATGGACAACTAATAAATCCAAGATTGAAGATTATATTGACCTATTCTTCCAAGAATTAAAAAAGTGCTTGAAAGAAGGCAAGATATCTCAAGGTTTTTTATAGCAAGATAATTCAATAATTAGTTTTACAATATACAAATTTGTTACGATTATTAACACTAACTCAATAGATTTCATTTGTTTTAAAGGTTATCAGGTGACATGATTTATGAAGTAAGGCATACAAGTTTGACTGGAGAAAAATTCACAGTTGATCTCAAGAGGTTGGAATGCTCTTGTAGGAGTTGGATGCTCACTGGCATTCGATGCTATCATGTAATTACTTGCATTCAAAGTAGACATCAAGACCCAACTGAGTATATTCCTCCATGTTATAGGAAGGAGACTTACCAAGTTTGCTACCAACCATTCATATATCCAACAAATAGAGATAACTTATGGGATCTGACATACTTCCACCACCTTCCAGAAGAGCATTTGGGAGGCCAAAAAGAAGAAGAAACAAAGATGTTGATGAAAAGAGAAAGGATTCAACAAATGTTTCAAGAAAGGGGCAGCCAAATAAATGTTCAATATGTGGTATTTCTGGCCACAACAAATCATCATGTCCTACAAAACCAAGACAAGCCCAAAATGCCACCATTTTCCAATCATAAACTGCAACAAATGTCCAACCCCAAAATGCCACCTGTAACACCCCCTTCTATACCCCCAAATAAACAATAATATATATATAGGCACATATAAATTTTATCAGAGTATAATTTAAAATACGGTATAAAAGAAGTATGTCACATTATTACCAATAAAACACTCAACACCTGCTCTATAAAAATATGCAACAGTGGGATAGTTTTCAAAGTAGAGGAACTTAGTCCTTAAACCCCCATCTCAATATTTAAAATTAAAGCGGAAGATTAAAACACTTAAATTGCCTTAAAACATTTGATCACATAAATACATGTTATCCAGTTTGGTTGATCAATCGTTCATGTTACAAAACATCATCAACTGATACATCACAAAGGTATCACAAAAGAATGCTATACAAGCCTAACTACCCGGTGTTACATTATCAGAGCAGTCCGACTCAAATGAATGAAGCTATACTTCACAAAAGAAACCTCCAGCAACCTAATTTGCAATGCCTCATAGAGTATTATAAAACAGCAGAAGGGTGAGAAATATTATCATAATAATCAATGCATAAGATTATATATATATATATATATATATATATATATATATATATATATATATATATATATATATATATATATATATATATATATATATATATATATATATATATATATATATATATATATATATATATATATATATATATATATATATATATATATATATATATATATATATATATATATATATACACAAGTAACAATTACATATAATCCACATTTCTCACCACAATTCATTTTCGTAGTCATATACATCTCATCATACATATGAACAAATATGGATATTCATCTAGCATATCTCATCATGCACAATTCACAAGTATCCAATATACATTCACCCACAAGCATATTTCATATATCAATGACATTTATGCTATGTGACTCCAAAACAACTCAATGCAACTCAATGCAATGTGGTGCCAACACTTGTTATCATTTTTCGGTTTTTACACTTAAATCGGGTCCACCCTTCTAGACCGATAACAACAAAGCCCGTCCCCTAGGCTTCAAACCCACCCTTCTAGGTTTGGGACAAACCACTAGTCTCCACGAAACTAGCAAACATTGCCTCTTGACTAAATGATGCATATGCAATCAACCAACAAAAATGCACTTAAGACCGTTCCCGCGTCTTAATCCCATGCATTCAAATAATTCATCCCTTCAAGAATTACAATATGATTGCACACACAACATATTCATAACAATTCAAGGCATTCACATTCAATACCATCATCACATTCATCAAAACAATGCACACATATCCACGATATGTTCCCATGCATTACATACATTAGCATATAACAATATGCATTCACATACTTATTAGACAATACACACATATTTACTAAGGTGTTCTCATGTATACTTATCACATAATTGTACACAACAGCATCAATGTATTCATAATTCAATACTATCACTACATTAGCACACAATGCACACATACTCATAATATATTCTCATGCATTATTATTCGATTTAAACAATGCATTCCGTTATCAATTACATTTTATAATCTAGGATTCACGCCTTACGGCTACCCACAACATATCTCATTTCAATAGTACACATACTGTTCGATTCATATGCGTATTAACCTATTCGAACTAAGCAACCACTAATCGGATGAAAATCACAGAACAGAAACAACACTGTCTGATTCGCCACCATTCGCCTGGCGAAGCCTCGTGGCGAATGCTCGCTGGACCTTCGCCCGGCGAACTCCCTAGCGAGCAAAGTCAGTGGCTACTGACTTGGTTCGCAGCCCTTTGCTGAAGGATTCGCCTGGCGAACCTTCGCTACCTATCCTTCGCCTGGCGAACTTGCCAGTGAAAACCACTGGGATTTAATTCTGAATTATTCGCTAGCATTCGCTGAGCTTCGCCCGGCGAAACTTCGCCTTCATTCGCCTGGCGAGAGCTAGCGAATCTGCGAAGACAGAACCCTCAATCTGTCCCCAACTTCCAATCCACCAATAATCGACCGATTCTTCACCAAATCAGTACCAACAACTTAACCACACATCACCCGACTATTCTACGGCATTATTTCCAGTTTCTAACCGATTAAACTACGATTCTACCGATTAAATCACTTTTTCCCTAAGTGGGAAAATGGTGGAAACTCACAGCAAAACCCAACTCACACATACATAACCACATACATTGACTAGATAATAATGTTTCTCACCCTTACCTTGATTGGATTGAAGTTTGAAGTTGATTCTTGATGATTTCTCCAAGTTTCCCTCTTCTCTTCTCTTTTCTCCTCTTTCTCTATTCTTTCTCTTTTATTTCCTTTATCTTACTATCTTTTCTTTTCTTTTCCACTTTCCTTATATACTTCTATTATTTCTTTCCTTCCCATTTCTCTCTTCAATTATCTACCAAATAAATCCAATTAATCCAAATCATTAAGATTAATTTCAATAAATCAATTAATTAACATAATTAATTAATTAATGAAATTTGGGCTGTTACACCACCACTGACCAATCACAAACTGCCACCATTGTCCAATCCCAACCAACCAAAAGAGTTCAAATAACACAATCCTAAACAACCCCTCAAGTTCAAACTGTCCAATCCCAACCAACCCAAAAAGTTCAAACTAGACAATTCCAAACAACCCCTCCAGTCCCAACCGTCCAATCCCAACCAACCCAAAGAGTTTAAATTATACTATCATCATTAACTTTCTGAATCCATACATGACAGTCCATCTTAGTTGCCTAGTTACTTGCTATGAGAAGGGGAAGACAGGTTGGTACAACAACATTTCAGCCACCAACAAGCATGAAACCAAAGTTGACCATAAGGAGAAAGAGCAAATAGATTGTGTTTTTATAATTCTATTTTGGAATCTTATGTTTTGAGAACTCTGTTTTGAATTCTATAACAATGTTTTGGTTTATGTTTATGTATGTTTTGGTTTATGTTTATGTATGTTTTGGTTTATGTTTATGTATGTTTTATTTTATAACAATATAACAATGTTTTGAGAATTCCGTTTTGGAATCTTATTTAAATTCTATAAAAATTCAATGTTTTACGTTATGATTATGTAATATTTTGTATGTTGTTTTGTAATTGTTTAAGGTACAAAATACTGCAACACAACATATTAGTTATGTTTTAAGTTATAATAAACTGGTCCCATTTGCTTTTAATTTGTAACAACTAATCCCCATTTGTTTTTAATTTGTAACAACCAGTCCCTTCAAGTTTTATTTGGTGTACAAATTATAACCTAACTGTAACAAAAATGACATAAAATTTATGAACACAAAATATGCGCAATTGAAGAAATTAACCATTGTTAACAAGTGTTACATCAAAGTACCAAACTCATGTTTGTTGTACATATCAGTTATGTTTTAATTGTAACAAACAGGTCCCATTTGTTTTTTAATTGTAACAACCAGACCCTTCAAGTTTTGCCTATTATACACATTACAACCTTATTGTAACTAAACTTGTATAGAATTGCAACACAAAATAGGCAGAATTGTTGAATTAACAATTGTCAAAAAATATTACATGAAAGAACCAAAAGTCGTGACTTACAATGAAAATATCAAAATTAACAATGATCACCACTTCTAAACCAAAATAAATATAAAACTACAAAAATAAAAACTAACAACATTATGTCATGGACTAACATCTTCAACATGTTCTTCATGATCTCTTAAGTGTATTTCTCATCCTTACAAATACCCATTCTAAGCATGTTGATTTCAACATCCTTTTAATCACATTTAGAACATTTTAAAATTATTGAGGGTTGTATCTCTGGTTTGACTTCATCACTGTAATGATTTTCTTACCACTCATAAATATTGCAACCCACATTAACAACTTCACTCTGTTAACAATAGCATAAACTAAAACATCAAATATGCCAAACTATCTCAGATACAGAACAATATATATGTATAAACCAAAACCAAAAATATGAAAAACACACGTACGACATAGTATCTGCATCCCCAAAATAGTTTACCCAAGTTTCTTCCTTTCTTCTTAACTGTTCTTAATACTGCTTTGACTCCACACAGACATGTCAGTTCGATTCCAGTTTGGAATACACTCGAAATGAAGGTATTGGAATTCTGACATCTTCGATTTGCCCCATTGCTACCGTATGGGTTCATTGATGGAATGATAAGATTTAGGATTCCAATGTATGTGATTTGGAGATTTAAAGTTATCATTTCTTTGATCCCCATAAATATAAGAAAGAATAAGACAAATACCTATTCAGCAAGGTTAAATGATATATCAGCGCTGTTAAATGACACATCAGCACCGTTTGTGCCACATAAGTGTTTTTGGAACGGAGTTTGTGAAAAAAGTCAATGACAAACACGATAGTTAACATAAAGAACAAAATTGTAGAAGAATAAAAACATAAAAAACTAACTTGTTATAAAATAAATTAAAGAATTTAAGGTATATTTTTGCAAAAAAAAAAATGATGGAATGCTGTTGTTGGAATGATGTTTTTTTTTACTGAATTGTTAAATATTTTTGAAGATAATAAATAACAAACATCAATGGCCGAGTGGTATGCTCTCACTTTTCTCCCTGAATATTTTGTTTTTGTTTTTGTGTTGTAATTTAAAATTCTAACTAGGAGAAAAGAAACTCCACTCTCATTAATCTTAGATGATAATAATATTATGAACTTAGATTGTCATTCTTATTTTAATTTTTTTTTAATTTCGTAAGTACCACAAATTATACTTACGAAAATTTCACGGTAGAACAAGTTATTTATCGTATATACTACTTCTCCCATAGCATGCTCAATAACTAATGAGTAGCATACATAAACTACCTAAGTAAGAATTAAACATGCTTCAGATCTTCCTAAGGTATCCTTTTGCACAATATTAATTTACACTAAATTATGCTCTATTTTGTAATTGACTAATTAACATTGTCCAATTAAAAACCCTTTTCATCCAGCTGGCAAGCATCGTACGGGTACATCATATCCTTCTCTTAAACCAATTCAATTTGTATGATACACACATTTTTTATAAAATATAATAAAAAAAATAAAAAAATAAAGTTCTTCAACAAAAATTATTATTTTTAAAAGAGATAATAAATCAGTGTATAATTTTTTTGATATATAAAAATATTTAAATCAACAATATATATATATATATATATATATATATATATATATATATATATATATATATATATATATATATATATATATATATATATATATATATATATATATATATATATATATATATATATATATAATTTTTGTTTCAATATTATTTATAAAATATTAGAATTAATAGTTGATCGTACCTGATCATAAGGGAATTAGTGATCTGCCACGCGTCGTTGATCTGCTATCTGGTCACCGAAGGTATGGAAGAGGAGGGGGTGTACCTGAAACACACTCTGATGCCAAAGTAAGTGACGAGCAGAGTGGAAGCAAGTACAGAGAGAGAGAGAGAGAGAGAGAGAGAGAGAGAGAGAGAGAGAGAGAGAGAGAGAGAGAGAGAGAGAGAGAGAGAGAGAGAGAGAGAGAGAGAGAGAGTAAGTGAGTAAGTTAGCTGACCCTCTAGTGAAGAGGGTATTTATAGAGCCCCCAGTGCAGGGCCAACAGTTACCTAGCACTGGGCTGCGCTGCCAGGCCCAATGTTAGTAACTGCTAGGACTGACGTGGCGTCGTGAAGACCAGCACGTGGTCTTCACCCTAGGGTAACTGTTTCGCACTATCCGGGAGGAGGAAGACCGAATCTCCAAGACATGGGCAGTTACTTTATGACGTGTCCCTGCGTGAGGGACACATAGAGAACGTGGGGGGAGGTCCGAGGAGCTCCCCGAGCAGTCTGGACCCTGCCCGACCACGGGGGAGAAAAAGGCTGGCTGGTCGGCTGTGAGGGTCCTGCTCGACAGCTGTTGGCATATGCCCGACGAGGGGAAGGTTGTGCTCGGCGGAATTTCTGCCCGCCAGCGTGGTATTCTTGGGCCCAACCTCATTGGGGTTCGGGCCTGCTTGGTTGTGGGCTAAGCATCGGCCCAGTCCAGAACAGTAGCCCCCCAAGTCGTTGTTCACGGTCAGGCGAACTATGGCTTGAGTAGAGATTGGTGTCGGGCGTGTCGATATATCGGGCAGGCTGTGATCGTGTCGGCCAGGCGAACTCATGACTTGAGCAGAGAATAGCGTAGGGCGCATCGGTCTGTCGGGCAGGGAGCAATCGTGTCAGACAGGTGTGCGTATGACGAGGTGGAGCCCGTGGACGAGGGAAGAACTTGAAGAGACGCAGGGAAGATGGAGAGTCGCCACGTGTCTTCTTGTGACGACTATGGGCTAGGCACTGACGCTTTGTTTTCCGTGCTAGGGGTATATATACGTTGACCTGGCTCGTCCTTTTGCTTATTCGCTTATTTGCAGCTTCTCAACACCCAAAAGTTTCTACTCGACACCTTCGATCGCCTCTGCTCGACATCTGGGATTTTTCTGCCCGACAACAACCTTTCGGCATCCATATCCAATAAGTTTCTGCACCCTTCTTGGTGTTTTTTGCTGTTTATGGCGGTGTTTCCGGCGGCTCCGCTGGGGGTGCTGGGAATACCGTGGGTTTTTCCGACGAATACGCCGAAGGATCCTTCAAAATTAGAGTAGAACAACCGTTCCTGACCCTTGCGATCAGTGCCCTGGGGAGGATTGGAAGAACTTTGAATGTCCCGAGGAGGATGGGATAAATGCCCCGGGCATAAGTGGATGTATGCACCGAGGACAAAAAGTGTATTCTCTGGTCTCCTCGGGGGATAAGATTGCCCTCAGCTCGTCCTATGGGCGGTTAGGCGAACACGCCCTTTACGTGTTCTTAATTTATATTCCATGTTTGGCTAATTTTAAGTAATCAGTATGTAATAAGTAATCAGATGGGATTCGATAATTAACCGGTGTTTACTTTCCTTTTCAAAACTTATTTATGGCTTCAGTTTTTAAAATTGAGTTTTCTAAAATAAATGTTCGTCGCGACAGCGAGAACTTATTTAAAAGCAGTTTTGCTACGACAGTGAGAAATTCACAAAGGTACGAACCAACAAGCGACAACTGAGGTTAAGTCCAGATAGTAAAAACTAAGCATTCATTTTAAAAACAGCGGCAACGATTTAAAAAGGATTAGAGCTTAATGGTTTTCAAAAAGTAATTTTAACCGCGAACGGGATAGCGACAACATACGTTCTGCCTTAGAGTTGCGACTAGCGTCAACAACCATAGTGAGACAAAGGTCTTCAACCCGTCATTTTCTTCTTAAACTATTTTTGAAAACACCCAAAACACCGGTGGGTTGTAGAATCCCTGAAGAACTAACATATTGCATACCGATTCAAGCATCTATATCTTAAGTAACGTTTAAGTTCCCCTATAGTTTACGCACTTATTTTGCTTTTATTCCCCTTAAATATTACCAACCTAGCTAAATACAGTAACACCCGAAAATACTAGCTTGATTACGAGTCCCTGTGGGATTGATATCTATTATTACTACGCGATAGACTGTGCACTTGCAGTTAGTTCAGTTAGACATAGAAAGTCACGATCAAGTTTTTGGCGCCGTTACCGGGGAATCGTTTAGTCAATAGTGTAATCCTTTGTTACACAGTATAGACTAGGTTAACTATTCTATCTCCCTCTACTCGTTCTTCGGTTGTATGCCAAGTACTCGCTCACAAGGCGACATCTTACAACTTACAATCGCCGAACTAGAGCGCTTCTTACATTTAAGAAGGCGCATCCTCGAATATCAACAAAAACACAATATTCCTGATCTTCTAGCTCATCCTCCTGTTGAAGAATCAAAGATGGCCAAAGGACCTCAGAATAAACCGCTGAAGGACTACGCTACCCCCTCTCAGTTGGAGCCTTGAAGTAGCATTGTTGCCCCAGCTATCAATTGGAACGATTTTGAACTGAAATCGTCATTGCTGTCAGCTGTACAACAACATCAATTCTCAGGAAATGCAACTGAGGACCCGAATGAACACTTAACGAAGTTTGTGCAATACGCAGACACAGTGAAGGAAAATGGAGTAACTCCAGACGCAATAAGACTTTGTCTCTTTCCTTTCTCTCTTAGAGATAGAGCTTGGACATGGTTACAATCCTTACCATCCAACTCCGTTACGACGTGGGAATAGTTGAAGAACATTTTCTTAGCAAGATACTTTCCGCCAAGCAAAACTACTATGCTTAGAGCTCAAATCAACGGATTTCGACAAAAAGATACTGAATCTCTCTACGAAGCGTGGGAAAGGTTCAAGGATATGATGAGAGCGTGTCCTCACCATGGTTTAGAAGACTGGGTGACGATCCATACTTTCTACAATGGGCTTCTATATAGCACCAGATTAACGATAGACGCCGCCGCAGGCGGTGCACTTATGGATAAGCCATACGACGAAGCCTATCAACTTATCGAAAACATGTCTCAGAACCACTGCCAATGGAGAGGTGAAAGAACTCCAGCAGAGAAACCCGCAACGAAAGGTGGGATGTACGAGATCAGCAGTCTTGAAAAGTTCAACGCTAAGGTAGATGCTCTAGCGCAGAAAATCGACAGTCTGACCGTTACCCCGACTGCAACCGTAGCTGCTGTAACTCCAAACTGCGAGTTATGTGGGATCGCTACTCATAATGCGCCCGAGTGCCCATTATTGGCAGGAATCCCACCAGACCAAGTAAATTACGCTCAAGGAAATCCTTACGCAAATACTTACAACCCAGGATGGAGGAACCACCCAAACTTTTCCTACAAGAACGATAATGCCTTGCAAGCACCAGCCGCTGCTCTGCCAGGATATTAGAAACCAGACGCTGCTGCCCAGACTGCCCCTAGGAAATCAAACCTCGAAGTGATAATGGAAAAATTCATAGCTACTCAAGCTCAAACAAATAAAGAATTCCTGAATCAAAACATACACACTAGCGAGCAAATTAAACAGCTGATCGGAAAAGTAGACGCTTTAGTCACCCACAATAAAATGCTCGAAACACAAATATCACAAGTGGCTCAACAACAAGCCTATGCAGCCGCACCAGCTGGGACATTTCCAGGTCAGCCAGAACCTAATCCGAAAGGTTACGCAAACGCTATTATATTGAGAAGTGGAAAAGAATTGGAAGGCCCAACAGATCCTAGGAATGAAGATTTAGTCATGCATCAGAAATCTGATAAACCAACAGAAAAGGAGTTTGAAACAGAAAAGAAGGAATGTGACGAGCAAAAGGCCGCCAAAGATGAAAACTCATGTGCCTCCAGCACCATATAAACCACCTATCCCTTATCCTCAAAGATTAATAAACTCTAAAACTTCAGGACAATTTAAGAAATTTGTTGAACTTCTGAAACAACTAAATATCACTATTCCTTTCACAGAAGCGATAACTCAAATGCCGTCATACGCTAAGTTTCTTAAAGAAATCTTGTCTAATAAAAGGAAAATAGAGGATAACGAAACAGTTACCCTTACTGCCGAATGTAGCGCAATCATCCAAAACAACGTGCCTCATAAACTAAAAGACCCAGGTAGTTTCTCCATACCTTGCGTCATAGGAAAGTTCGTTATAGATAAAGCTCTATGTGACCTAGGAGCCAATATAAGTGTCATGCCTTTATCTATATGCAAAAAGCTGAATATGGGAGAACTAAGACCAACTAAAATGTCCGTGCAATTGGCTGACCGATCAGTCAAATATCCTGTCGGTGTGCTGGAAAACGTTCCAGTACGCATAGGCCAATTCTATATCCCAACCGACTTCATAATCATAGACATCAAAGAGGACTCTGTTACTCCAATTATCCTAGGAAGACCGTTCCTAGCGACAGCCGGAGCTATCATAGACGTAAAGAAAGGAAGGCTAACATTCGAAGTAGGAGAAGAAAAGATAGAGTTCATCCTTACTAAGTTATTGAAGGCACCAACTATAGATGACACATGCTATATAGTAGATGTCATTGACAAATGCATACGAGAATTAGAGAAGGAAGAAATTACATATTCTGAAATCATGAAAATCCAAATCCCTGCTATTCATGAAGACGACAACTGGCGTGCACCATACAAAGATGATAGTCTGAGCGAGATCTTAGCACTAACTCCAAATCACATGCCAGGTCCGAAAAACCCAGCTTTAGAACTTAAAGAACTACCTAAAACCCTCAGGTACGAATTCCTAGATACAGAATTCAAAAGACCAGTAATAGTCAACGCTAATTTAGGACAGTTAGAAACTGAGCAATTACTAGAAGTCCTAAAGAAATACCCAACTGCGTTAGGCTATAATATAAGCAATCTAAAAGGCATAAGTCCTTCCATCTGTATGCATCGTATCATGCTAGAGGAAGACTGCAAAACTTCAAGAGAACATCAGAGAAGGATAAACCCGATCCTAAGCACTGTAGTCAAAGACGAGGTAAAAAAGTTACTAGACGCAGGAATCATATACCCGATCTCCGATAGCCAATGGGTCAGCCCAGTACACGTAGTACCAAAGAAAGGAGGCGTTACTGTAGTGAAGAATGCGAAAGGCGAATCGATAACCCAAAGAGTTGTGACCGGAAACAGGATGTGTATCGATTACAGAAAACTGAATAAGGCGACTCGGAAAGATCACTTCCCTTTACCTTTCATAGACCAGATGTTGGAAAGACCAGCGAAACATTCGTACTTCTGCTATCTAGATGGTTATTCGGGATTCTTTCAAATTCCTATTCACCCCGATGACTAAGAAAAGACAACATTCACCTGTCCTTATGGTACTTTTGCTTATCGCCAAATGCCGTTCGGACTATGCAATGCTCCAGCAACCTTCCAAAGATGCATGATGGCAATCTTTGCGGATTTCATAGATGACATCATGGAAGTGTTCATGGATAACTTCTCTGTATGCGGACAAAGCTTTGAAAGCTGCCTGTCAAATTTAGAAATAGTACTCAAAAGATGCGCCAAAGTGAACCTTGTCCTTAATTGGGAGAAATGCCATTTCATGGTCCGACAAGGCATCGTTTTAGGATACGTCATATCTGAAAAAGGGATCAAAGTTGACAAAGCTAAAATAGAGATCATAAAGGATCTTCAACCTCCGAAAACCGTACGAGAAATACGAAGCTTCTTAGGACACGCTGGATTCTACCGAAGATTCATAAAGGATTTCTCGAAAATCACAAAACCTCTGACAGGTTTGTTAATGAAAGATGTCGAGTTCATCTTCGACAAAGAATGTTTAGAAGCATTCGAAACTCTAAAGACAACACTCATTACCGCACCAATCATGCAACCCCCAGATTGGCGACTACCATTCGAAATCATGTGTGATGCGAGTGATTATGCTGTAGGCGCAGTTCTAGGACAAAGGAAAGACAAGAAGCTTCACGCTATCTACTACGCCAGTAGAACTTTAGACCCTGCCCAAATGAACTACGCCACAACGGAAAAGGAACTTCTAGCAGTTGTGTTTGCACTTGACAAATTCCGTTCCTACTTGGTAGGAGCCAAAATAATCATATACACAGATCACGCTGCCATTAGGTACCTAATAAGCAAAAAGGACGCCAAACCAAGATTATTGAGATGGATCCTATTATTACAAGAGTTCGACTTAGAAATTAAAGATAAGAAGGGGACCGAGAACGTAGTTGCAGATCACTTATCCCGTATAGAGGGCATTAAACAAGAATCAGTGCCTATCAATGACGGCTTTCCCTACGAACGTCTAATAGCCAAATTGGAAAGCGATATGTCCAACTCAACCTCGGAAGAACCAGAACTTGAGAAAGCCGTGGAAGTTGTCTATGCCCAAGCCACTTTGCCTTGGTATGCCGACATCGTTAACTACTTGGCCGCAGGTGTGCTTCCACCAGACCTAACTTATCAACAAAAGAAGAAATTCTTCCACGACTTAAAGCATTACTATTGGGACGAACCTCTACTCTTCAAACGAGGCGTCGACAACTTATACCGTCGCTGTGTCCCAGAGGAAGAAATAGAAGACATCATTTCCTAATGCCATTCAGCACCTTATGGTGGTCATGCTAGTACTTCAAAGACGTGCGCTAAAATTCTACAATCTAGCCTATTTTGGCCCAGCCTCTGGAAGGATGTCCATATCGCTGTACTAAAATGCGACCGGTGCCAACACACTGGCAACATCTCACGACGCGATGAGATGCCTCAGAAAGGAATTTTAGAAGTAGAAATCTTTACGTCTGGGGAATAGACTTCATGGGACCTTTCCCGTCTTCTTTTGGAAACAAATATATACTCGTCGCTGTCAATTATGTATCTAAATGGATAGAGGCCGTTGCCGCTCCAACAAATGACACGCGAGTAGTCGTCAAACTCTTTAGAAACACAATCTTTCCTAGATTCGGTGTGCCCATACTCGTCATTAGTGACGGTGGTTCGCACTTCATATCGCGAATCTTTGACAAACTCCTCTCCAAATACGGAGTCAAACACCGCGTAGCTACACCGTATCATCCACAAACTAGTGGGCAAGTGGAGGTTTCGAACAGAGAAATAAAGAAAATCTTGGAAAAGACTGTCGCAACCTCCAAGAAAGATTGGTCATCAAAGCTGAACGAAGCTTTATGGGCTTATAGGACCGCCTTTAAGACACCAATAGGTACCACACCATTTAAATTAGTTTACGGAAAATCATGTCACCTTCCGGTAGAATTAGAGCATAAAGCCTTCTGGGCTATTAAGACGCTGAACTTCAACTACACTGCGGCAGGAGAGAAACGAATCTTGAACCTTCATGAATTGGAAGAGCTCAGATTGGACGCATACGAGAATGCCCGCATCTACAAAGAAAGAACCAAGAAATGGCATGATAAACGTTCGATCCGGAAACAATTCAGTGTGGGAGACATCATACTCCTATTTAAAGCAAGATTAAAACTTTTCCCTGGAAAATTAAAATCTAGATGGTCTGGACCTTTTGAGGTCACCAAAGTCCTTAAAAGTGGAGCTGTTGAAATCAGAAATCAAATCAACGCACCGTTTATAGTAAACGGACAGCGTTTGAAGCATTATAATCAAAACGAACACAGCCACCACGTGAGCAATATGAAATTGCTCGAGCTTCCCGAATAGCTTGCAGACAAGCTATCGTCAGGATTTTAACGTTAAAAACAACGCTGATTGGGAGGCAACCCAATTTTTCCCGTTTTTCCCTTCTTAATTTACTGAAACTATGTTTTCATTTTAACTAATAATTTCCATAAATTTCTATTTTCTTATTTTCTACTATTTATTTTATTTTATTTTTCTTTATTTTATCACCCTTTGCATCTTAAAAATCTAATCTGAGTGAATGTGATTTTAACTTTTCCAGGATTTTAAAGTCGTTCTACTTTTCTCCCGTTTTTATCCGACTAACCTCCGAGTATGGCTGACATCGACGTTACGACTGTTGTATTTAGAGGACTAGCTCACAAGGCCAGATTTGAGGCACTGACTCAGAGAAGCTTTGCTTCGACTCTGTACTACAATAGACCCACCATGGACAAGCTAGGAATCCAGGATAGCATTTAGTATCTATTTAACCAATTAGGATGGGAGCAAACTGCTCTAAAGACCCGATTTGTTACCTACCGTGAACTCACGTTCAAATTCCTTAGCTCCTTAAGTTACTTACCCGAACATGTCTATGGATCCACCAAAGAGCTGATAACCTTTAGAATGTTTGGAATGGACCAAACCCACAACCGTACGTCGTTAGCTAACATCCTAGGCTTCCCTAGCGGACCTTTTGTGTTTACCAACACTGAAGAGGATACTGATCTCGAGTTAGAACAATTCTGGGGTACCATCACCGGTAACTATCACCCTGAACCGAATGACATGCACAACAACGAGATACACAATTCAGCACTCCGTTATTTTCATAGGATTCTAGCCCATACCCTCTTTGGGAAGGAGGAAAACATTACAACAGTCTCAAAGGAAGAGTTGTTCATCCTTTTCTGTGCTTCACAAGGCCACCCTTTAAATGTTGTCCCTTTTATGATGAGGGCATTCACATGCCTTAATCAGGAACCTCACTCACCCATTTTAATAGGAGGCTTAGTCACCATGATTGCCCATGAAATTGGCCTGAGGTATTACCTGAACAGAGCCATTCGTTTCGGCAACCTCAGATCCATGGACATCTAGTTCTGCTTCAATAGACGTATCTTAGGTACCTTAGGACCAGGAGCCTACGAATACCTCATAGCTGATCAACCTGTCCATCTTTTCACATTGCCCAACCACGAGCTAACAAGTATCCATAACAGAAACAATTGGCTTTATGAATTGGACGAGCCTATGGGACCTCCATCACCTCACTCCACACCCCCAGGCTTACATGTATGACAGTAATCAAATATCAGAAGCACATGACTATATGTACTACCAAGATTATGAGTCCGAAGTGGAGATAGATCCTGAGACCCCTCCTAACTACCATAACTTTCCTGACCCCACTCCTGAACAAGACACAGACAAGTTGGACACTGTTCTGAGAACTATGGACGACCTCAAGCTGGAAGTAACCACTATAAAAGATGAATTAACGCAACTTCACATGGGTTTCGTTACTTACATGGACGTAGTTAGCGACCAATTTAATGACGTTATTCAGCAGATCAACAACTTGAAGAAACCAAAGGAGTGATATTTTAGTTTTCTTTTTAATTTTAGTTTACTGCATTTCACATTGTTTCACATTATTTAATTTTGCAATTGTTTCTTTTTGGATATTGTAGTACATTAAACTCGTTTTTTGATTTAATGTTATTTTAATTTCATTCTGGCATTTCCCTTAATTTTGTTTCATGATTTTTCCTATTTTGTAATCAGTCTATCATACTGCAAAAGAATTCAAAAATCACATATTCCACTGTGAAAATGCCCCCAAGCGAACTTCTACAATTCTGCAGAATTTGCTGGTGTGACGGTTGTCACACTCCCCTGACGGTCGTCACGCGTATTACGACCGTCACACACCCCTGACGGTTGTCACGCGAATAAAACCCCAATTCTGTTAAAACAGGGGTTACGCAACTTTCCACCTTCACTCTCCTAATTTCCCACTTTCACACATTTAAACCCCACTACAAACCTTCTGAATCCCCCATTAACCCTCCACCATTTCAACTTTTAATTCACTGTTATATATTGACCTCTGCATTCCCATACCTCTCCATCCACATAAACTTTCTATTCTCAATCTCTGCACCTCTCTCACGAAAAATGGCCAGAAAAAATCGTGAAAGCCCCGACTTGAGCAATATCACTTTTCGAGAAGGCGAGGCCGGCGAAAGGCAACAGACCAACTACATAGCTTTCCATCAACGGTCGCTTCAGCCAACCCGGTATGCTCACCTAGATTCTTTGACAGAACTGGGAATTCTGGATGGCGTGACTTGGATGTTACAGAGGGCCGGCATCTGGCATCTCTGCACCAGCCCTCAACCCACCTACGAGCAACTCACACTGGAGTTTCTCAGTTCCTTCGCGTACGTGACTTCACCCGGCGATACCAACCAGCTCACCGGCGCCGCTTGCTTCTGCTTGTTCGACACCGAATATAAAGTCCCCCAAGACCGCATCTCCGTCATATTACAGTTTCCTCACGGTGACGACACTCATCGCCGCCCCTCCGATCAGTTCTACCAAGAAGCTTTCCCTTTATGGAACCAACTGACCGGCACCATTGCAGAAAGTTGGGAAACTCTGAATGCCACTCACATCCACAACCCAACAATCCGCTACTTTCATCGCGTGTTGAGCAACACCATCTTCGCTCGTGACAGTAACCATAAGGTCAACTCAAAGGAGTTGTTTTATCTCCGTTGCATGTTCGCTTTGGAACCTGTTAACGCCGCCCCATTCCTCTTGGCTCACATTCAAGCCAATTGCAACCGCGGCTCAAAACCATTCTATTTTGGTGGCATCATCACATCTATTGCCTTAGGCCTCGGTCTTGGCGACCGCCTCCAGACCCTTCGCCAGATGCCCCCTGTCTTCCTAGACATCGACCACTGTCGCGCCTCTCACCTAATCAAATCTCGTGCAGATGGGAAATATCATCCAGTAGTGCGAGGTCGCACTATACAGAGCATTATCATGCCTTCTCGCACCCGAATGCATCCGCAGGACAGAGCCAACTGGCTCTTCGATCCAACTGCTCCTGCTGCCCCAACTCAGGATAATGCCCAAGAGCCCAGGGATGAAGTTCAAGAGGAGTTAGACAGAGCCGACCAGGCTGAGCCATCACAAGCAACTGTTGCCGAAGGCCCTTCCTCGCGCCGCCGCCGCCGTTCTGACACCGATGACACATCCGCTGCTCTCCTCCGCTGTATCAAACAACAGAATTAGATGATACTTATGATGGAACAGCAGAACCGACGGGATGAAGAATTCGAAGCGTGGCAGAGAGAACAAACCAGTCACATGAGGACATCTATGCCGCAGATCCAGGACGTCCAATCCGGCCTGGTCGATGACATGGCCAACCTCACTGTGCGAGTCGACGGCTTCCGCGAGTACATCTTTCACACCGGAGCTTTGAACCTTGAGGCACGCGACGGAAGAGCCAGAGGTAGAGGTAGAGATAGAGGAAGAGGAAGGGACTAGTAGTATTTTTTCATTTCTTGTATTTTGTTTTTCCTTTCCCTTGTATTTCTCCCTTCCGCATTCTTTCAAATCAGCGAGGACACTGATTGAGATAGTGTGGGAGCGGATCGTTATTTCCCTTTTCTGATTGTACCTTTTTTTCAAATTCTTAATTTAAAGTATTTTTAATTTTGGCAAATAAAGCTCAATTGTTTATATATCCCTCCGTTACGTGAACTCCCCGCGCTTTATCCGACATATACAAAGAAACTTTTATCCTCTTCAAAGCATCACGTGACACACCTTTCCTTAACCAAGTTTGAAACTCCCGAGAAGAAAATTTTAACAAAGCCACTACCGCCATGACACCTTAGACCTCTGGTTTATGCGAGTCAGTCTCACTACTTACTCGTACCAAAGCCTCAAGTTTCGACTCAAACGGAGCCCCCAGTGGTTTATACGAGCAGTCAACACCATCCTAAACACTTCTAAGTGAGAAACCGATGCAAATAAGTGAGTGATCTCTAGTATGAAATGAATAATCTTGAAAGAAAAGAAAAGCCATATAGCCTGAATATAGAGACATGTTCCTTCTAAGTTAGGTGCTCCTCGCCCGAGCATTTAGCCCAACGGTACAAAACTCTTGCAGATTTATAACATAATGAGCATATGAGCAAAGAAAAATCAAACTAGAAAAGAGATCATAGTCACCAACAGGTTTGCTTGCCATGAACGTGTATGGACAACGGGCTTAATGTGATTGCGCCAGAACGAAACCAGGTAAAATTTGTTGCGAGAAACTTGAAGCCGAGCTGCAGTAACATGATTGGGACTGGCTTGCATAAAAGAGAGGCCTTCGAAGACTTACAGTCCAGTGTCATTGCCGTATATGTTTTGTTTCCATTGGACCCCCGGTTTTTCCTAACTTGACGTCTGAGAAATCTTATCAAAGGAAGAGCCTGCCGCGTGCTTGCCAAACTTTAAATTTTTCCCACCTTTACTTGAGGACAAACAAAGATTCAAGTTTAGGGGAGTTTGATAACGCGAAATTGTATATATATAATGACGTACATTTTTACTAATCAGTGACCGGTTTCACTCCGATTTCGGATATTTCCACATTATTTGTCCAGTATTTTGCAGGTATTCAAAGTTCATGCTCAAATGGAGCAAGATGAAGAAAACAAGCAATTACAGATGAAAACCAGATGAAAAACAGGCCAAAAACAACAAAAACGAATTCTGCTGATGTGACGATCGTCACAAGCCTATGATGGCCGTCATACGCGTTACGACCGTCAGGAATCCATGACGACCGTCATGGAATAAAAATGCAGAAATGCTGCACGTGCTGTGAAGTGCTTTCAAATGCCAAAAGGGAGTGGACCACTAACTCCTATATTTTCTGAGATCAATCCCATTTCCTGAGAAAATTAACCGTTGGAAATTCCATCTATAAAAGGAGGGAGCTGGTACCAGAAAAGGGGGGCCGCATTGAAGAGACGAAGTGCTGCCAATTTACTTTCAGAGCAAATTTTTAGTTTCCCAGTTTCTTATCATTTATTGTTTCCTTTTTCTTTCTTTCCTTACAATTGTTGTTTTACTTTCCAAATTCTATTCTGTACGAGTAATTGGCATAAAGACTAAATCCTGCCGTCATTTTGGAGGATTTCCCAAAAGCCAATCGAATTATTTACAGGTTCTCATTTTAATGGTTAATTGATTTCTATTTCCCATTATAATGCATATTTATATCTTCTGCCATTATTTACGTGTTCTTAATTTATATTCCATGTCTGGCTAATTCTAAGTAATCGGTATGTAATAAGTAATCAGATGGGATTCGATAATTAACCGGTGTTTACTTTCCTTTTCAAAACTTATTTATGGATTCAGTTTTTAAAATCGATTTTTCTAAAATAAATGTTCGTCGCGACAGCGAGAACTTATTTAAAAGCAGTTTTGCCACGACAGTGGGAAATTCACAAAGGTACGAACCAACAAGCGACAACTGAGGTTAAGTCCAGATAGTAAAAACTAAGCATTCATTTTAAAAACAGCGACATCGCTTTAAAAAGGATTAGAGCTTAATGGTTTTCAAAAAGTAATTTTAACCGCGAACGGGATAGCGACATCATACGTTCTGCCTTAGAGTTGCGACTAGCGTCAACAACCATAGTGAGACAAAGGTCTTTAAACCGTCATTTTCTTCTTAAACTATTTTTGAAAACACCCAAAACACCGGTGACTTGTAGAATCCCTGAAGAACTAACATATTGCATACCAATTCAAGCATCTATATCTTAAGTAACATTTAAGTTCCCCTATAGTTTACGCACTTATTTTGCTTTTATTCCCCTAAAACATTACCAACCTAGTGTTGCACCCCAAAATTTGACCAACAATTAGTCATCCATCAAGTGTTTGAAAGATGATACCTTCATCAGAAAGTTCAGGAGATCCTCAGAAGAATTGGTTGAAACCAGAGTTGTGTGCCTCATAGCTTGAGAGTTGTGGGAGCTCCTCAGATGATTCTGAGACTTTGAGAATGAACTTGAAGCTTTGAGAAATTTTATGAGATGTCTTGAAAGCCATCATGAAGCCCAGAGGAGTCATTGTGCAAGAATTCAGAAGATTCAACCATGAATGGTAGAATTAGGGTTTTGACTGGGTCAATCCTAGATCAGCTGAAGATTTGGAGAAGGTTGAGACCTAATACAAGGGCCATGAGATCATGGAATGATGTGTGGAGATGTTATAAAGATGATTCCTAGACCAGCTCATCATGATTGAGGAGTTTGAGAGGTTTTGAGTTAGGGTTTCTAAGGATTGTCAGTGAAAAAACCCTAGTTTGATCCCTATCTTCCAGGCAGTTTTAGCTCAAGATGTGGTTGATATCTCATCTTCCCCACAGCATGAATGTTGTAGAGCTTGTTCTTAGCTTTAATTTGAGTGGTATAAGTCCTTGATAGGATTTGCATAGCTCAAGTTATGGTTTTGACAAATTACAGGTCATCTGAGGTGTGTGAATTTGGGTCCTTGAAAGTCACCCAACTTGCAGACAACTTTTGCCCTAGTAGGATGATTCCTATGATCTCTTGGTCAACATGAATGTTTAAGAGCGTCTTCTTATATTTCTAGAGAGTACTAGAAGTACTTGATAGGATTTGTAGAACTCAACTTATGGTTTGAACAAGACAGGGGTATTTTGGTCATTTGGTGATTATAGGTCATTTTAAGCAAAGGCCATATCTCCTGTTTCCAAGCCTCAAATGAAAAAACTCAAAACATAAAAGTTGTTCAAAATGGGATTTTAAGCCTAGAAAAGAGGTCATGAGTTGTTGAAAAAGCTTGTAGCAATGATTTACAAGATTGGGTAAAAATGACCTAAAAATGACTTATAAAGTAAATGGATCCAAGTTGGAAATTGGTTTGGGAGATCCACAAATCCAAAATAGGTCATCCAATATGTCATTTTGACTCCAAACATCATTTTAAAAACAATGGTTTATCCACATTTTTGAGTTTAGGCTTAAAAAATGGAGGTTGCTTTGTAATTTTGATTCTTGCATCATAAGGCAACTTGCAAATCTTCACATAAGGCAAAACCAAGGCTTGTTTTTCACACACTCCTTCTCAATATCTCACAAGGGGAGATTTTAAAGCAAAATGACAAGCTTAATGCATGAGATGAAAGGAGATAACCCCACATATCACTTCAAGAGAAGTTCCATAACATTCTAGCTCTTTCCATAAGTTTCTAGACCCTTCCATTGGCTGTTATAAAAAGAGTGGATCACCATGAAGAAAGGGTTGGTGAAAGTTGCTGAATCCATTGGAGAGAGTGAGAGATAAAGTGCCATTTCAAGATTCCTTCAAAATCAAGCAAGCTTTCATTTCTTCATCCACAAGCCTCATCCATCACAATTCTTGCAAACAGAAAGATATCCACCATTGGAGGAGCATTTGGAGAAGATTACAAGTCTTGAATCAAGCCCTAACATCACTCACCATTGATATTTGACAGGTTGGTAACTTGCTCCATAGATCCTTATTTAGGTGCATACTGTTAGGATTCTAGGTGGAAAGATAACATGCTAGGTTAGTTGATGATATTCTGAGAAGTAGAGAGCTTGGTATAAGGTTTCATGGCAGGTCACGATTTTTTCAAGATTGTAGAACAAGTTGTGCATTGAGTTTTAATGGATATGATATAACATAGTTTGGTTAGGGTAACATGTAGAACAAGTTTGGATCATTAGATTGAAGTTCTATCAAGGTTGACACCAGAGAAAAGTATTGAAACCTTGATGTTCATGCTTTCTGTTTGAGTGATATAAGAGGTTTCAGTGGAAATTATTGGCACCATTGTATTCTTGGAGAAAAATGGAGCATCTTTGCTCTTGGAAGTTTGGATTTTCATCGAGCATGGAGGGAGAACGAGGGACCTGAAATCTCGTGCATGGAAATGAAGATTGAAAACCCTAGCTTGTGTTTGGAGAAGATGACCATCAACCGTTGGATCATCCTGGCTAATTGACTTTGTAATGCCATCGCACGGCCAGAGTTTAATGTCAAAACGGAGGGAAATTCCAACATCAAAACACACCGTTTGAATAAGTGATGAGTTCTGGGCTTCAGAAATTCTTTGATACCCACACCCCCTCGCTTGGCCCAATTCAAATTTAAACGTGGAATTGTTGCTAACTGCATCGTGGCTTTTTCAATTTTTCTTTAATTTTTTCTTTTAATTTTTCTGAGCGCATGGGCCTAACCCAGATTGCTACGCGCACCCCCATATGCTCAGCCCAACAGCAATTGAACTGAGCGTGTTTACTTTTCTCACCCCCATCCCCTTTATTTCATTTTTTCTTATAATTTCTCATTTTTAATTTCTTTTAATATTGTGGCATTTTATAAAATCCATATAAAATTCAAAAATGATTATTTTTCACTTCTTGTTTTTTCTATATGTCCATAATCATGTCTAGAAAAATACCAATAAATAAAATTCCATTTTATTTTTCTTTTGATATTTTTAGTATATTTTCCATTTAAATAGCATTTTAATTGATTTTAGTTGATACTCAATTTTGTAGAATTTGTTTTAGGACTTTCCCTTAGGATTTTTGAGCCATTCTTTTTGGCATAGTTAGATATTGAATCATAGTTCTTATAGGATTTAATTCACAATTTGTAGATTAAAATTTGATTAGTTTGTTTAGGCTAGCATTAGTGTACTCAAATTAGGGTTTTTATTCACCATAAGTAGATTTGAAAAATTTTGTTTTGGGTTGTATAGGCCAAATTAGAGTATGGAGAATATATGGGTTAAGGGTAGGTATGTATTGAATACCCTAGAATTTTACTAGAATATTATATAGTATTTTGGTATTTTTAATTGATTTTTGAATGTATGGTTAGCATGTGTGTTGCTTAAGGGCATAGTTTGTATTGTTTGGCTTTCTTTTCTTCTCCTTTGAGTGTGTGAGCCTTGAAGATTGAGTTGAAGACCTTGTGAATCATCATTGAAGACTTTGAATACCTTGAAGAGGAGTTTAGTTTTAGCTTTTGTTTGTTCTGTTTATAGGATCATAAGTACATAGGTAGAGCTTTAGGTAGAATAATTCCATTCAATAAACAAGGAGTGTCTTGTTCACCTCCTTCCTTATCTATGATATAAAGTCCCTTAAGGGTATTCACCTCTCTCCTTTGGAGGGATTAGTGACCTTGCCCTATGAGGTAGAACTTTGAGAGAGCCTTTCCTTTTGATGTTAAGTCCTCAATGGCATCCTTTGGAAGTCAGTGAGCACTCTAACATCCTCACTTCATCTTGTTGATTGAATCTGGTTTGTTGGAGCATTAAAGCCATTGAAGATAGAAGTTGAAGCTTTGAAGAGGTGGATATTTGAAGTCTGAGGACTGAGTAGCTGCTGGAGGAGCTGAAGCTTTCTTCTGTTTTCTTTTCTGTATTGTTTGTTTTGCTTGATTTGTCTGTTGCATTAGAATAAGTCCATCTAGAATAAGTTCAGTCTAGGAGCATGATTGCATTAGAGGTTGAGTTGCTCCCTCTGCTTGTATTGTTATTGATTGGCTTTGCTTGCGGGTATTCGGTAGAGCCCAGCTCCCTTGCCCATGTGGTTTATTTTGCTTGATAGCGTGTTCTCCTTTCATTTTATCTGTATGATTGCAGTTTACTGTTTATTGCTTGATAGCATGTTGTCTATTTTTCAGTATGATTACTGCTATTTCATGACTGGCTTGAGGTTGAGACGAGCTTGTGGAGGCTGAAGCCCCACACACATTTCCTCCCTCACTTGCATTGCATGCATTTTACTGTTAAGCTGATGCTTTGTCTGTTTGGTGTATCATTGACATGATCCCTTAGGACTCTCATTTCCTTTGATAAGGATTTGATGATAGACTTTTAGGTTGAAACCTATGCATGACAACTTCTAGGAGTTCCCTGTTCAAACCTCAACCATAGGATGAATCCATGGCATGATAACAGTAAAACTTGATAGTCTCCCTCCTAGTTGGGCCTGTTCTCTTCTCATCTCAAAACAGTTTAAGATACAGTAATCATGAATGATTTCTTTCGTACGTTACGAGCCTTAAGCTATCTGAGAAAGGATTGTGGAAGAGTTTCTTTTCCATAGTCTGGATGTTTAGTATGGTACCCTTTAGGTGACATGCGACGCATTCACTCTCAGGTCATAGTCTCTAGTGCGGTTGAAATCGCAAACACAATAAAAAACACTTCTTTCGTAATAACAGGAAATAAACCGTAGTTTCCCGAACTACGTATGCTCTGATCTCTCATACCTGTTGAGAGTACGTAGGCACAAGATGACAAAGTCTTGGCGAGCTACCTTTTCCCCGTAATCCTTCGTAGGCCGAACTACGTTGACTCTGATTTCTCATTCTCTGATGAGAATACGTAGGCATAAAGTGCGACGCTTTGCCGAGTCATTTTTCTTTTCTTTTTCAGCCAGCCTTGATAGGTAGATAGATTATAACCAACCCGTCCAAGTAAACTAACAAGCGTGGATCCCGTCGAGTACGACGGACGTGAGGGGTGCTAATACCTTCCCCTTGCGTAACCGACTCCCGAACCCAGACAATGGTTGCGATGACCTTGTCTTACCCTTTTTCGTTAGGTTTTTCCGATCGTTTCCTTTCCCGCTCTGAGGGATAAATAACGAAAGGTGGCGACTCTTCTGTTTTGCCGGCACCTTATTTTCGCGCAAGCGACAGCTGGCGACTCTGCTGGGGACTCTGATAGTTTCCTAGGGATCCAACGTCCCGAAAGCGAGTCAGTTTTGGGATCCAACGTCCCTTAAGAGAGTCAATCCTACCGCTTGTGTGTTTGCTTGTCGGGTTGCGTTTATTTATCGCATTTTTACTTCTCGCACTTTATTTCCCGCATTTTATTTTCAGTATAATATGATTATTTGTGCTGTTGTGGGATGGGAGTTCTGATGAGTGAGAAGCCAGACCCAGGCTTGAGTGCACCATAGACTTAGAGTGGAAATTAGTGAGCGCGTGCTTGCTTTGCAGGCACTAGTGTCTCATGAAATCCACGCTCAGACGAGGTTCATCCGGTTGGCTTCACTTTCAACCCTTTGGGTTGAGACGGTTGCTGGTTTGGTGGATTGTCGACTCTGGGGACCGATCATTTGTGATTCAGCTAAGTGAGGCCTCTTCAAGACTTAATGATGCCACTCCTTCTGGGAATCGTATCATCAGTTTTGAAAGTTTGTGACGCTGATGAACGCATAGGATGCCGTACCTTGAGTCAGTTTAGGTCCATACCTGTGAGCGGGCTGGGTTCATTGCAGGAAACTTTGACCTTCAGACTACCTGGTTTTCTTGACAGTGAATCAGTTATGTTGGTACCAGGGTTCTCAGTTGCAGATATGTATGTTCTTGATAGAGCAGGTCTTGATCAGAGGATCTTGTCATCAGGTGTATGTCTGTTCTTGATAGGGCAGGTTTTGATCAGAGTATTGTCATCAGTGGTTTGTTCTTGATAGGGCAGATTTTGAGTGGGGTCTGAAGATCTCATCAGCAGATGTTGTTCGTTCTTGATAGAGCGGATTTAGAGTGGGGTCTGAAGATCTCATCAGCAGCTGTGTGTTTGTTCTTGATAGGGCAGATTTTGATTTGGGGTCTGAAGACTTCATCAGCAGATGTCTCTTGATCATGCATCCGAGGTCCTTATTATCAGACAGGTGTTCTTGACAGAGCAGAGTTATGATCCTATATATGGTCCTATCAGATGGTTGTTCTTAGCAGATCAGATCAGTGGTCTTACACCAGGGTTTTCTTCTCATCAGTAATTGTTGATACAGAATCTCCACAACAGCTACCCGGATATATTATTGCATGTCTGCATTTTGCATTAGTTTGCATGTTCATTTGCATTCCATTAACGTGTGTCTGTGTTGCAGGTACCGTTTCCCCGATCCAGGATTTCTCGCCTCCTACTGTTATTATGGCCTCTCTCAGGAAGACTGTTGCGTACAAGTTCCCGACCCCTGATGTGTCGAAGTTGACTGGTTTGATAGCTCTGGCAGGTGATTCTGTGAAGGATGGGTTCAGGAAGTCTTATGGCAGGTTGCTCGGTCTGGTTTGCAAACCTTCCACGTCCGAGTTGAATGGGTTACATGCTCTTCTGCAGTTCTATGACCCTCCTCTGAGGTGTTTCACTTTTCAGGACTTCGTTCTCGCGCCGACGCTGGAAGAGTATGCTGATATGCTGGGTGTACCTATCAAAGGGCAGATGCCTTTTGTCCACATGGACGCTGAGCCTGATCTGGCTGGTTTAGCTTCTTCACTCCATTTGGGCGCCTCTGAGTTAGTAGTGACGAGTTGGAACAAGGTTCCTGGGTTCTCCCTGCAGTTTCTGATAGCTAAGGCTCAGCAGTGTGCTAAGGACAAATGTTGGGACGCATTCAATGCCATCCTTGCTTTATGCATATATGGCATTATCCTATTCCCCAACATGCCTGATTTCGTAGACTTTGATGCATTCCACATCTTCGCCTCAGGGAATCCAGTCCCTACTCTGATCGGAGACGTCTATCACTCAGTGCATTACAAGAATGAGAACCGGAGAGGGAAGAATGTATCATGCTGCGTACCATTGCTGTACAAATGGTTTGATAGTCATTTGCCCAAGAGAGGTTCTTTCGTCTTGTCTGCAGCCACAGCTGAGTGGCCTGAGCGTCTGATGAGTTTGTCCGCAGAAGATATTGATTGGTTCGTTGACAGAGACAGGTTAGGCACCGAGGTGATCTTCAGTTGTAGTGGGTTTCCTAATGTACCTCTGATAGGTAGGAAGGGTTGCATCAACTACAATCCGTCACTGCTGGTTCGTCAGTTCGCATATGCTTTGAGGACTCCACCGAAGGAGGAAGAGGTACAGGAATCTCTGTACCTCACAGGTACTCTAGAGGGGGATTTGTTGTCCAAGCTTCAGCGTGCATGGAACAGTATCAGCAAAAGAGGAAAGCCTCTATTGGGAAAGAGCAACAGTCAAGCCTACCCTCCTTATTCAGCTTGGATCAGAGCCAGAGCCAACGCTATAGGGATGCCATATCCTTATGTCAGACCAGAGAGTCCTCCACCAGTCGAAGAGCCTACCACTGTGTCCATTCATCAGCACAACCAGGTATTAGCCGAGCGGGATGAACTGAGGCGGACGAACGCAGAATTAGAGAAGGAGTTAGCTCAACTTCGAAGTGAAAGGAACGAAGTCGTGCATGCTTTCAAAAAGCAATCAGAGTCGGTAAACCAGCTGGGTGCAGACTTGGCAAAGCAGATTGCTGATCGGGAACGCTTGGGTCAAGACTTCAGGGCTGTTAATGACGTGCTAGCTACGAAGAAGCAGCATTTGGAGGAGGCATATCGGAGGATATCTAAGTTCGACCAGCATTGGAAGACCTCCCTGGCCACCAGGAAGGAGCGAGAGGACAAGCTGATGCTGCAAATCTCTAAGCTGGAAGCCGAAGTCAAGGACAGTGAGCGGAGGTTTGATGAAGAGACCGCCCGCAGATACGCCGCCGAAAGCCGACTCAACAAAGCTCTTGCTAACCTGAAGGAGCATAAGCTGATGTTTGAGTCTAAGAAGCGGAAACTGGAGGATTGCTTTGGCGAAGGAGCTTGGGAAAGTTCAGTTCAGGGGCTTCAGCATACCATTGTGCAGAGGGAACTACTCGTCGAGGGGTTGCTCACTTTGCCAGATCATCCAGAGACGAAGGAGTTATTAGCAGAGTATCGCGCCCGTGGCCGTACTTGACTAGTTGTATTCATGTTGTTTTGATCTTTGATGTATGCTGACCATCACCAGACTTGTTGGCTGAGGTCATGCTGTTGATTTGTTTTGTACTCGCTGATACTATGTACTGCCTCGACAGGCCTTTCCATATATATATATGAGATTGATGTTTCCATGATTGGGCTCGGATTTCTTCTTCCTCTTATTATTATCAGCATTGGCACTAAGGCACTAGGATCGGGGGAAATCTCCCACGCACACAGACACACGCATGCATCTGCATGAAGCATTTGCATGGCGTACATTTTTGTTGCTTTTCCTAACCTTTAATGTTGACAGGTTTTGTAGGTTCACAGGTTCCGAGCTGCTTCCGGTCTCCAGGATTGATCAAAGACTCATTCACCGTTACTCAACTCGCGCTAATCAGACTAGGATCATGGATCAGGTGCAGTCAGATGTTCAAGAGCTCCGTGAACGGATGGATCGTTTTATGGAACTGATGCAGGTGGTCGCTAATGGTCAGGACCAGCTTCGTACTTTAGTTCAACCTTTGATCTCCAGGGTTGACAGTAATGGCATACTGCACGGCGGGGTTGTGCCTACTCCTCCTCCAGTGGATGCTCCACAGAATGTTGTTCCTGTTGCCGGAGGCAACGGCAGTGCTAACGGCAATCTGATGACTAATCTCGGACTCAATGCGGCAGGCGTCGACAATGGTAGTCTGGGAGCCAATGTTAACATAGGGCCGGTCAACGGCAATGCTGGTGTTGGAAATCTGCTGGTGCCTCAACCATGGCTGGAGGACCATCAGGATGACGTATTCTCTCAAAGAGGTGTAGAAGCAGAGTTGAATGCTGAAGCTCGACTCAGGTTCAAAGTGCTGGAAGACAAGATGAGAGACATTGAAAATCAGAACACATTGGGCGTTGACATGTCCAAGCTCGGGTTAATTGCTGATTTCAAGGTACCTCATAAGTTCAAGGTGCCTGTCTTTGAGAAGTATAAGGGTACTACTTGCCCCCGTGTCCACCTTCGATCTTATTATAGAAAGATGTCCGCCTATTCTGACGATGAGAAGTTGCTAATGCACTTCTTCCAAGATAGTCTTTCTGGTCCATCACTCGAATGGTATATGGGCTTGGAGCCTGCTACAGTGCGCACCTGGAAGGATCTCGCTGAAGCGTTCGTCCTCCATTATCAGTACAATAGCGACTTGGCCCCCAACCGAGTTCAGCTTCAGAATCTATCGCAGTGGAGTAATGAAAGCTTTAAAGAGTACGCCCAGCGGTGGCGTGAATTGGCTGCTCGGGTGCAACCGCCGATGGTTGAGCGTGAGCTAGTGCAAATGTTCGTGGCTACCCTTCCTGGAATCTACTATGAAAAGCTGGTCAGTGGCATGTCTGGGACATTCTCGGCTCTCATCACTATGGGCGAGCATGTCGAGAACGGTATAAAAATCGGAAAAATCCAAGGTAAATCATCCTCAGCTGGAGGAGGTGGTAAGAAACCCTACGCTGGCAAGCGTCGAGAAGGAGATACCAGTGCTGTCACTAATGCTCGGAGAAAGGGCAGGGGCCCTCAGCAGCAGATTGCTAGCATAAATATCCCAGCGGCTCCGCAGCAGCAACCGCAGCAGCAGAACCAGCAGGGGTATAGGAAATATCAGAATCGGGCTCCTTTGGCAAATCGTCATTTCGAAGCGCCACCTATGTCATATGCGCAGCTTCTGCAAACTTTGCTGCAGCTTCAGTTAGTGCAAAAGAGGACGTTGGCTCCCTTGACAGGGGCACCACCACCAGGGTATGATGCAAATGCTACTTGTGATTTCCATACTGGGGCACCAGGTCATACGATTGAGAACTGTAAAGCTTTCAAGCACAAAGTGCAGGACTTGGTGGACGCCAAGGTTATTAACTTTTCTGATAGTGTGCCCAATGTCACCAAAAACCCCATGCCTCATCATAGGGGAGGCGGAGTGAACGCCGTTATCACAGAGGAGAGCGCATATATGTTGACTGACGTCAACGACTTGAAGACGCCGCTTAGTTTCGTCAAGGCTAAGTTGCTGAAGAAGGGCTTCTTTCCTGGGTGCGGAGAGTTATGTATGGCTTGTGCTACACTTCCTGGTGGGTGTGAGCAGCTGGTAGAAGGTATCCAAAGTCTGATGTCTGAGGGTATTTTGCAGTTCAGCCGGAGCGTTGACAATGTATCAGGGGAGGTTGTGCTGAAGCAGGCAGATGAAGTCGCTACCATTACCATTCCTCGTCAACCTATTACTATTTCTGCGCCCCGACCGCCTACAATTACTATTACCAGGGCCGGGCCAATCCCGTTCGAAAGCACTAACGCCGTTCCATGGCATTACAGCGCCGAGGTCTATTGCAATGGGCAGAAGTTAGAGCTGGAGCCATACGGATCGACTGTGCAGAGTCTCGCAGGAGTCGGGGGTATTACTCGAAGCGGTAGAGTGTTTGCACCGACAGAGGTTGCAGCAGAGAAAGTAGTCAGAGCCGATGCTGTGGATAAGGGTAAAGGAAGAGCCGTCGAAGAGGTCCCTTGTGGGGCAGAGAAGGATTTGCTGGTTAAAGACGCCGAAGAGTTCATGCGGTTAATCAAGAGGAGCGACTACAAGATTGTAGATCATCTTCATCAGACTCCGTCAAAGATCTCTATTCTCAACTTGTTGCTGTGTTCTGAAGCGCACCGCAACGCATTACTGAAGGTATTGAACGCTGCCTACGTGCCGCAGGAGATATCAGTAAATCAGCTAGAAGAGGTGGTAGCCCATGTTAATGCTGGCAATGGGCTGGGATTCACAGATTTAGAGCTGACTCCTAAAGGGAGAAATCACAATAGCGCCTTGCACGTCTCGATAGAGTGCAGAGGCACAATCATGTCGCATGTCCTGGTGGATACGGGTTCGTCGCTTAATGTGCTTCCAAAGAAGGCATTAATGAAGTTGGATACCCGTGGATTGCTTTGCACGCCCAGTGACCTGGTGGTGAAAGCATTTGACGGAACTAAGCGCCACGTTTTCGGAGAGTTGACCCTGCCGATTCAAGTTGGTCCGGAGACGTTCAATACGGTTTTTTATATCATGGATATCATGCCTGCCTACAGTTGCTTCTTAGGTCGGCCATGGATCCATGCTGCTGGTGCTGTGACGTCCACGCTGCATCAAAAGCTCAAATATGCTGTCGGGGGAAGCATAGTAACCGTCTGTGGTGAGGAGGACATCATGGTGAGCCATTTGTCATCCTTTAAATATGTTGAAATGAACGGCGAAATCCATGAGACTCTCTGCCAAGCATTTGAAACCGTCAAGGTGAAAGAGGCAGCTCCTGTCGTCGCAGAGAAGCAAGAGATGAATCTCTCCTCGTTCAGAGAAGCTCGGGCCGTCGTCGAAGCCGGTTCCACCCCAGGCTGGGGGCATGTTTTGTAGATACCGATCAAGCAGGATAAGTTTGGATTGGGGTATTCTCCTGAAGCTGAAGCCTCCTCTTCTTCGTCTAGCAGTTCGTCTCGTGGGAAGGGGCCGATCCTATTCACCAAGGGCGGAGTAATTTTCGAAAGCATCAACGCAGCGTCTGAGGACAGCGGGGATAGCGATTGTGATCTTGACGCCTGGATTCAACCGAGCAAGTCGGGCGAGCGCCTCAACAATTGGACCATCAAGGAGATTATCCAGCTGACAAGTGAAGAGTAATGATTTGCTTTTTACAATCTTTGTACAACCTTATGTCCTGCCCGGGGCATAGTGGTCTTATTGTCAGGGCCTTGTTGGATTATGTACATGCATTTTGTTAATAAATAAAAGGCGTTTTCTTCGTACTCAAATATTGTGTTATCTGTTATTCCTGTTTTATGTTTATTTCGAAAAACAGTAAAATGGCAACGGGGTTTGTGCTAACCTGCATATTCTTGCTTTAAACTTAACCCTTGTTATTGCAGGATCCACATAACAGACGACATCGACTCTGGACCCTCTACGACTCACTACGACTTTGATTGCCCGATCTATCAAGCCGAGGATGAGATCGATGAAGACGAAGACCTTCCGGAAGAGTTGGCCCGCTTGTTGAGACAAGAGGAAAAGGTTATTCTGCCTCACGAGGAGGATATTGAGATCATAAATCTGGGTTCTGAAGAGCTCGTCAGAAATGTCAGAGTAGGGGCTGCGCTGCAGAATGATGTCAAGCATAGACTGGTCGAGATGCTTCGAGAGTATAGTGACGTCTTTGCTTGGTCATACGAAGATATGCCCGGACTCGACACAGACATCGTGGTTCATCGCTTGCCGTTGCGAGAGGATTGCCCTCCAGTCAAGCAGAAGCTTAGGAGGACGAGACCAAATATGGCTGTAAAAATCAAAGAAGAAGTCCAGAAGCAGTTGGACGCAGGGTTTCTAGCCGTTACCACTTACCCTCCGTGGGTCGCCAACATAGTGCCTGTACCGAAGAAGGACGGTAAGGTACGCATGTGCGTCGATTATCGGGATTTGAATAGGGCGAGCCCTAAGGATGATTTCCTGTTGCCTCATATCGATGTGTTGGTCGACAACACAGCCCAGTTCTCCGTGTTTTCGTTCATGGATGGCTTCTCCGGTTACAATCAGATTAAGATGGCACCGGAGGACATGGAGAAAACGACGTTTATTACCCCCTGGGGAACATTTTGCTATAAGGTAATGCCCTTCGGTCTGAAGAACGCAGGGGCCACTTACCAGCGAGCAATGGTAACTTTGTTTCATGATATGATTCATTACGAGATCGAGGTCTATGTTGATGACATGATTGCAAAGTCCCAAACGGAGGAAGAGCATCTGGTCAACTTATTGAAGCTTTTTGAGAGGCTTAGGAAATTCAGGCTGAGGCTGAATCCTAACAAGTGCACTTTCGGAGTGCGGTCCGGAAAGTTATTGGGGTTTATCGTTAGTGAACGAGGTATTGAAGTTGATCCTGCGAAAATAAAAGCTATTCAAGAAATGCCAGCGCCGAAAACAGAAAAAGAAGTTCGTGGTTTCTTGGGCTGAATAAACTACATTGCAAGGTTTATCTCTCAGCTCACGGCCACTTGTGAACCGATGTTCAAGCTTTTAAAGAAAGATCAGGTGATTACTTGGAATGAGGATTTCCAGAAAGCATTCGACAAAATAAAGCAGTATCTTCAAGAACCTCCAATCTTGATACCCCCAGTGGCTGGACGGCCATTAATCATGTACCTGACGGTTCTGGAGAATAGTATGGGGTGTGTTCTCGGTCAGCACGACGAGACGGGCAGAAAGGAGCATGCCATTTATTATTTGAGTAAAAAGTTCACTGAGTGTGAATCTCGATACTCGATGCTGGAGAAGACGTGTTGCGCATTAGCTTGGGCCGCCAAACGTCTACGACAGTATATGCTCAATCACACCACTATGCTAATTTCGAAGATGGATCCGATCAAGTACGTCTTCGAGAAGCAGGCTCTTTCGGGCAGGATTTCCAGATGGCAAATGGTGTTAACAGAATATGATATTCAGTACGTCTCCCAGAAGGCCATCAAGGGGAGCGTATTGTCCGATTACCTTGCCGAACAGCCAATCGAAGACTACCAGCCAATGAAGTTTGAATTCCCTGACGAGGATATTATGTTTCTCAAAGCGAAGGATTGCGATGAGCCGTTGCCCGGTGAGGGGCCAGATAGGAAGTCTCAGTGGAAGTTGATATTCGACGGAGCGGTTAATTCCTATGGAAGTGGTATCGGGGCTATCATCACGACTCCTCACGGATCCCACATCCCGTTTACTGCGAGACTGACGTTTCCAGTTACCAACAATGAGGCAGAGTATGAAGCATGTATTATGGGTCTAGAAGAGGCAATCGATTTGAGAATCAAGAATCTAGACGTATATGGTGACTCAGCGCTTGTAATCAATCAGATTAAAGGGGAGTGGGAAACTCGTCAAGCGAATTTGGTGCCGTACATGAATTATGCCAGGAGGCTGCTTCCGTTCTTCGATCGAGTGGAACTTCATCATGTACCCAGGGCTGAAAATCAGATGGCTGATGCCTTAGCCACGTTGGCTTCAATGTATAAGGTCAATTTTTGGAATGAGGCTCCAAGAATTGTTCTTTCGCGTCTTGACAGACCGGCATTTGTCTTTGCAATCGAGGATGCCGCTGATGGCAAGCCATGGTTCCACGACATCCAGACCTTCCTTATGACTAAGGAGTATCCTGCGGGTGCGTCAACCCAGGATAAGAAGACTCTGAGGAGGCTGTCTGGAAACTTTTATCTCAATCCTGATGGAGTGCTGTATAAGAGAAACCATGATCTCGTGCTACTCAGATGTGTAGATGAGAAAGAGGCAAGTATGCTCATGGTAGAAGTCCATGAGGGCACCTTTGGTACGCACGCCGGCGGGCATGCCATGACGAGAAAGATCTTGAGAGCAGGATATTACTGGCTGACTATGGAGTCGGATTGCTTCAGATTCGCGAAGAGATGTCATAAATGCCAGATTTATGCTGATAAAGTTCATGTGCCGCCGTGCCCATTGAATGTCATGTCCTCCCCTTGGCCGTTCTCCATGTGGGGCATCGACATGATAGGCAAGATCGAGCCCACTGCATCCAATGGTCATCGTTTCATTCTGGTAGCTATCAACTACTTCACCAAATGGGTGGAGGCAGCCTCGTACGCTAATGTGACCAAGCAAGTGGTAGCTAAATTCATAAAGAGGGACATCATCTGTCGCTATGGAATTCCCGAGCGGATCATTACTGATAATGGTTCGAATTTGAATAACAAGATGATGAAGGAGCTGTGCCAGAGCTTCAAGATTGAACACCACAACTCATCTCCTTACCGGCCGAAGATGAATGGCGCCGTCGAAGCCGCCAACAAGAACATCAAGAAGATTGTTCAGAAGATGGTTGTGACGTACAAAGATTGGCACGAGATGTTGCTGTTTGCTTTGCACGGTTATCGTACGGCGGTGCGTACGTCGACCGGGGCAACTCCTTTCTCCTTGGTGCACGGTATGGAGGTTGTCTACCGTTAGAAGTGGAGATTCCTTCTTTGCGAGTTTTGGTTGATGTGAAACTCGACGAGGCAGAATGGATTACGAATCGTTTGAACCAACTCAGCCTGATGGACGAGAAGAGGTTAGCATAGATTGCATTTGGTCGTCTGTACCAAAGCCGAATGAAGAAAGCTTATGATAAGAAGGTGCGTCCTAGAAGCTTTCAGACGGGTGATCTCGTCCTGAAGAAGATTCTTCCGCCACACTCCGATCACCGGGGCAAGTGGACTCCGAATTACGAAGTGCCGTACGTCGTCAACAAGGTATTCTCGGGAGGAGCTTTGTTGTTATCCACGATGGATGGTGAAGATTTTGCATCCCCGGTGAACGCGGACGCAGTTAAAAAATATTTTGCTTGAAAGAGACCCGCTGGACAAAAAAGAAAGAGTCCAGGCAAAAAGGGGCATCCCGGCGAACCAAAAACAAAATAAAAGGTTCGGGCAAAAATTAGGGATATATTGAAAAATGTATACCCGCGAAGTCGAAAACCTACACTGGGCGGCTTCGGCAAAAAAGGGTATCCCGGTGAACTGAAAACCCGTAAAGGGCGGTTCACGCAAAAGTTAGGGATTTGAATAAGCAAATGACTGCGTTCCGCGTGTGGACTTTCATTGTTTAGTGGTTTGGAGGACCTGAGGGCCGTTTATCTGAACCAATCTCTTCCGAAGCTGAAGTTTCGGAGAAGTATCGAAGTCGAGTGGGTCTTAGAGGGATCAACTCATGGTGTTCGTCTACGCCTCGTTGCCGACATTTGTATATACTGATGTATATTTATGTTTTATTTTTGCGCGGCTTCCTCATTCCAGGAGCTTGCCTCTGTTGTAAAACATTTTTTTGCCCATTCAGGGGTTCACCATCAATAAAACGCATATTATTCAGCAATGCTGTTTGCCTGTTTAGCATTTATCTGTTTTGTTTGCGAATGAAAGCGCCGATGTTTCTGATAAAATGCGCATACATAAACTTACGGGCCTAGGCCCATTGATTGTTGAAACAATTAATTACCTGAATATTGTCACGAGATAATAACCTTGATAGGCCCTTTGAGGAGGGTATCTTGTCTGTTTGTTTGTGTTGTTGCAGGTGTAGCGCCTTCCAGAAGATGCGTCGTGCACATCCCCGAAGCAGGGCGAGTCCTCCTTCTCCAGCAGTGTTCAGTGGTCTCTCCTCCGCAGAATCTGAACGCAAGATAGTGAGCATTGATATGTCTCCCCAGGCAGAGATGATTCTCTCCCCCAAGCAGACGCATCCGGAAGGAACGTCATCTTATCAGCTGAGTCAAGCGCGCAGAAGCTCTTATTCCCCCCCAGCACTGGGTCACAAGTGCAGATTTCGTAGAAATGTTCGGGTGCCGAAGCTCGTGTTTCCCCCAGTAAGGTCGCCGAAGCAGGTGCCTTCCCCAGCACCGGGTCACAAGTGCAGGTTTCGTAAGAAATTGTTCGTACACCGAAGGATGCAGTAACTAATGGTGCCAGACTGAAGTCTCCCGCGGAATTGAAATTCCCCCCACCAGAGCCGTATTCTCTCCCGAAGTCGGATGATTCCCTCTTCCCCCAGTAGAGTGTTGGAACAGCTGATGTTGTATTCCCCTGCAGAGTCGTACTCTCCCCCGAAGTAGGATGATTCCTTCTTCCCCAGCGGAATTAGAGTTCCTCATCAGAGTTGTACTCTCCCCCGAAGTCGGATGATTCCTTCTTCCCCAGCGGAATTAGAGTTCCTCATCAGAGTTGTACTCTCCAGTGAAGTAGAATGATTTCTCCCTCCCCGGCAAAGTCCGCTAACCCCCAAGAGAGCCGAATCCTTGGAAGCAGTTGGGACCATGAGTGGTTTTCCCTAGCAGAATATTGAACAGCTGATGCTGTATTCCCCCAGAGTCGCACTCTCTCCAGTGAAGCAGAATGACCTCTCCTTCCTCAGCCGAGTTTGCAGATGTCCAAGAGAGCCGAGTCCTTGGAAGTTGATCAGATCATGATTGGTTTTTCCCAGTGGAGTGTGGAGCAGCTGAAGTTGTTTCCCCACAGAGTTGTTATCCCCAGAAGAGTAGCCGGGACGGCCACACGGTTTACCCCCGCGATTGATATCGCTTTCCTTCAGCAGGTCCAAGTTCTCGTAGAGCTTCGTTCCCCTGCGGCAGATCAACTGAAGTTGTTTTCCCTGCAGCAATCAACGGAAGATCAATTCCCCAGACATAGTCCGATCGATATTGGCGTGTCCACGTTCTCCTCAGCAAGATGATTCCTCTATCTGAGTAGCCCTTTCTCCTTGACAGGAGGATTTCTCCCTCGACATTTATTTTGCTGACAGGATCGCATCATTGTGCATGACTGCATAACATTTAGCATAAACGCATATCATTTCCACCGTGTGAGGCATGGCGCCGAAGCATACGCATCATAAGCATGATCTAGGTTATTATCATTCTTGTTTTACAGGTGTTCCACCAAAAGACCAGTTGCTCAGGATGATTCCTGACATTCTCCCCAACGAGGTCGTTTTCTTAAGATGATTCTTAAGACCCCGGTGTAATCCCCACAGTCGCTCGCTCAAGATGATTTTTGAGATCCCCAGCGAAGGCTTCAGTTCAAGACGATTCTTGAATTCCTCAGCAGGGCCGTTTGCTTAAGATGATTCTTAAGACCTCAGCGCAGTCTCCCGAGTTGTTTGCTTAGGATGATTCTTGAGCTCCCTAGTAGCGTCCCCAACAAGAGTTGCACAGGAAGACTCCAGGGATCCCCAACAGAATGTTTGCTCCAGAAAGGTTATCAGTTCAAGATGATTCTTGAAGGTGCCCGATGGAGTTGTTTGTTCAAGATGATTCTTGAAGTCCTTAGCAGCGTGATATGTTTGCTCCGACAGTGATGTCTAATCTGAAGATTGACTTTGTAAACGCCTGAAGGCGACATCAGAATGTTCCTGTGGATTCGGATTTCCATGTTGATGAATCAACGTGTGTCTGAAGACAAAGTTCAAAAGTTTGTAGATGCAGCTTTCGTGTGCGAAGTGATCCGTGTTGGCCTGAAGACCAAGTCAGTTATCCTGAGGTGATAATTGATTGCGATCAAATGAATAGTGTTTCTTCTGACTGAAGTCGAAGATGTTTCTCCAGCTGAAGCGGAGTTTTGCCTGAAGGCAAAGTGTTTGAATCCCCGTAGAGTCATGAATGGCTCAGGATACCATTTCTCTGACTGAAGTCACAAATTTCCCAAGCTGAAGCGAAGGTGCCTGAAGGCAAGGTTATCCCCAAGGTCATGAATGACCTAGGATTCATTTTTCGGACTGAAGGCCGAAGTATATCCCTGACTGAAGTCACGAATACTCTATAGCAGAGGCGGAGTTGCCTGAAGGCAGATCCATGTATCCTTGAAGGCCAAGGACCATTTCTTTAGACTGAAGTCGAAGATACCTCCTGCAGAGTTGCCGACGGGCAAAAGTTTACATCCTTGGAGGCCAAGGATGCTTATCTTCAGAAGTACTTGAAGATCTTTTCTAGCTGAAGCTGGAAGTGGCCAGGGGCCAGGGTTTCATATGTCTTTGATGTTGAAGTTCTACGGTGGGCAGTGTGCAGTAGTATTCGGATGTTCGTTATGGTTCTAAGGGTGAACCCCAGATCAGAGCATGCTTGGTTGAGTCTCTCATTCCCAGCGGAGCAGTTTCAAATACGCAAGTGTACTTTACCAGGGGCGAACCCCAGGTTAGATTTGTTCAGTGTTGTATTTTCTCCGGCGGCGAGGTTGGATGCTGGGATTTGACAGCGAGGTCAAATTATGTTTGTTCGACGGCGAGGTTGAATGTTTGCTTTGACGGCGAGGTCAGACGATGTTTCTCCGGCGGCGAGGTTGGATGCTTGGATTTGACGGCGAGGTCAGATTATGTTTGTTCGACGGCGAGGTTGAATGTTTGCTTTGACGGCGAGGTCAGACGATGTTTGTTCGACGGCGAGGTTGAATGTTTGCTTTGACGGCGAGGTCAGACGATGTTTCTCCGGCGGCGAGGTTGGATGCTTGGATTTGACGGCGAGGTCAGATTATGTTTGTTCGACGGCGAGGTTGAATGTTTGCTTTGACGGCGAGGTCAGACGATGTTTGTTCGACGGCGAGGTCGAATGTTTATTTTGACGGCGAGGTCAGATTATGTTCGGTTCCGGCGGCGAGGTTGGATGTTTGTTTTGACGGCAATGTCAGACTCTTTAAATCCCCAGCAGAGATGATGTTTGTACGACGGCAATGTCGAGTGTCTCAGAATGATGTTTGAGTGTTCGACGGCGATATCAGATTTAGCCTTCCAGCGGCGATGTTGGGTGTTGTGGTTGTCTGAAGGCAATATCAGAAGAATTTAATGTGGATAACTGACGGTGATGCCAGATCAGTATTTCTCCAGCTAGTTGTTGAGCAGCTAGTATTGCAGTATTCGAAGAGTTGAGCAGTTGGCAAATTTTCGGGTTTACCGGTATTCAATCGTCTCGCACCTTGATTGGCTGAGAGCCGTTCGCTTCTCACCCAGTCAGGTTCAAGCCGTTTGAATAGGGGAAGCTGTTGCACCCCAAAATTTGACCAACAATTAGTCATCCATCAAGTGTTTGAAATATGATACCTTCATCAGAAAGTTCAGGAGATCCTCAGAAGAATTGGTTGAAACCAGAGTTGTGTGCCTCATAGCTTAAGAGTTGTGGGAGCTCCTCAGATGATTCTGAGACTTTGAGAATGAACTTGAAGCTTTGAGAAATTTTATGAGATGTCTTGAAAGCCATCATGAAGCCCAGAGGAGTCATTGTGCAAGAATTCAGAAGATTCAACCATGAATGGTAGAATTAGGGTTTTGACTGGGTCAATCCTAGATCAGCTGAAGATTTGGAGAAGGTTGAGACCTAATCCAAGGGCCATGAGATCATGGAATGATGTGTGGAGATGTTATAAAGATGATTCCTAGACCAGCTCATCATGATTGAGGAGTTTGAGAGGTTTTGAGTTAGGGTTTCTAAGGATTGTCAGTGAAAAAACCCTAGTTTGATCCCTATCTTCCAGGCAGTTTTAGCTCAAGATGTGGTTGATATCTCATCTTCCCCACAACATGAATGTTGTAGAGCTTGTTCTCAGCTTTAATTTGAGTGGTAGAAGTACTTGATAGGATTTGCAGAGCTCAAGTTATGGTTTTGACAAATTACAGGTCATCTGAGGTCTGTGAATCTGGGTCCTTGAAAGTCACCCAACTTGCAGACAACTTTTGCCCTAGTAGGATGATTCCTATGATCTCTTGGTAAACATGAATGTTGAAGAGCATCTTCTTATCTTTCTAGAGATTACTAGAAGTCCTTGATAGGATTTGTAGAACTCAACTTATGGTTTGAACAAGACAGGGGTATTTTGGTCATTTGGTGATTATAGGTCATTTTAAGCAAAGGCCATATCTCCTATTTCCAAGCCTCAAATGAAAAAACTCAAAACATCAAAGTTGTTCAAAATGGGATTTTAAGCCTAGAAAAGAGGTCATGAGTTGTTGAAAAAGCTTGTAGCAAGGATTTACAAGATTGGGTAAAAATGACCTAAAAATGACTTATAAAGTAAATGGATCCAAGTTGGAAATTTGTTTGGGAGATCCACAAATCCAAAATAGGTCATCTAATATGTCATTTTGACTCCAAACATCATTTTAAAAACAATGGTTTATCCACATTTTTGAGTTTAGGCTTAAAAAATGGAGGTTGCTTTGTAATTTTGATTCTTGCATCATAAGGCAACTTGCAAATCTTCACATAAGGCAAAACCAAGGCTTGTTTTTCACACACTCCTTCTCAATATCTCACAAGGGGAGATTTTAAAGCAAAATGACAAGCTTAATGCATGAGATGAAAGGAGATAATCTCACATATCACTTCAAGAGAAGTTCCATAACATTCTAGCTCTTTCCATAAGTTTCTAGACCCTTCCATTGGCTGTTATAAAAAGAGTGGATCACCATGAAGAAAGGGTTGGTGAAAGTTGCTGAATCCATTGGAGAGAGTGAGAGAGAAAGTGCCATTTCAAGATTCCTTCAAAATCAAGCAAGCTTTCATTTCTTCATCCACAAGCCTCATCCATCACAATTCTTGCAAACAGAAAGATATCCATCATTGGAGGAGCATTTGGAGAAGATTACAAGTCTTGAATCAAGCCCTAACATCACTCACCATTGATATTTGACAGGTTGGTAACTTGCTCCATAGATCATTATTTAGGTGCATACTGTTAGGATTCTAGGTGGAAAGATAACATGCTAGGTTAGTTGATGATATTCTGAGAAGTAGAGAGCTTGGCATAAGGTTTCATGGCAGGTCACGATTTTTTCAAGATTGTAGAACAAGCTGTGCATTGAGTTTTAATGGATATGATATAGCATAGTTTGGTTAGGGTAACATGTAGAACAAGTTTGGATCATTAGATTGAAGTTCTATCAAGGTTGACACCAGAGAAAAGTATTGAAACCCTGATGTTCATGCTTTCTGTTTGAGTGATATAAGAGGTTTCAGTGGAAATTATTGGCACCATTGTATTCTTGGAGAAAAATGGAGCATCTTTGCTCTTGGAAGTTTGGATTTTCATCGAGCATGGAGGGAGAACGAGGGACCTGAAATCTCGTGCATGGAAATGAAGACTGAAAACCCTAGCTTGTGTTTGGAGAAGATGACCATCAACCGTTGGATCATCCTGGATAATTGACTTTGTAATGCCATCGCACGACCAAATTTTAATGTCAAAACGAAGGGAAATTCCAACATCAAAACGCACCGTTTGAATAAGTGATGAGTTCTGGGCTTCAGAAATTCTTTGATACCCACACCCACTCGCTTGGCCCAATTCAAATTTAAACGTGGAATTGTTGCTAACTGCACCGTGGCTTTTTCAATTTTTCTTTAATTTTTTCTTTTAATTTTTCTGAGCGCATGGGCCTAACCCAGATTGCTACGCGCACCCCCATATGCTCAGCCCAACAGCAATTGAACTGAGCGTGTTTACTTTTCTCACCCCCATCCCCTTTATTTCATTTTTTCTTATAATTTCTCATTTTTAATTTCTTTTAATATTGTGGCATTTTATAAAATCCATATAAATTTCAAAAATGATTATTTTTCACTTCTTGTTTTTTCTATATGTCCATAATCATGTATAGAAAAATACCAATAAATAAAATTCCATTTTATTTTTCTTTTGATATTTTTAGTATATTTTCCATTTAAATAGCATTTTAATTGATTTTAGTTGATACTCAATTTTGTAGAATTTGTTTTAGGACTTTCCCTTAGGATTTTTGAGCCATTCTTTTTGGAATAGTTAGATATTGAATCATAGTTCTTATAGGATTTAATTCACAATTTGTAGATTAAAATTTGATTAGTTTGTTTAGGCTAGCATTAGTGTACTCAAATTAGGGTTTTTATTCACCATAAGTAGATTTGAACAATTTTGTTTTAGGTTGTATATGCCAAATTAGAGTATGGGGAATATATGGGTTAAGGGTAGGTATGTATAGAATACCCTAGAATTTTACTAGAATATTATATAGTATTTTGGTATTTTTAATTGATTTTTGAATGTATGGTTAGCATGTGTGTTGCTTAAGGGCATAGTTTGTATTGTTTGGCTTTCTTTTCTTCTCCTTTGAGTGTGTGAGCCTTGAAGATTGAGTTGAAGACCTTGTGAATCATCATTGAAGACTTTGAAGACCTTGAAGAGGAGTTTAGTTTTAGCTTTTGTTTGTTCTGTTTATAGGATCATAAGTACATAGGTAGAGCTTTAGGTAGAATAATTCCATTCAATAAACAAGGAGTGTCTTGTTCACCTCCTTCCTTCTCTATGATATAAAGTCCCTTAAGGGTATTCACCTCTCTCCTTTGGAGGGATTAGTGACCTTTCCCTATGAGGTAGAACTTTGAGAGAGCCTTTCCTTTTGATGTTAAGTCCTCAATGGCATCCTTTGGAAGTCAGTGAGCACTCTAACATCCTCACTTCATCTTGTTGATTGAATCTGGTTTGTTGGAGCATTAAAGCCATTGAAGATAGAAGCTGAAGCTTTGAAGAGGTGGATATTTGAAGTCTGAGGACTGAGTAGCTGCTGGAGGAGCTGAAGCTTTCTTCTGTTTTCTTTTCTGTATTGTTTGTTTTGCTTGATTTGTCTGTTGCATTAGAATAAGTCCATCTAGAATAAGTTCAGTCTAGGAGCATGATTGCATTAGAGGTTGAGTTGCTCCCTCTGCTTGTATTGTTATTGATTGGCTTTGCTTGCGGGTATTCGGTAGAGCCCAGCTCCCTTGCCCATGTGGTTTATTTTGCTTGATAGCGTGTTCTCCTTTCATTTTATCTGTATGATTGCAGTTTACTGTTTATTGCTTGATAACATGTTGTCTATTTTTCAGTATGATTACTGCTATTTCATGACTGGCTTGAGGTTGAGACGAGCTTGTGGAGGCTGAAGCCCCACACACATTTCCTCCCTCACTTGCATTGCATGCATTTTACTGTTAAGCTGATGCTTTGTCTGTTTGGTGTATCATTGACATGATCCCTTAGGACTCTCATTTCCTTTGATAAGGATTTGATGATAGACTTTTAGGTTGAAACCTATGCATGACAACTTCTAGGAGTTCCCTGTTCAAACCTCAACCATAGGATGAATCCATGGCATGATAACAGTAGGACTTGATAGTCTCCCTCCTAGTTGGGCCTGTTCTCTTCTCATCTCAAAACAGTTTAAGATACAGTAATCATGAATGATTTCTTTCGTACGTTACGAGCCTTAAGCTATCTGAGAAAGGATTGTGGAAGAGTTTCTTTTCCATAGTCTGGATGTTTAGTATGGTACCCTTTGGGTGACATGCGACACATTCACTCTCAGGTCATAGTCTCTAGTGCGGTTGAAATCGCAAACACAATAAAAAACACTTCTTTCGTAATAACAGGAAATAAACCGTAGTTTCCCGAACTACGTATGCTCTGATCTCTCATACCTGTTGAGAGTACGTAGGCACAAGATGACAAAGTCTTGGCGAGCTACCTTTTCCCCGTAATCCTTCGTAGGCCGAACTACGTTGACTCTGATTTCTCATTCTCTGATGAGAATACGTAGGCATAAAGTGCGACGCTTTGCCGAGTCATTTTTCTTTTCTTTTTCAGCCAGCCTTGATAGGTAGATAGATTATAACCAACCCGTCCAAGTAAACTAACAAGCGTGGATCCCGTCGAGTACGACGGACGTGAGGGGTGCTAATACCTTCCCCTTGCGTAACTGACTTCCGAACCCAGACAATGGTTGCGATGACCTTGTCTTACCCTTTTTCGTTAGGTTTTTCCGATCGTTTCCTTTCCCGCTCTGAGGGATAAATAACGAAAGGTGGCGACTCTTCTGTTTTACCGGCACCTTATTTTCGCGCAAGCGACACCTAGCTAAACATAGTAACACCCAAAAATACTAGCTTGATTACGAGTCCCTGTGGGATCGATATCTATTATTACTACACGATAGACTGTGCACTTGCAGTTAGTTCAGTTAGACATAGAAAGTCGCGATCAGCGGGTTCGTTCTGCCCCCTTGCTGCCTTTGGCCGAAATTCTTTTCGGGGAGGAATGACCCCGGGGTGGCCCCCGAGGAGACTAAGAGCATACTGAATGTGGGCAAGGAGGCCTGGAGGAAGATGATGTCTGCGGACCTGACGGCGATGGTGAGGGTCTTTGAGACAACCCTCATATTGAATGAGGAGAGGTGCTTCTCGGAGGATCTAGCTATCGTCAAGAGTGACCTCGCGGTATCTGAGGAGGTCTAAGCTAAGTTGGCGGCCGACCAAAAGGAATACCAGAAACAGAACAAGCTTCATCGGGAACGTATCGGGGAGCTGGAGAAAGCCTTGAAGGACAGGGATGAAGAGCTGAAGGGGGTCCAACGTCACGTTGCTGAGCTCGAAGATCTGGTCGCCCTGGCCGAGGAGGAGCGACTGATGGTGTCTAGGAGGGAGCTAGTGGACAAGGTTCGTCAGCTCAATGAGGATTGTCTGGGAGCCTTCGAAGTGGGCTTTAAGCACGCTGTTGTCCAACTCAGGCTCGTCAACTCTGATCTGGTGACCGACGAGATCGGCCCTTTTCATCAGATCTAGGACGGCTGGATTGTGGCGCCCGGAGGCTCGGATGACGAGGATGAAGACCAAGCTGCCCGCGAGGAGGAGGATCACGTAGAGTATAGATGGTGGCCTGCGTGCCCCTTTATCATTCATCCGGTGTGCCCGGTTGTTTTTTGGCCTGCGTGCCATGATTTTTAATTTTTGGGCTTGTGCCCGTTTATTGTAACGTTTTGACTTCTGGGCTCGTGCCCATTTTATGGAATTTCTTGTTTTCCTTTCTGTTTGTGTGTGTGCTCGGTTATTTATGCATGATTTACATTTTTGTTCGCATTGTATGCTTACTCGCACATTTTTTATGCCTGCTTTGTATGTTTACTAAGGTGGGAGTGGTAGCTCGACGTCCGTTGTGCCCGGTAGTGTAGGGAACTGTCCGGTTGACCGGGGTAGTTACCTGGTCGGTTACAAAGATAGACCACGGCCGTGGACCAGTCCCCGCAGTGTGAACGTCCCATCGCGAGCTAGGTGTTCTACCGGTCTCGGTACTGCAGCAGCGACTCTTGGTCGAGGGGTTACCTTCGAGCAGCGCGTTCTGCCCGCACACACAAAGGGCAGACGCTTGCTATCTCGTTAATTCCGAGGAGACGCGGTCGTACCACGTCGCGCTCCTGTGGTCGCGAGGGGTGTCATCACGGGCAGTGTTTAACTGTAATACTTTTTTAGCTTCTCAGCGTTCCATGGTCGAGCTATCTGGTCCCTGTGTAGGTTTTCGAGTTAGTAGGTCTCGTGCTCCGCTTTGTCCCGGACACGATAGGGACCTTCCAAATTTGCGGCGAGTTTGCCCTCGTGTGAGTCTTTTTAGTTTCTTCGCAAGACCAGGTCACCGACCTGGAATTCGCGCTTTAGGACTTTGTTATCATAGAGAAGGGCGATTTTTTGTTTTTGTGTGGCTTCGCGGAGAGCTGTTGTTGATCGGATTTGTTCGACCAAGTCGAGTTCATCCCGAAGAGCCTCGTCGTTGATTTCCTCATCGAGGGGAGATTCAGTCCTTCTAGACGGTTCTCTTATTTCCATCGGGATGACCGCCTCGGTTCCGTATGTGAGTCGAAACGGGGTCTCCCCGGTGGTCGAATGAGGCGTTGTTCGGTAGGCCTAGAGCACGCTATCAAGCTCCTCGACCCATCCTTTCTTGGCGTCACAGAGTCTTCGTTTTAGACCTCAGAGAATCACTTTGTTCGCGGCCTCGGCTTGGCTGTTCGTTTGTGGGTGTTCGACCAAAGTGAAATGGTGCTTGGTCTCGAGTTTGGTGACGAAGTCTCGAAAAATTATGTCGGTGAACTATGTCCCGTTGTCGGTGACTATGGCGAGCGGGAGTCCAAACCTGGCGAGGATGTTCCTCTTGTAGAAACGAAGTATGTTGTGTGTCTTGATCTTGGCGAGGGCTTCGGCCTCGATCCATTTAGTGAAGTAGTCGATGCCCACTATCAGATACTTGTTCTGATAGGAGCCTAAGGTGAACGGGCCGAGGATATCCATCCCTCATCAGGCGAACGACCAAGGGGAGGAAGGGGACTGGAGCTCGCTCGAAGGGGCGAGGTGCATGTCCCCGTGGCGCTGGCACCTGTCGCACTTCCTGACGTGTTCCTTCGTGTCTTCCTGCATCGTCAGCCAATAGTACCCAACTCGTAAAGCTTTCCTAGCCAAGGATCATCCATCGAGGTGTTATGCGTTGATGCCTTCGTGGACCTCGTGCAGGATGGTCGAGACTTGGGTTCTGTTGACGCATTTGAGGAGAGGGATCGAGAAGCCCCTTTGATATAGTTTGTTCTCGAGTAAAACATAAAAGCAGGATCGTCGTTTGACTGCACTAGCCTTCTTAGCATCGTCGAAGAGGCGCCCCGTGCTGAGGTAGGCGTGTATTGGGATCGTCCAACAGTCGGCGTCCCCGATGGCATTGACGTCGAGCAGCGTTTTTGCCCTCTCCGTACTTGGTCGAGCGAGGATCTCCTGGACAACGGATTTGTTTCCGCCTTTCTTTTTGGTGCTCACTAACTTTGAGAGGACGTCTGCTCGAGTGTTCTTCTCGCAAGGCACGTGCTGTACTTTTGCAGAGTCGAAACTCTTCATTCGTTCCCTTATGAGGGCTAAGTACTCGGCCAGGTTGTTGTTCTTCGCTTGGTATTTGCTCCGGACTTGGGATGCGACCAATTGGGAGTCCGTGAAGATTTTTATTTCCTTGGCTCCTAGATCCTCTGCCAGGCGGAGTCCGGCCAAGAAGGATTCGTATTCGGCCTGGTTGTTCGTCGTTGGAAAGTCCAGTGTTAGGGAAACTTCTATGACAGTTCCCTCCTTGTTTTAGAGGATGATGCCCGCGCTGCTTCCCGATGGGATTGAAACGCCTTCGACGAAGATGGTCCACTTGAGAGTTCTCGGGGTTGACTCTGTTGCGGGGGTCATCTCGGCGACAAAGTCGGCCAGGACTTGGGCCTTAAGGGCTTTTCTGCCTTTGTAGACGATGTCGAACTCGGAAAGTTCCAGTGACCACTTCAGCATGCGCCTAACCATTTCGGGCCGGCCGAGCAACTGCTTGATGGGTTGTTCGGTTCTGACTATGATGGTGTGGGCCAGGAAGTAACGTCAAAGCCTTTTGGCCGCGTTGATTAGGGCCAGGGCGACTTTCTCGATCTGCTGATATCTTACTTCTGGACTGTGGAGGGCCTTGCTCGTGAAGTAGATTGGTTTCTACCCGTCAGGGGTTTCCCGGATCAGCATGGCGCTTACGGCCTCGTTTGATACGGCCAAGTACAAGTAGAGGACTTCCCCGACATCCGGCCTCGTCAGGATGGGCGATTCTGATAGGACACGTTTGAGGTGGATGAGAGCTTGTTTTCATTCCTCCATCCATTCGAACGCGACTTCCTTTCTCAGTAGCTTGAAGAACGGGAGGGCGTACTGAGCGGATTTGGCGATGAAACAGGATAACGATGCAAGCATTTTGTTGAGGAACTGTATTGATTTCTTCATGCTCGGCGACACAAGCTCGGAGAAGGCCCGAAACTTATCCGGGTTCGCCTCAATTCCCTGTTCGGTCAGGTAGAATCCAAGGAACATCCCTGCGCATACCCTGAAGGTGCACTTCTCTGGGTTGAACCGCATCCTGCACCTCCTTGCCGTCTCGAATACTTTCTTGAGGTGTGCCGTGTGGTCGACCTCTGTGCGGGATTTAACGATCATGTCGTCCATGTAGACCTCGAGTATGTCGCCGATCTCTCCTCTGAACACTTTGTTCATTATCCCTTGGTAGGTGGCGCCGATGTTTTTTAGGCCGAAGGGCGTTACGTTGTAGTAGTAGTTTCCCGACTCGGTCATAAACACTTTTCTCTGCTTATCGACCTCGGCCATGGGGATCTGGTTGTACCCCGAGTAAGCGTCCACGAAGGACAACAATTTGAAACCCGCCGAGTTGTCAACGAGCTTGTCAATGTTGGGGAGGGGATAGGCGTCCCTAGGACATGTCCGGTTGAGATTGGTGTAATCAACGCACATCCTTCATTTTCCATTAGATTTCTTTACAAGTACAACATTGGAGAACCAGGTTGAATACCGGGCTTCCAGAATAAAATTTTCCTCTAGGAGGCCTTTTACAGCTTTTTCAATCGCCACCGCCTTTTCGGGGGACTGCTTATGTTTATGTTATACTATGGCCCTAGCGGCCGGGTTGATGGAGATATGGTGGCAGGCAACCTCGGGGTCGAGTCCGGGCATCTCTGCGGCGCTCCAAGCGAAGAGGTCAGCATTCTCACGGAGGCAGACCTTCAGCTGCTTCCTCGTAATGTCGGGAAGCCCCGTCCTAATCTTCACGGTCCTTGTCTTGTTTGCTCCGAGGGTTATGATCTTGAAGTCCCCGTCTGGAATGGGGCGTGTTGGGTGGATACGCTGCCTGTTGGTGGTTGGAGGAGTGTCGTCGGCTTTGTCCTCGCGATCTGGCTCTTTGGCGAAACGAAAGTCGAGGTCTACGACGTTGACTTGATCCTTCGGTCTGTTCTCTTGGACGGGGGAGGGCTTAGCTGCTCTGGTCATGGGACCGATTATGCTGAGACTCTTCATCGCGGCTTCAAAGCATCGCCGAGAAGCTTCTATGTCCTCGTTGAGGGTGAAAACGGCTCCCAGCCTAGTGTAGTACTTCATCTTCAGGTGGACGGTCGATGACACCGCGGTTAGTTCGGCCAGCGTCGTCCTGCCTAGGATGCAGTTATACAGAGATGGGTATTAGATGACCAGAAAACGGACATTGATTTCCCTGGCCGTTTCCTTTTCTCCGAAGGTGACCTTGAGCTCCATGTATCCCAATGGCCTCGTTGTCGTCTCATTGAAGCCCTGCAGGTCAGAGCCCAGGTATGGGTCCAGGTTGGTCTCATCGAGTTCAAGCGTCGAGAAGAGGTGGGTATACATGATGTCTACGAATTCCTTTCGTCGACCAGGATGCAGCGAACATCGAAGTTGGCAATCTGTGCCTGTATCAGCAGGGGTATGGCCGAGTTGGGGGCTCCTCCGGGGAGCTCTTCGAGATAGAAAGTGATCGGGTTGGACCAGCCGCGGAAATTGTCGAGCGTGCTCATCTTGCTGGAGTTGTTGTTTATTAGCTCGTCGAACTTCCTTTTAACTGACCCGATCGAGAGCTCGCTCGGTGTACCGCCCGAAATGACCATTGCCCTGGGGAAGTATTCCCATTGGCTGGTGGGGTGCACTGGCTCCTCGTGCAGCTGAAGCTCGGTTGGGAGACCGAATTCCCTCAGTGAGAACCAGTCCCCAGATCGACCGACACTGAGGGCCACCTGCAGGCCGAACTCATTCTCGGGAGGGGGAAGGTCCTCCACTCTTTTGGCCTCGGGAGCTTCCTGTCAGGGGGCATCTCCTCCCCTGGTGTACCTCTTCAGGTGCCCGTCCTTGATTAGAATTTCGATTACGTCCTTTAGGTGGATGCAATCCTCCGTCAGGTGCCCGTGGCTTCGGTGGAAGCGGTAGTATTTAGATTTGTCCATGTTGGCTTTGGTGGATGTCGGTTTTGGAAAACGGACACCTACTCGGACAAACTCTGAATTGGCGCACTCAGCCAGTATGTGCTCGCGGGAAGCGACTAGGGTCGTGTACTCAGTAAAACGGCCAACGGGTACCCTCTGCTCCCTAGGTTCTCGAGGACGATCCTCTCGTCGTCGGTCTCCCCCGCGCTGGGGGGATGATGCTCCTTCATCTCGGGACCCGCGGGGGGTCTCTCGGTTGCAGCTTTCACGGAAAGTGTTGGCGGCCTCTGTCTCCTCGAACCGGATATAATGGCGGGCTCTCTCGAGGAAGTCTTGGAGGGTGTCTGGCCGATAGATGGCCACAACCTCATAGAACTTGGAGTCTCGGTGTAGGCCTTGCTCCATCAAGGAGCGCTTCATATCGTCCGAAGTCGTTACCTGGACCACCTCCCTTGTGAACCTCTCAATGTAGTTCCTGAGAGGCTCGTCCGAGGCCTGGATGATTGTGGCCTCTGTCTTCAAATGCCGCCTTGACACCGTGAAATGTCGTGAAAATAGATCCTTCAGGACCCTCCAAGACGTGACAGACTCAGGCTCAAAGCTTTTGTACCATGCCATGGTGCCTTTCCTCAGCGTTGTCGGGAAGTGTCTGCACTTGATGGCTCCCCGAACGTTCCTGTAGTCGAGCATCGCCTCGATATCCTCCAGATGGTCGTCTGGGTCTGAGGTGCCTTTGTACGTTGAGAGCACGAGTGGCTTCTCCATCCCGTGAAGGATGGGTGTCGCCATGATTTCCCGCGACAAAGGGGTCCTGTAATCGTCCTCGTCACTGCAAACCGAGGATTGTGGAGGTGACGTTTCGTGTTGAGGAGGCAGGTAACGCCCCCTCGATCTTCTGGCCGGGGCTTCAGGCCTGTTCGCCCTTGGCTCCGGGGAACGCCTCTCCTTCCTGGGTAGGAGCTTGCTCGTTTCTTGGAGGCCACTGGTTGGGGCCTCTCCAGCTGTGTTCGACGCCCCCGTGGTCGAGGAGAGGGGCTCCGAGAGTTCCCGCGCTGACTTCTCCGCAGAGGAGAGCGGGATGAGGTATCTTGTTCCAGTATGCCGATGCGCTCATTCTGTCAGAACAACATCTGGTTTGTCTGGTTGATGGCCTCAAAGAGAGCGGTCATCATTGGGTCCACCCCAGCGGGCGTGGGGATGGGATGGAAGATCGCCGGGCTCCTCACCCGAGGAACGAAGTGATGTGCAGCAATTTCGGACGAAGGGGAGGCAGTCTGGCCGTCCCTGACGTTGATCTCGCGTGCTTGAGATGTCCGCGTGTGGTTGCCGCCGTTGGTGACTGGGGTGAAGGCGGAATCGGGAACAGCGTCATCGTGGCGTGGGCTAGTCATGATTTGGAATTTGAAAAGATGAAGCTTTGGTTCTCTGCTCGGAGGAACGATGAAGCTTAGTCTCCACAGTCGGTGCCACTGATCGTACTTGATCAGAAGGGAATCAGTGACCTGCCACGCGTCGTTGATATTCTAGCTGCTCACCGAAGGTATGGAAGAGGAGGGGGTGTACCTGAAATACACTCCGATGCCAAAGTAAGTGACGAGCAGAGTGGAAGCAAGTATGAAGAGAGAGAGAGAGTAAGAAAATTAAGTTACCTGACCCTCTAGTGAAGAGGATATTTATAGTGAGCCCCCAGCGCGGGGCCAACGTTTACCTAACACTGGGCTGGGCTGCCAGGCCCAATGTTAGTAACTGCTAGGGCTGACGTGGCGTCGTGAAGACCAGCACGTGGTCTTCGCCCTATGGTAACTGTTCCGCACTATCCGAGAAGAGGAATACCGAATCTCCCGGACGTGGGCAGTTACTTTATGACGTGTCCCTGCGTGAGGAACACGTAGAGAACGTGGGGGGAGGTCCGAGGAGCTCCCCGAGCAGGCTGGACCCTGCCCGACCACGGGGGAGAAAGAGGCTGGCTGGTCGGCTGTGAGGGTCCTGCCCGATAGCTGTTGACCTATGCCCAACGGGGGGAAGGTTGTGCTCGGCGGAACTTCTGCCCGCCAACATGGTATTCTTGGGCCCAACCTCATTGGGATTTAGGCCTGCTTGGTTGTGGGCTAAGCGTCGGCCCAGTCCAGAACAATAGTGAACTTTTTTTCATTATAATTTGATATTTTGATCAGTAACTCCATATTTTCGTTATAATTGTTTTATTTTCGTGTTTAAAAGAAGATAAGTTATGATTTAATCAAAATTTATTTTTTATAGTTAATATGCACATTTGATTTAAAAATATAATAAAGTTTTTTCCGTTTATAAAAATAGTATTTTTTTTCATTAATCTTTTGAAAAAATGATCGATAAATTTATATTATATAATATTTGGAATAATTAAAGTCGTTCCGTTTATAACAATTATATTTTGTCCCGTATATATAAATAATTTAATCAACAATGTCTTTTCTCATATATATATATATATATATATATATATATATATATATATATATATATATATATATATATATATATATATATATATATATATATATATATATATATATATATATATATATATATATATATATATATATATATATATATATATATATATATATATATATATATATATATATATATATATATATATATATATATATATATATATATATATATTGTTTTGGTTTTAATATTACTTATTTATTTGAATTTATATACAAATATTTGAATTATCAATATATTTTCGTCCGTAAATAAATATTATTTTGTTCAACAATCGACTATTTTACTTATATTTTATAATTTATTTTAATTGAAAATTTATGATTTCTTTAAACTAAAAGTTATTTTTATTTTCTTAAAAAAATATTATATTTTAAATTAAAATAATATCAAATTAAAAATATTATTAAAAAATAATTAAAAAACACCACACTTATTGGGAGGCAATGTCAACTGAAGTACAATTTTTTTGATATTTTATTTGTTTTAAAATTAATTTAATAGATAATTAAATAATTTTTTTTTGATATATTGCCTCATATTTTTATTTATGAGAGACATTAATGTAATAATATTTTGCATTATATATGATACAGATACTACTCATAAAATATAATTCATTTTCAGTAATTTTTATTCTCTTTTCATTACTCATTAATATTTAATAATATTGAAAAAACTAATTTCATAAAGAGTAATTTGATTATAAATATTATATTGTTTATTATAAAGAGTAGTTTTTAAAATATTTGTATCAACAATATATTTTTTTTAAATTTATAAAAATAATTGGATGAACAATACACTTTTTTCAGTTTTAAAAATAATATTGTTTATTAAAATATTTAGATCTAACATTACACTTTTTTACCTATACAAAAATTATTATAAGTTTCCATAATAGAAAAAAATAAAATTTATTATATTTGACTCACTATAAGTCTATAACTATCAAACTTATAATTTTCTGTCCCGCTCAATTGAAGTAGTTATTGAATTTATGGTAAAAGTTTCAATTAAGATAGAAAAATATGGACTAAAAAGTAGATTAACATTTTACCACAAATTAAAAATTTAATACAATGTATTATGTTTAAATGTGTTACATTATTTGTAATTTTAAAATTTTTGTAAACTATTTTTAGATCTATTTTATGTATTTATTGTTTTAATGGTAAGAAATTTCAATTAAAATAAAAAGATATGGACTAAAAAGTAGAGGAACATCTTATTTTATCATAAATAGGGGGTGAGGGTGAGAATAGTAAAGACCAACTAACAAGGGTATAACCAACATAGGTTCAGGTTAGACTAGAGTTCTTTTTAAAATAGAAAGACCTAGACATAATATAAGCCTATTTAGTTAAAGACCGTAAGAAAAACTTTTTAAACCTATCAGACCGACCTACTTAAAACAAATTCAATAAATTTATTGTCATTATATTGTATTTTGTACTTTGAATTAAAATACAAAAATAAAGCTTGAGGGACTTACGAAAATAACTTGAAAAAACATTATAAATAATGTCATGAGTTGTTGTCATAAATTTTTTTTTCATAAATTCTCTCCAACAAATAGTATAACCAAACTTATACTAATAGGTAAACTTGAATGAGATAATGAAAACACACATTTAGTCTCATTGATCTTTTAATTTATTATTCTATTTAACATTAGTTGAATTTCATATTTACAAACTAGTAGAATACCCGTGCAGGTGCTCTCGCACAGATAAGTTAAATTTGTAAATATATATATATATATATATATATATATATATATATATATATATATATATATATATATATATATATATATATATATATATATATATATATATATATATATATATATATATATATATATATATATATATATATATATATATATATATATATATATATATATATATATATATATATATATATATATATATATATATATATATATAATTTTGATAGATATACCTGTATAATGCTAAAATGAAAGACAATGTAATAAGAAAGAACAATTCAATAGAATTGTTGCAACATAAGAATTGCATATGAAACAACTCATTTAACATAATGCTATGGTAATGTTGACAACAAATGACTAAAGTAATAATAAAAAGCAAAAGAGAAGTGCAACAACAAAATGTCATCCAACATATGTGGCAAAATAATTTGTCCCTTGAAGTTGGTGTCAAAATATTCAGCTGTAAATAAAAAAAAAGAATTAGATAACAATTTTATCAATTATTGTTATGGAAAGCTTAATGATAGAGAAGAGTATGAATGTTATACCTACTAAATATTGTGAAAAACTTCCTTAAATATAATGTTAGTGGCTGTAGTTGTGGCATTCTTGTCTTTATCACGAATCAAAATTTTAAGATCTTGTTTTGTCTTAACTTGAGACATTGCCACATACAATTGACCATGACTAAATACATCCTTTGGTAGGTATAAACCAACATTGTCTAACGATTGACCTTGTGATTTGTTAATTGCCATAGCGAAAGAAACAATAATGAGAAATTGTCTTCTCACTAACTTAAATGGCCATGGTGATTGAGAGGGGGACAAAGACACTCTTGGAATATAAATGATGTTACCTACATTCTTTCCTGAAATGATCTTAGCTTCAATACCATAATGAGTCAACCTTGTAACAGTGAGCTTTGTACCATTGCATAAACTTTTAGATTGATCTAAGTTTCGCATCAACAAAATAGTGACACCAAACTTCAACTTGATTGAGTGATCAGGAAATTCAGACGTTTTAAGAGCATTCAAAAGTTCAGCAGTCAAGTGCTTAAATGCATCAAAGTCAGTTACTGTTGATTTATCAATAGAATCACTACTAAAGTATCCCTTTTCTTCTCCTAAAAAAAACATACAAATGACAAAACAATATAAATATGAAGTAAAATATAATATTATCATTAAAACAACTTCACAACATGTATAGTACTTGGAAGAAGATCTGTGATGTATTGATTAATCTCATCGACAAATTCAATTGTTGAAGCCAAGATTGCACGACTTTGAAAAAAGTTGGGATCATAGTAGTTAAGAATGAAAGCGGGATAGGTACTATTAACAATAGCCTTAATCACTAAAATCCACTCTAAAAATATACTAATTTCCTCTATGTCTTGTGAAGTTGTCCCACTTTGTAGGCACATGTTTTTTTTGTAAGTTTGAGGACTTTGCACTGATCCCAAATATAAGAAGCATTAATTGTTGAATGAATAATATCAGATCCACTACCTCTTGGTACAACGAGAAAGATTTGTCTAAAATCACCACCAAAAATAACTACTTTGCCTCAAAATAATTTACTTGCAGCTTGTGGAATTTCACTCATAATGTCTTTCAAGGATTTATCAAGAGCCTCAAAGCAAAACCTGTTAGCCATTGGAGCCTTCCTATATAATAAGATCTGTCAACTTTAAAAGCTCAGCAAGTTCATCTTTTTTGTCAATGTTACAAATTGAAGAATGCAAAGTAGGGACAAGTATCTTAAACCTAGAATGAGTTATTTTTCCACCTGGTAACAACAAACTCGCAATCCTACTTGATGCAACAGGCAATAAATTTTATGTTTAGAATGAATAGCAGCAGGCAAAGTGTTCCACATAAATATTTTACCTGTTCCACTATAGCCATATAAAAAAACACCACCATTTTGTCTGTCTACGACATCCATGACTTCAAAGTAATTGTCTTTCTGCTCACCTACGAAAATTAATCATGTGGAAATATGTTTAGACATGCCAATTTGAAATACAACTTTGAAATTAACATTTATGACCTAAGATGAAGTATATTAAAGCATGATTAGGTATTGACTACGATTAATGGCATTAAAGGAATAAGCTATAAACAATATGTCTTGTATTTATCAATATAATAATTATAAACATGAAATTAATTTCTTAAATATATAGTTTAGGAAGGTCACTTTACCTGTAAGAGATGAGAACAAAGTATCAAAAAGAAGTTTTTGAGCATTTGGATCACACTGCCTCTCTTCATAAATCAGTCGGTTTCCAACAAAAGAAAGTACAAAGTCATTTGGATATGGCATTGACTTGAAATCATTCAGACTTCTATTGTTCTTTTGTAACTGAGTTTCTATTGCAATCAGGGTAAGTTGTTTTAATTCTTCATCTGTAAGTGTTAATCCTAACATAGATAAAACAAAACACCGTAAATAAAACAATTAACTTGTGAACAAAACTGTTAAAGTGAAATTCATATAGAGTTTACTTGGATTTCTTGTTATGACACGTTTTTCATAAAGAATTCCATCAGCTAAGTAGTGCCATGTTTTACTCCAAACTTGCTCAGGTCTACTCATTGATGATGATAGCAACATAGTAACAAATAACTTCCGTAAATAAACACCAGAATCCCATACATGCACCTCCTTTAAAGCCTCAATAAATTCTCTATAATCTTGTAGAAATCCTATAACAAAACATGTTTCTCTAAAAGATTTATGTTGGAAACCAATGATCTTTTTGATGTCTTCATAACTCATTGGTCGTTTCTTGATAGTAAGCATCATCTGTAAATAAAATAATTCACCTGTGCTTTGAGGAACCCAAATAAGATGACCAATTGTATACCATATTTTCCTAGGCTTCCAAGTCCTAGTTTTCTTTCGGTAAACAAATTTTATCACAAAGTCACTATATGTCAACAACTTAGCTTCATCATATTTTTTATTGGCCTCAAAGCATGCAGTAAACATAGATTTTGTAACACTTGGTTTGAGTAAAACATTACCAATTTACTCAAAGTCTTTATAGTAAACAGAATTCTCACCTTCCATGTGAAAAAATAGTCTTTCCACAGATGATTTCCTACCATGTATAAAATAAGAGAAAACCCTCCAACATGCCTCACTTGGGGAAATGCATCTACAATCAAGATATTGTTTGATCTCATCAACATTCTTCTTCTTACCATCAGAAATATCATCAGAAGAATGAATAACAACATAAATTCTATCGGAACCCTTGTTAATATACTTGAATAAGTATTTGGTTGAAGTACTTTGGTTGCACCGTTACATATTGATGTACGCTTCATACTTCAACAATAAACTTGGGTTGTGAGGAACTACATGTCCGATGTGAAGAATTATTCCATTTTTATCAATTGTGTGTCCATTATCTCTTCTCTTATAATCTGGATAGTCATCTTGATCAACTATGATTGTTGCTTGAAACTTTTTTGGGTAATACTTTGAACATTTCCCATCTTTCATGCAAGGTGAACTTAGATTTGCCAATCGACAAGGGCCATGAACCATATGAGTTTTAACTAAGTTGTATAGCTTTGGTTCCTTTAAAGAATCAGGGACTTCAACACTTATAATCTTATCAATGTCTTCGAGTCTTGGATATTTGTTAGAAGGATGCAAGAATATCAAAATATGTGCATGTGGCAACCCTCTACAAATATATAAGTTAGTAAGAAGTAAATTCTATTAATGTGAAACAAATGGAAAAGTTAGGATGAGAAATTAAAACATACATGCAAGCACCTTGACTAATACTCCCTTCTTTGATCAAACTTAATTTTAAAGATCCTCGATATCACATCAGGACGATCTTGTGCTTTTAGTCCAAGAGGTCTAAGTATTCTTTGTATTTCAGGCCAATTGGGATTGCAAGTGAATGTTACAAACAAATCAAGAAACCCCACCTTGCTAAAAATAGTCATTCCATCATAGTACAATGTATTATGTTTAAATGTGTTACATTATTTGTAATTTTAAAATTTGTATAAAATATTTTTAGATCTATTTTATGCATTTATTGTTTTAATGGTAGAAATTTCAATTAAAATAAAAAGATATGGAATAAAAAGTAGAGTAACATCTTATCATAAATAGGGGGTGGGAATAGTAAAAATCAACTAACAAGGGACTACGGTCTAGCCAACATAGGTTCAGGTTAGACCAGAGTTTTTTCTTAAATAGAAAGGCGTAGGCATTTTATAAGTCTATTTAGTTAAAGAGGTTAGACCACAGGCCGTAAGAAAAACTTTTTAAACCTATCAGACCGACATACTTAAAACAAATTCAATAAATTATTTGTTATTATATTGTATTTTGTACTTTGAATTAAAATACAAAAATAAAGCTTGACGGACTTACAAAAATAACTTGAAAAAACATTATAAACAATGTCATAAGTTGTTATCATAAGGTTTTTTTTTCATAAATTCTCTCCAACAAATAGAATCACCAAACTTATGCTAATAGGTAAACTTGAATGAGACAATGAAAACAAACATATAGTCTCATTAATCTTTTAATTTGTTAGTCTATTTAACGTTAGTTGAATTTCATATTTACAAATGTTCAAATGAAATAAGCTTTTAAATATGCTAAGCCAATCAGCCTTTCGAAAAGACCAAACTTAGACCTAAAAATAAGCCTATGATACGCTACAAGTCAAATTTAGACTTTGAATTCTTTAGCAGGTCATTTTCAAGCTTGACAAAGCCTACCTCGACCTAACCTATTTTCACCCCTACATAAATTAGAAATTTAATACAATTATATTGTGTTTTAAGGTGTTATAGTATTTATAATTTTGAAGTTTTTATAAAATATCTATTTTATCATTTTCACACCTGTAATAATATTTATAATGAGAGAGGAATATATATATATATATATATATATATATATATATATATATATATATATATATATATATATATATATATATATATATATATATATATATATATATATATATATATATATATATATATATATATATATATATATATATATATATATATATATATATATATATATATATATATATATATATATATATATATATATATATATATATATATATATATATATATATATATATGGCAAAAATATAATGTAAGTCTTTTAAGTTATTTTAAAATATCAAGTTAGTCCTTTAACATTTTTTTGTAACACTTTGGTCATTTATGTTAAGTAACATTTGCACCGTTGGCTTTTTTAAAAATCTCCGTTCTAAAAAGTCTATGTGGCACAAACGGAGCATATGTGGCATTTAATACATTTTATTTATTTATTTATTTACTTTTTAATTCCACGTGGATTTTAATTTTAATTTTTTATTTTTATTTATCTTTTGTTTTTTATTTTTTAATTTTTAATTTTTAATTTATTTATTTTTTCAATTTTTTTCAATTTTTTTAAACTAGAAGGACCTAATTGTTATATTTTAAAAACATATGAGACGTGAGTGTTACAAATTAAAATATAACTGATACGTTGTTTTACATTATTTTGAATCTCAAACATTAATTTATGTGTTGTTTTATACTATTTTAAATTTTAAACAATCACAAGACATCATACCAAATATTAAATAATTTAAATATTGTCAAAAACATTTTCTAAATATGGTTATTCAATTATTAAAATTTGATATTCTAATAAGATAAAATGTGACAACTAGATGAGAATACTATTGAAGTTTTTCTACTAAGAAGAAAGACAAAGTTAACTTCCACATTTCAAGTACTCTATAAAAGTAATTAGATGATAATACAATTTTTATAATACAAATACGGCACTTTGTAGCCGTTTAAATCTTTTATGTTTAAAATTTTTAAATTTTACAGTTGTGTTCTATTGCCCAAAATGCAAAAAAAAAAAAAAAATTGTCAAATTTTATCTTTTTTCTCTCTTTCTCTTAAAATTAGGTTCCATTTTATACACTAATATGAACAATTTTATTTCTTTGGTGCGCTATTAAGAGAAATTTATGTAACAGTTTAATGGTAGTTACTCATTTTATCATTATTATTAATTTATTTCCATGCCATTATAACATGACTTGAGTGCATATTCAATATATTTCCATTAAGTTTCTAGCATTTATGTATTAGAACATCTTTAATAGGAGCAACTAAATTGGATGAACTAAGTTATTTTACGTGGGTTCAAATTGACATGAAGGATTTAAGTAATCCAAAATTGAATTAAGAAGTTTTTACTTCAATGGTGATTGTTTATAAGGAATTCAAACTTGATATTAAATGGTTAATAAAAATCTATTATTTATGTCAAATAATTAATAAAAATATATTATTTATGTTAAATAATGAGTTAGAGTACGTTGCTTGTGTAGAGCACATAAACTAGTTTTAGAGAATCTCATATGCCATGTTACCTCTACTATAATGCAAATTCCTTGTTACTAACGTAAGCTATACAAAATTTTGGTTTAACAACTATGCGTTAAAGTTGCTCTTAGTAATTTCTAAAAATCTGATAACACTTGAGTGTAGTTTTTTTCACCCCTTTCTATCAAATTTTATTTTCTTTCATTCTTTCTACCACTTAATTGTAATTAAATACATATAAAGGTTTCACGGTGAAGATTGATGATCAATAATGAAGTCGAATATCCTTTAAATTTTTTTATTTTAATTTAAGTCATGTTTATTTTTTTCTTCTAATGCTTTGGAGTGAGAATAATGTATCCTGATTGCACAATTAATTAGTTTCGTTATATTTGTTGCACTTATTTCTTTTACATAGTTTGTCACAATATGAAGGAGAAGTGAATCCAAAAAACTCTATCTTATTTCTTCTCTCTTTCTATCTATCTCTCAATCATCTTCATCTTTTTTCAATTTTTTTTTCATCCTATACTTATTTATTATTCATTTTAAATTAATTTTAATTAATGATCTTTGTTATTGTAAATTCTTTCTTTCTAATTTTTGTTCTTTGATATTTGATTATAAAAGAATTGTTTGATGTTTACATTTACATGAATTTTTTGAAGTTATTTTTTTTTTTGTGTGTGTATATATATATATATATATATATATATATATATATATATATATATATATATATATATATATATATATATATATATATATATATATATATATATATATATATATATATATATATATATATATATATATATATATATATATATATATATATATATATATATATTGGTTTATGCATGTATTGGTTTATGCATATATTAGTTTATAATATTATAACAATACTTTTTACAATATTTAGATTATTTAATGTTTGGTATGATGTCTTGTAATTGTTTAATGTTCAAAATAGTGTAAATAAAAATATTAGTTATTGTTTAAAATTCAAATCAGTGTAAAATAACGTACTAGTTATATTTTAATTTGTAACATTCACGTCCCATATATTTTTAAAATGTAACAATCAGGTCTTCCAGTTAAAAATAAAATTAAAATCCACGTGGAATTAAAAAAAAAAACACATCATCGCTGTTAAATATCACATGTGCTCCATTTGTGCCACATAAGTTTTTTTTGAACGGAGATTTTTAAAAAGGCCACTGGCACAAACGTTACTTAACATAAAGAATCAAAGCGTTACAAAAAAAACATAAAGGACTAACTTGATATTTTAAAATAACTTAGAAGACCTAGACATTATTTTTGCATATATATATATATATATATATATATATATATATATATATATATATATATATATATATATATATATATATATATATATATATATATATATATATATATATATATATATATATATATATATATATATATATATATATATATATATATATATAATAAAATATTATCTAATTTTAGTAGTAATTGATAACAAATTGTTTTATCAAAAGAAATTTAAATTTCGTTTCACTCATTGCTCTAAAAATTTATATCAATTACACATAAATGTTACTGTTCTGGACTGGGTCAAGACCTGCCCCTCAGTCGGGGAGGCCCAATTCTCCAATGTCGGGCACACCTTTCAACAAGGCCCCATCAGTCGGGCATGCCACTACTTGGCGCGAGGAGAGTCCACGCGCTTTCCCCACGTTCTCCACGTGTCCCTCACGTGGGGACACGTTAACAAGCAACTATCCACTTCCGAAAGAGTTGGTCAACCCACCTTCCGAAGATCATGGGACAGTTGATCCAGGATGAATACCACGTGCTGGTCTTCCCTACTGAAGCTAGCGAGATTATATCTAAGCGAATAACACACTCAAAGATACAACAAAGTCACCACCGAACTTTATTTAGTCCCAAAAGATAGGGAAAATATCGATAAAACCTAAGGGAAGAGAAACGGGAAAGGGGGTCGGTAAAGCGAAAGGAAGGTACTAGCACCTTAAGCATCCATCGTATTCGACGAGAACCATTTCGCTGGCTTCTAGGCTTGGATGAGTTATCTATCTAAAGGCTTCTAGCTAAAAAGGAAGGAAAGAAAGAAAAATGCTCGAGGAGGATTGGGACCATCGTGCCTACGTACCCTCATAGTGCAATGAGGAAGTCAGAGCTTCGTAGTTCAAGGAACCAAGGAAAAGAAGACGATCTGGACGGACCAGAGAGACAGAAGAATGGAAGAAGAGGGAGGAAGGTGGCTCGCCAAGATTTTGCAATCTTGTGCCTACGTACCCTCATAGTGCAATAAGGAAATCAAAGCCTACGTAGTTCAGAGAACTATTGCTGGTAAAGAAAAAAGGAAAGAAACAACGTCAAAGCCAAGAACCAAAATAAAAAGCAAGACCCAACTGAGGAATGCAAAAGGAAAGGTGTCAAAACCAAGAAAACTCTGCTGAGGAACAGAGAAGCAAGACAAGAACTTTGCCGAGGAATGCAGAAGAAAAAGAGATGACTCTACAGGGGATAAAACAAGAGAATCGCGATGTGGCCCGGGAAGGAAGGAGTAAAAGAATAAATGTAAGATACACGGGAGACTCGGTGCATTAACTACAAGCAGTGATTAACCAAAGAAAGATAAGAGTAAAACTTTAGGGGAGAGCAAAAAGGTTGATGTCGATAGACGGATTGCGATGAACCAAGAGAAAGAGAGTGTTGAACCAAAGGAAGGTGTTTGACTCTGAGGGGAAATCAGTATATTAACTGATAAATAGTAGTTAACCAAAAGGAGAAAGGAACTGGTTTTAACCAATAAACGATGATCAACCAAGAGGCAGGTGTGGAGCCAAGCGAAGGTTGTGACCCAAAAAATAGCACATTGACTGAACAAACATCACTTGGCCAAAGAAAAGGGGTATTCGAACTGAACAAAGGATACTAACCCAAAGCTGACACTATTTGATCCAAAGAAATGTTGCTAACTGCGGGGGTTTGGTGTTTAACAGACGGACTGTGATTAACCGAAAGGAATGAGTGATTAACCAAAAGAAGGTGATTAAATCAAAAGAAACTCAGTATCTTAACATATGGATTGTGGTTAACTGAGAAGAAGAGTGATTGGTTCAAACAGGCGGACTGTGATTGATCAAAAGGTGGGTGATTAACCAAGATAAGGTGATTAACCCAAAGAAAAAGCTAGTTTTAATGGGCAGGCCGTGATCAACCAAAGAACGGGTGATTAGCCGGGAGAAGGCGATTAACACAAAGAAACTCAGTATCTTAACAGGCAGACTGTGATTAACTGAGGAAAAAAACTAGTGTTTAACTGACAGGAAGTGATTAACCAAACACGAAGGAGAGAGAACTGAGAGAAGGTTGTGAACTCTGATGGGGATTAGGTTTTAACAGGATGACTATGTAAACCGGAAAAGAAAGACTGACTTTGCTGGGGAAGAAGATAATTGACTTTATCCAAATAAAGGTTTAATAGCCAAGGAAAGAGGTGATCATAAATATCTAGGGAGCCAAGAATGGATTGGCCTCAAGTGAAAAAGAGTGTTGAATTGAAAGGAGAAAGTTACTTCCAAAGAAGAGATAAGGGTGCAAGTGATCAAGGATCGACTCGATTGGAGAAAGCAGGGATACCATAATAAGGAGATAGAGGTGACTATTCCAGGCACAGGGTCATTCGCCCCCTACCCAAAATAATCAGAATGAGTGTAGGAATTCTCCATTCTCATTCCTTCCCTAAGACAAAGTGTGGTGCAAGAAACGAACGGACAACACAACAGTGCCAAGTTTGTACAGTGCTCCAATGCATCGCGAATCTTCAACTCCACAGGGAAAAAGAGAGGACAAAGCTCTAGAAGATCTAAAGGAGAAAGAAAAGGAAGGATCGACTAATCAAAATGAAGTTTCGATTAATCAATCAAAAGGGGAAAATGCTAACAATTTTCCAAAGGAATGAAAAATCGTTAAAGCAAAGGATGAATTATTGATTATACAAGATTAAGCTCACTCCCATGAGGAACAAACTTAATTCAAACGTGAATGGAATTGCAACACAGTACCAAAATACAATTAGTATGCACCACAAATCATGTAGCAAATGATCAAAGAATATGCAAGAATCATAATCATACAATGTCAAAAATGCAAATGATCGAGAATCAAAAAATCACACATTAAAAGTTTGCATACATGCTTCATACAAAAGTTAGACTACTCATAAAACATCCACAACTATCAAGCATATCAAGCCATGGAAGTTACATGAGGAAAGGATAGCAAACAAGCTTGAAAATAGGCAAAAATGACATTCTGCCACTGAAGTAACTGGTTACTCTATATCAGGTAACCGGTTACTTGCTTAAAATTGCAAAAACAAGTGAAAATTGCACAGAGTAACCGGTTACTCTGTTTTGCCTAGAAAGTGAGTAGTCGGTTACCACTATGACAGTGGCAAAAACAAATTTTTGAAAAATCACTTTCATCAACCAAAAGACTTATCTGAACCTCCACATGCCAATTAACACATGAGCACGAAAAATGAAGTTCAAAATCACTTAGGAATCAACTAAGAATCAATTGAAAGCATTAAACATGAAGATCAAAGATCGAATAATCACATGATCAATCAACGCTAAAAAATGATCGAACTACATCGTAAACGCGTGAAAATGATCAAAACAGTAAAGTAAGTGTGAATTACCAACCTACAAGGCGGATGATTGCCTTAGATGTTGTTGCTATTGATATATGATGAGAATTAAGCCAAGAAACCCAAATAATTCCAAGCTTGAGATTAAACCGTAGCGAAATCAATGAAAACACGATAAATGCTCTGAATATCAATTTGCACCGAAGAAGCTTGAGATGATTACTTGAATTGGAGAAGAATCTATTGTGAATCCAGAAATCCAAGTGATAATATGGTGAAATGAGGTTTATCTTGAGATAATAACAATTTCGATGTGAAGATTGTTACACTCCAATGGTGGAAATTGAGCTTTTGTGAGAGTTTTTGAGACAGGATGAAGATGAAGGTGAAAATGTTGTAGAAAATTCAGAGAGAATTGAGAGTGAAGAATGTAGAAATTAAGAGAATGATTGAACTTTGAATAATGATGGAACCCCCATTGTGAAATGGTGGTGATTTGCTTATATAGAGTTTTGCTTCAGAGTCGCTAGGTTTGGAGTGAGCTTTGGATGCAGCCTTGGAACTAGCCTTGGAGTTAGTTAGCCTCAACTCACTGAGTTGGAGGTTAACTCAGTTAGTTAGGTAGTTGACTCGGTAACCATCCTAATTAAAACTTGAATCTAAGGGCTCACATGCTATGAGAATGAAGCAACATGGTGGTCTTAATCCAAATGGATGTATTGGAGCAAATGCCTTGAAGTGTCTAGAAAGGTCTTGAATAATCTAGAAATGTCTATAATGTTCCACACAATGCTAGAACCAAGTAGACCCCAAAATTAGAGTGAAAGTTGTTGTCACAAAAAATGCAGCAGAAACTGCATTTTTACACAGAGTAACCAGTTACTTGGTTTTGCCTAGAAACTGGGTAACTGGTTACTTCAGGCAAAATTTGCATATTTGCTTGAAAATTGATGTTGTGGCCACAGTTCCGATTTTCGACCTTTTTCTTTGATGAATAGGCATAGAAGTCTTCATTTTGTGCTTGTGTTGGTGATGTGATATCTTTGAGAGGATGTGATTAATCGGGCTTGCAAAACCTGAATATTCTTGCAACAAAATATCACAGAGAAAAAGTGTGAATATGTATGCTAAGGATGCGAGTGCACATGTTTATGAAAAATGCAAGAAGAAGGTCAAATTTCGGGTTACGAAAGCTGCCCCTATTTAATCTTCTTAGACCTGAATATTCGAATCACGCCAGCTTTTCGATTATTCAAGGTGGGAGGAGATTAAATAAAAGAGTAGCTCAAAAGATTTGGCCGATGGCGATTGATGGGGGAAAGGTAAAGATTTGTTCAAGAGCAAGGTTTGGCTGAGATCCGTTGGGGAGATTAATCAGTCAAAGGGAAGTATGATATGATGCATATGCTATGATGTTCAACATGATGCTTGATATCGTGCTATGCAGCGATAAAGGTCAAGGTGCGGTTTCTCCGGAAGACAGAGATTGTAGCAAAACGAACTCGACATCTCCAACTGGGGAACCCGACGATGCCGCTGGGGAAAAAGCCTAGAAATCACAGACTTCCAAACTATAACTGAACCTGGCTAGAGAATGAAGAAATCATGGCTGATCTTCAACTAACCAACTCTTCCTAGGGAAGAAAAAAGTCAAGATGATCAAAATGAAATGCCAACATCGTTGGGGAATGACAATGTCGATCTGCCGGGGTGTTGCGAGAAATTCTGCTTCTACTAGGGAAAAGCAAACAAGTCTCTGCTTGGGGAATAAGACTCTCTTGAGGAAATAAAAAAAAATCCTTCCCCAGAACCACACTGATGTCTGTTGGTGAAATTTTGGCTCTGTTGAGGGGAGGAGTGGTAAGAAAACCTTCCAAAGAACCAAATCAACACTTGTTGGGGAAAAGGAACGTAGTTGGCAGTCCTAACCAAACATGACATTGTTCACCGAGAATCAAGTTTATAAAGGAAAACTACCAATCTTCCTTCGATAATTTCCGGTAAAGCATGCAATGCATAATGTTTTCCTGGTTGATTTTAGCTTTTATGTTTCTCAATGCTTTATAGCATTATGTGATCACAAATAATTGTTCAATTTGCAAACAAAATACTGAAAAGAGACAAATGAGAAATCAAAGGATGAATATTTTATTTAATGTAAAAAGCTTTTATACATAAGATGTGTACAAGGATGTAAAAATACTTGATGAGGAAATTTACAATAAACTTGAAAAACAAAGTAAATGGCAACGGGAAATTTGACTTTGAATTGATTACAATATTGGCTACCATCCCCTGCAAGTCCGGGTTCCAACACTGCGCGTCACTTAATGATAATTAGGCTGATCATTTCCTGTCTAAGATTTAGCCATGACGAAGATAGGCCAGGTGTTCACAGTCAAATGCATTTATCCCTAATTTTTTCCTGGACATTTTTATTTTTTTCCGTCCATCAAGATACCCATTTTTGCCTAAGTCGCCCTTTCGGATTTTCAACTTAGCGGATTTTTATTGTTTTTTTATTTTGTCCCTAACTTTTGCATGGACATTTCTTTTTTTGGTCCATCGGGATGCCCATTTTTGCCTAGATTTCCCTTGCGGATGCCAATCTAGTGGGCTTTTTATTCATCATTTTTTTCCAAGCATAATATTTTTTGACTGTATCGGAGTTCACGGGATGTGGCAACTCCTCCCCATCCATGGTGGTGAGGATCAAGGCTCCGCCTGAGAAGGATTTCTGGACAACGAAAGGTCCTCCATAATTGGGAGTCCACTTGCCGTGTGGATTTGAATGAACAGGAGAGTACCTCTTGAGCACGAGCTCGCCTACTTGGAACGCTTGAGGGAAAACTTTCTTGTCAAAAGCTCGCTTGAGGCGTCTCTGATACAATTGACCGTGGCAAACGGCTGTCAGACGCTTTTCTTCGATGAGATTTAGCTGGTTGTATCTGGATTGAACTCATTCAGCCTCATCAAGATTGGCTTCCATGATGACCCTGAGAGAAGGAATTTCGACTTCTATGGGTAGAATAACCTCCATACCATATACAAGGGAATACAGAGTTGCCCCAGTGGAAGTACAAACTGAAGTTCTATAGCCATGTAGTGCAAACTAAAGCATTTCATGTCAGTCCTTCTAA